>WOXC01003582.1:600000-1095303 GCA_011680675.1 Gymnobelideus leadbeateri
AGAATAGTGAGTGGAAGTTGCAGAAAAGTCAGTTTTGGTTCTATATAAAGAGAAACATTGGCATTCACAACCCGGTCTTCTCCTACCTTTCTAATTTTCCTACACCTTACTTTCCCCCATCCTTCCATATCCTCTATGATCCAATCCAGTGACATTGGCCTCCTTGTTAATCTTCACACTAGACACCCTATCTCCAGACTCTAAGCCTTTTCACTGGCTATTCTCCATATCTGGAACTTTCCCCCTTCTCCTAGCTAACTCCTGATTTCTCTGGCTTCCTTTGAGGTGTCACTGAAATACCATTTTTTTTTTTTGCCTCTTTAGTCTTTTTCTCATCTTCTGTAATATCAATGCCTTCCCTCTGTTGCTTATTTTTGCTTAATTCCAATTTCTCCTGTACGTAACTCATTTGTACATGGTTGTTTTCACATTTTCTCACCCATCTGACTGTGAGCTCGTTGGCACCAGTGACTGTCTTTTGACTTTGTATCCCTTTGTATCCCTGTCTTTGTATCACTGTTAACCACAGTGGTTGACACATAGTAGGCACTTAATAAATGCTTATTTCATGACAGTAAGAACCATAAAAGAGGAGGAATATACAATGTCCTGACCCAGGAGGAGATGGTTTTTCTCTAAGTAGAGGTCATCAGTCAAAGACTACATGGTATAGGATGGCATTGGACTTGATAGCCTCTGATGTCATTCCAGCCTCTGAGATTCTATAATTCCTTTTTTTTTTTTTTGAGGGCAATTGGGATTAAGTAACTTGCCCAAGGTCACACGGCTAGGTTTTTGTTTGTGTGTGCATTAAGTGTCTGAGGTTGGATCCGAACTCAGGTCCTTCTGACTCCAGGGCCAACGCTCTACTCACTGCGCCACCTAGCCGCCCCCTGATTCTATAATTCCTAACAATTCATTGACACCTTGCTATGGTATAATTATTTGTATTACTGAAAATAATTAGATCTTTCTCTCTCCACAGATCCTACCATAGCAATGGATCTTAGAAAAGGGAGCAGTTGTAAGAAATGATGAAAGGGAAGATTTCAGAGAAACCTGGAAAGATATGTAATGAATGGATGCAGAGGGAAGGGAGCAGAACCAGAACAATTTATATGATGACCATAACATTGTAAAAGAAGGTAATTTTGAAGGATTTAAGAATTCTGATCAATGCCATGACCAATCAAGACTACAGAAGATTAGTGATGAAGCATATTTCCCACCTTTTGATGTGGTGAACTGACTATAAGCCCCAAATAAGGGATTCATTTACAGACACAACTAATACATGACATATATATTTTTTTCTTGACTATAATTATTTGTTATTAGGAGGTAGAGTTAGTACAATTCATGATAGTGATTCAGAAAAAAGAAAGAAAAGAACATCAATGAAACATTTTTAAAAATACACTGATTATAGATGAATGCTTTAGTTATTCTCAGCAATAAAATGATCCAAGACAATCCCAAAGGACTCATGATGAAAAATGCTGTCCACCTCCAGAGAAAGAACTGATGTTATCCGATTACAGATTATAGAGTCCTTTATAATTGGTCCTTAATGTTTACTTTATAGTTTTCCTAGATGTTATATGTCAGCTTTCCTTTAAGTTCTGCTGTTTTTGTCACAAATACCAGAAAGTCTTTCAGTTCATTAAATATTCACTTTTTTCCATTCAGGATTATACTTAACTTTGCTGGGTATGTTACCAAGTTACCCTTGGTCATAACCCTACATCTTTTGCTCCATGAAATACAGTATTCCAGTACCTACAGTCCTTCAACGTGGTAGTTGCCAGGTCTTGTGTAATTCTTATTGTAGCTTCATAATAATTAAATTATTTTTTCTCGTTGCTTCCAATATTTTTCTCCTTAACCCGGGAGTTTTGAAACTTGGCTATGATATTCCTTTAAGTTTTTCTCCTGGTATTTCTTTTAGGTAGTGAATGGTGGATTTTTTTTTTCTATTTCTGTTTTGCCTTCTTGTTCTAGAACTTTGGGGCAATTTTCTTTGTTAATTTCTTGTAATTTTGTATCAAGACTCTTTTTTTAATCATAATTTTCAGGCAGTCTAACTATTCTTATATTATTTTCCTGCAATCTGTTCTCCATATCAGTTGTTTTTCTGGTGAGGCATTTCACTTTCTCTTCTATTTTTTCATTCTTTTGATTTCATTTTATTATTTCTTTTTGTCTTAGAATGTCATTAGCTTCCCTTTACCCAAGGAATTATTTTTTCCTTAATTTTTTTTTTTTTAAGCAATTGGGGTTAAGTAACTTGCTCAAGGTTACACGGCTAGTCATTTGATTTATACGTGGGTGCTCATTTTCTGAGGCCGGATCTGATCTCGGGTCATCCCAACTCCGAGGCCGGCGCTCTTACTCACTGTGCCACCTAGCTGCCCCTTTAGGGCAATTGGGGTTAAGTAACTTGCCCAAGGTTACCAGGCTAGGTTTTTGTTTGTGTGGATTAAGTGTCTGAGGCCGGCTCCGAACTCAGGTCCTTCTGACTCCAGGGCCGGCGCTCTATTCACTGCGCCACCTAGCCGCCCCTTTCCTTAAATTTTTGGTTCTCTATTTCCAGTTGGTTGGCTTTCTTTTCATAATTGTCTTTATTTTCTTGAATTTCACTTTTTTTCCCCTAACTTTTCCTTGATCTCTCTGATTTTTACAATCTTTTAAAAGTTCTTATAAATCTTTTTGTGCTTGGGACTATTTGATGCTTCTCATTGAAAAAAGAGTGGTTATTATTATTATTTTTAGCTTTTTGGAGGGCAATTGGGCTTACGTAACTTGCCCAAGGTCACACAGCTAGGTTTTTGTTTGTGTGCGTTAAGTGTCTGAGGCCGAAACTGAACTCAGGTCCTTCTGACTCCAGGGCCAGCGCTCTACTCACTGCGCCACCTAGCCAGTTATTTTTTTGAAGCTCCTTTATCTTCCCCTGAATATGAACACAGAGCTTCCATAGTAGCTCTCTATGGTTGGGTTCTTTCTTCTTTACTTGCTCATTTTTATATTTATTTTACTTTATTTTATTTTTAGTGTCATCAAGTTCTAATCCTGAAATACGGGGAGTAATAGCCTCAGGTTCTTCTTACTGTTATTTTCTAAGGTCTGTCCTGGGGTTCAACCTAGAGCTCCTCTCTTCACTCCTAAACCAATAGTAGTGCCCTGGATCATGCTATCCCCAAAATGATCTTACTCCTTGCAGTCCCTCCAGTGGCTGCAAACTACAGGTATCCTCTCTGCTTTGGAACTGAAAACAGGGACTCTGCTCTCCTGCAAGTGCCTTCAGTCAGCAGGTACTATCCCTCTCCTATTGCACTCACCAGATATGTGCTAGCTCCTTCTCCCTGAGCCACGGCCCAGGAAGTGTCTGAGCAGCACAGTTGGGCTT
The DNA here is from genome assembly GCA_011680675.1 of Gymnobelideus leadbeateri. Classification (NCBI taxonomy): domain Eukaryota; kingdom Metazoa; phylum Chordata; class Mammalia; order Diprotodontia; family Petauridae; genus Gymnobelideus; species Gymnobelideus leadbeateri. The sequence continues at coordinate 603,407 of WOXC01003582.1, forward strand.
GGCATCCCTTGACAGCAGAAGGTCCTTCAATCTTCTCCTGCTCACAGACCCTCACACTGTCTGTGAGATAAAGCTTCTAAGGCTGAAGCTGCCTCTCAGCCCAGTGGCTCCCAGGGCTTTTTGTTTGTTGATTCCTCAGAGTTGACTGGAAGATGTTTGCACTTTACTCAGGCAGAATATCCTCCCCTGGAGGTCAGATCTTTCCTGCGGTCTTCTCAAGTTGTCTTAGGAGAACAACTGCTTTACCCAGACATTTGTTTATTTCCACTGCTCTACATTCCCTCTGAGGCAATGTTCTATCTTTTTCTGAGGAGGAAATTTGGAGACCTAAAAGTTTTCTGACCTACTCTGCCAGAATCCTCTCTTAATACATATTTTAAAAGACATTTTAAATTTAATGCATATTTTAAAAGTTGTATGTTATAGACTCTTGATTTCATATACAATCTTCTTTTTTTCCTGGCATCCTTGTATTTGGAAATGTTTATTTTTTATGATTTTCTAATTCATAATTTTAAAAATTTAGAAAAACGAGGCAGTCAAATGACTGGATTGAAAGAGTACATTTCTGTTGTTACAGGGAAAGATCTTCATTTGAAACCTTTTTTTTTAAAGGGTAGCACCATCAAAAATAGACTTAATAGCTATCACATATGATATAGAGATTAAAACACAGAAGGTGTGATATTGTCTGTAACATGTAAGGGGACAGCAGCAAGATAGACATTAGCAAGATGGAAGTCTTACATGTGACCTGATTAAAGCACAAGTAGAGTGACTCTAGGAAAAATGTACATCACTCTTATGCTCTTTCTTTCTCTGGCTTCTCTCAGGACCTTCAGATACATGTCTCCTGGCATTTTGGAACAACTCTGTGCCAGGTCAAAGGCCCTGTTTTAGTCTATTTCTTTGTATTAGGCCAGTGCTTTTTAGCTACATCTTTCTCTAGCTCACTGTCCAGTAAGTTGCTTGTCCATGTTTTCATTTTTTTCTCCCTATTTCTCCCTCTCCATCTTTTCTTTTCATCCTAGTGTTTGAGGCTTGGAACAGGCAGATAAAATCATCTTATGTCAAGCAAGCACAGCAAGACCTCAGAAATATTAATTTGTAATATGAATCCAGAATCATGGAGTATGTATGTCCTTATCCTGCACATGCACCATTGACTAAAAAACAACTAATTTCAGAACTTATTATTTATACCTTAATATTCTATCTTGTTAGATTTGACTCACCATTCCACCCTGTCAAGATCTTTCTGGGTCTATATTTTGTCATGAAAGATATTAGATGTTCCTCTCATCTTTATGTCATTGACAGATTTGACCAAAGTGTCATCTATATCTTCACTCAGGTCCTTGATCAAAATGTTACAAAGAAAAGGTAAAGGATTGTAAAGGTTAATGGGAATTTGAAGATCTTCTCTGCCCCTTAATAAGTGTAAGGGAATTTGAAGACCTTCCCTGCTTTGAACATATGGCCTGCTCCCTAATAGGCTGAATGTAATCCTGTGGTGGGAGGAGCTTGCTGAAGGGTGGAACAGAGCCCACAGGAAGCTGGGAGTCAGAGCAGCTAGACTGGAGGGAGGAGATAATGCATCCAAGGGAGACAGTTACACTTGTGAATTAATGTTGATTTGTAGGAAGGCTAAAGGATACTGTGGCTCTCTGCAATTATGGCTTAACTCTGCTACTATGATGAAATCGGCTTACTGGTTTTGGGATTTGGTTTTCTGGTGTCTGAATAAATGTTTTGCTTCTGTCTTCTGTATGGAGAATTTGTTATATTTTGTGATCGAGCACTATACTGGCATATTTATAGTCACTGTCGGTGCTGTAAATAGTGCTTTGGTGCTACAAGGACATAGCCCTAGGAGAGTTTCCATTAAAAGGAGGAAGTTGTGGGGGAGGGGGGAATGGTATAGAGGTAGTCAATAACTGGTATGGGGCCTAGTCCTGGGGTAGATAATATGAAAATTCAACTATTAGAGCAGGGTGGTCCAGGGACAGGTGAAGATGACCAGGAAGTAGATGAGTTATTAGGAATAGAATGAGTGACCTGCCTATTACTATCTCTGCTCATATATATCCACTTCTTGCCAATATCATTGCTATTTGGTTACCAATCATGGAGCAACAAAATCATAAAGGAATCATGGTTTCAAGCGACCAATGGAGAAATGTAGGGTGGGTAAAAATAGATTACTTCTAATGATGACTTGCTAGCAAGAAATGATAGAAAAGATATCATCCAGGAAATTAATGATCACAAAAGGAGTTAAGCTAGAGTTTGTGCTCTTCTGTAATGACTCTCCTTCCCTGGCCCCAGGGAGGATAATAAATCAGTAGGTTATGTTTTGAGTTTATGATAAAACCATAACCCTGGGCTATGTCTTGTGGGTCTGAGTTTCTCCAAAGGCTCCAACGGGGAGCATCAATAAGTAATTGCTGAGAGATAACCTGCTGCCTCAGAATAAGCTTGCTTCCTACATAAGACAACACTTCTGAAAGCATTCCCTTTCCCACAATCCATCCCAGTGACAAGCCAAGGAATTCTGTCAACAGGACACAAATTGCTTACTTAGTCAACAGTGAGCAAAGCAAAGTGGCTAGAATGAAAAAAAAAAAACCAGTTTGTGTAGGACAATAGTGCTTATAGCCTTCCTCTTCCAGGAAGTTTTCCTTATTAACTCCTTTTATGTGCCACCTGCAATTTAAAGAGTGAGTCTATATGCTCTTGTAAAGATTCTAAAGATATGTATAAATGTATGTTAGCTAGATATTTGTGTATACATACAGACACACGCATGTATTTTAAAGTATGTAACTTTTATGCATATTAGGTTATGCATAATATGCATTTTATATCTAAATATTTATGTATGTATGTCAACTGAATATTTGTAACTAGTCATTCCTGAAAAACTGTAATTTTGATAACAGCAAAAATTGTGTTTATAAATATCCCCAAATTCCAATTATAGTGCTATATACTTTGTGATAGTTCAAGTATTTAATTATTTATGTCTGTATCTAGACCATACTGGTAATTTCCACCAGTGTGGAGACCTCCTAGGGTGGAAAATGCCTTCAACAATGAAGATCAGCAACTTCTCTATAACTTATAGTCTAGAAAGTTTCCTGGGGGCATTCAGGAGCTAAGGAACTTGTCCACAGTCACAGAGCACAGTGTGCTTGACAGAGGCACAACTTGAACATAGTTATTCCTCATTCCAAGGATGCCAGTCTACTATGTCATGCTCCCCCTTAACAACAACAACAACAGCCAAAGACAACAATAATAAATAACAAAGACAAATAAACTGACAGATGATGGATCCTCACATTACAAATACCCCTAAATAACTTTGAGAACTCAACCAATAAACTACATTTGGATGAGACTATGATCACAGAGTAGACTATTGCCCACAATTCCATGTACATAACTTTTTTTTTTTGAGATTTTGAAAAAGTATTTTTTTCCAATTATATATAAAGAAAAAAAATTTTTTTTAAAGCAATTGGGGTTAAGTAACTTGCTCAAGGTTACACGGCTAGTCATTATTTATGTGTGAGTGCTCATTTTCTGAGGCCAGATCTGATCTCGGGTCATCCCAACTCCGAGGCCGGCGCTCTTACTCACTGTGCCACCTAGCCGCCCCTTTAGGGCAATTGGGGTTAAGTAACTTGCCCAAGGTTACACGGCTAGGTTTTTGTTTGTGCGGATTAGGTGTCTGAGGCCGGCTCCGAACTCAGGTCCTTCTGACTCCAGGGCCGGCGCTCTATTCACTGCGCCACCTAGCCGCCCCTAAAGAAAAATTTTTAACATTCATTTTTTAATAAAATTTGGAGGTTCAAATTTTATCCTTCCTTCCCTCCCTTTTCCCCTGTCTAAGATGGTAAGTAATTTGGGGTGGCTAGGTGGCGCAACGAATAACAGTGCCAGCCCTGGAGTCGGGAGGACCCAGGATCTATTCCAGCCTCAGAAAATATAACCTTAGGAAGTTACTTAACCCCAATTGCTTTATTTAAAAAAAGATGGTAAGTAATTTGATATAAATTATGTATGTGCAATCATGTAAAACATATTTCCACGTTAGTCATGTTGTGAAAGAAAAAACAGAGCAAAAGGAAAAAAAAACCCATGAAAAAGTAGAAAGTGAATTTAAACTGTATTTAAACTCCATCAGTTCTTTCTCTAGATGTGAATAACATTTTCCATCATGAGTCTTTTAGAATTGTGTTGAATCATTGTATTGCTCAGAAGAGCTAAGTCATCATAGTTGATCATCACACAATGTTACTGTTACTGTGTACAATGTTCTCCTCATTCTGCTCACTTCACTTTGCATCAATTCATGTAAATCTTTCCAAGTTTTTCTGAAATATCCTGCTTGCCATTTCCTCCCTCTCAACTTAATAGTATTTTATTTTTTCCAATTACATGTAAACATAATTTTCAATGTTACATTTTATAAGATTTTGAGTTCCAAATTTTTTTCTCCTTCATCCCTCCACTCCCCCTCTCCCAAGACAGCAAGCAATATAGGCTCTATGTGTGCAATGGTACTAAACCTATTTCCACAATAGTCATATTGTGAAAGAAGAATCAGAACAAAAGAGAAAAACCACAAGAAAGAAAAAAAACAATACCCCAAAGAGAAAATAACATGTATGCTTTGATCTACATTCAGACTCCATAGTTCTCTCTCTGGATATGGATAGCATTTTCCATCATGAGTCTTTTGGAATTGTCTTAGATCATTCATTGTATTGCTGAGAAGAGCTAAGTCTATAAAAGTTGGTCATTGCACAATGTTGATGTTACTGTGTACAGTGTTCTCTTGGTTCTATTCACTTCACTCAGCGTCAGTTCATGTAAGTCCAGGTTTTCTTCTGAAATCTGCATGCTCATCATTTCTTATAGTACAATAGTATTCTATTACATTCATATACCACAAGTTGTTTAGCCATTCCCTAACTGATGGACATCCCCTAAATTTCCAATTCTTTACCACCACAAAAAGAACTATTCTAAATATTTTATACATGTAGGTTCTTTTCCCTTTTTTATGATCTCTTTGGGATACAGGTCTCATATTGGTACTGCTGGGTCAAAGGGTATGAACAGTTTGATTTCCCTTTGGGCATATTTCCATGGACATAACAGTGATCCACTCAAAATTCAAGAACTGTGCTTTTCATCCTACTATATGGTCCATATCATACCATATAACATACCAGAAATGACCCCCCAGGCTATATGGGATAAAAAAACTTTCAAAATATAGAGACCTAGAAGAAGAGATAAAAAACCATGTAGAAACAGGATAAAGTTCATTTCGTTCCCATTATCCTGTCAGCTCCTAGAGTTGGTGCTTTTAGTGAGCTTACAGGAAATAAGTTTACACCTCAATGATTCTATATAATCACAAAGAACAACTATTTTATTCATCTGTGTAGTAGTCTTTAAAACATTAAATATAAAAGAATAACAGCAAGAGAGTAACTTGTCCCTGGTCTGTTTTTATTTGAATCCCATCAAAAATAATTAGAATAAGATTATGATTATGATAAAAATAATCATAGCTGATTCATAGTGTTTTAAGGTTTGCAGAGGGCTTTATATGTATCCCTTTTTTCACAATCCTGTGGAACTGATGCATGACATGGCAGACACTGGCAAAGTACTGCCCAGAATGGTGTGCCCACATCAAAGAAGATGCTGTACTCTATGAAAGAAGCAGAATTGTGGCAGCTAAAAAAAGTGAGATTCAGAAATTTAGAGACAACTCCATGACAAACGCACATTTGGACTATTTGTGCCCAACCTATGGTCAGAGCTCATATTGACTTGATCACTCACAGTCAGAAGCCCTGTACCTTGATGTCAACATAGTGATGTTATTTTGGCCTTCTTCAAGAATGAAGGACAACAACCAACCAATCAGTCCCATTTTATAGATAAGGAAACTAAAACTCAGACATGTCAAATATATTATCCATGCTTGCAAAGAATTGGTTTTAAAGGTGGGACTCTTTCTTTCTTTCCTTCTTTCCTTCCTTCCTTCCTTCCTTCCTTCCTTCCTTCCTTCCTTCCTTCCTTCCTTCTTTCTTTCTTTCTTTCTTTCTTTCTTTCTTTCTTTCTAGCAATAATTAAATAACTGGCCCAAGGTCACACGGCTAGTAACTGTTAAGTGTCTGAGGCAGGATTTGAACTCACATCCTCCTGACTACAGGGCCAGTGCTCTATTCACTGCACCATCTAGATGCCCCATAAAGGTCGAATTCTTACTGAGTAATTGACCTTAAACTAGATCTTGTTAAGAACAGCGGTGCAGTTTTCTAGTGTCATGGATTAGAGCTGTGAAAGACCTCAGAGGTAATCTAGTCCAGTGGTTCCCAGTTAGTCATTCAAGAACCCCTTGGGGGTTCATGATGATGCTCTAAGGTACATATGCTAAAAATCCCTTTAATGGCATTTGAACAGTAAATAATCATGCAATTATATTACATATTTTTCCTCTGTGATAACAAACACATGTATCTTTGAAGCATTATAGGTTTGTCTCTGCAGTGATTTGGAATTTTTTTTAATAAATTTAAAAGAAATATTATTAGTAGTATTACCCTGGGAGTTCTTCACAATTTATTTTTTCTTCTTGACAAGGGTTCATGGAACAAAAAACACTGGGGAATAATGATCTAGTTGAACCCCCTCATTTTATAGATGAGAAAACTGAGGTGTATGAGGTAAAGTACATGCCTAAGGTTATAAGGCAAAGACAAGATTTGAATCCAGGTTCCCTGACTCCAAATTCAATGTCCATTTTGTCCGCCATCTCATACTGATTCTATAATTAGTGGTGGATGGTTTCCAGCCATTTCATTTGTCTTGCTCAACTATGATTGTTTGTAAAGCATATCCTCTCTCTTCAGCAGAAAGGGGAAGATGGTCTCTAATCACTGTTTTCAAAATGGGTTCCAAAACAACAGATGAACATAGGAATGGTGATTGGGTGCACTGGTGGAATGTGTAATAATTTCCACTCTTCCAGTAATCTATTGCATTCTTCTATCCTTCGGAGTCTTTTAAACATATCGACCAAATGATTCTGAAATTATTTTTCTAACCACAACTGTCCCCATCCTTGATTTCTTTTCTTTTTTCTTTCCAAGTGCTCAATTTGACTCATTTAGGGATTGTAGTAGGGCAAAAATGCCTTTCTGGGTCATAAATATTTTCTTTCTGCTGTGGTTTTGTTTGAAGCTAGGACATCCATGGCTACAGCATTCAGAAACTACAGGGCTACCTGCCAGGAACACATTAACATCAGCTCCTAGCTCAAAAGATCAGTCTGGGGAAGAGGAGGCAAGGGAATGTCAGGGAGAGAATGGCCCAAATGTTCCACCCCACAAGAGTTAATTTCTACTGACAGTTCTCTAAGTGAACTTGCCCCATGACTCTACCTTTTTGATGCATGGATCTCTCAACAGAACCTTAGCACTCATGGTACAAAAGAAATCACTGTTATCTTCAAGTGGGAGGTGGGCCAGAAGATCTAAAATAAGGACCTGTTATAAAGAATGCTGAGTAGTACCCCTCTACCTCACTTGCACTATCCCATAGCCTTCATTTCTTGTTTTTGTCTAGATAAGAGGGAACATAAACTGTTTCCAAGGCCAGAATGGCCACGCAAGCTCAGCTTTATTATAAGTTACTTATGGAGAGTGGAAACCTCCAGTTTCTATTTCTTCCTGGAGAAGGGCTCTATGTCTTTTGAATTTATTCAATAATGCTAACTTGCTTTCCGAAATATTTTTCAAATATTTTATTTTCAGCTGAAATCCCTTCATATCAGAACTGTCAGAAAGGAAAATGAGGGAATGAAAGCAAAACTAATCCAATGCATAACACTTGTGTGTGAAGAGAGGTTTGTGTTAGTGTGAATTCAACATGAAACTTATTTGTGTTGGCAGATATATACTAGAGGAAGGAATGTAGTTCCAGAGGGAAGGGGGGAAGGGGTCATGAATGTAGTAACTAACCTTTTCTTCTTGTCCTAGCTTTATCTCTATTCCAGAGAGAACTTCCCAAGTCCTCTGGGATTGGTTAGACAAGACTCTCCAAAATGTGTTATAGTCAGGGATTCAACAAGAGTAAAAAGAAATTTTGGGGGGTAGCTGGTGGATAGAGCATTGGCCCTGAAGTCAGTATGACCTGCGTTCAAATTTTACCTCAAACACTAACTGTGTATCTGGGCAAGTCACTTAACCCTGTTTGCCTCAATTTCCTCATCTGTAAAGTGAATTGCAGAAGGAAATGACAAACCACTCCAATATAAAACCTCAGTGGACCACAGAGAGCCAGACATGACAGAAACAATTCAACAACAAAATAAATTTTCTTGGAGTATCAAAACATATGTTGTCTGGGACCAAGGATCTTGATTTTTGCCCTAGAGAAGGGTAATAAGATGTGGGACAGCTTGACTAAGTGTGGTCTCTTATAACCTTTAGCTAGGCATGAAAGAACTTGTTGCGTTCCCTGCCCTGGCAAATTACCGTATCACTGTAAATGGGGAAAAGAGGAATAGAAGTCTCTGGAGAGACTAAGTAAATAGAGTCTAGCAGATAGTAGCAGAGAGAAATTTGACAACTAAAATACCAGGAGCATCCCACATAGATGACTTACCCAGCAGAGAAAAGCAAGAAGCAATGAGATGATATCACCGATGGACATTAGCATCTCTAGAACATCAAAAGTGTCAGTTGTCCTGGTCACAATGTGTTATGACCAGACTGTGCCCTTACACACATTCCCAGAACATATCTGTTCCTTGTATCCTTCATCTATGTTACCCATATAGTCTATGCATATCATATATATTTTCCCATGCGCTATATTGGGAAAGAATATCCCCCAAGTATATCAGGAACCTCATTTAATTTACTTTTAACAAAACATATCACCTCTGAATGGTTTGTAAAAGTAGAGATACAGGGGGTGGCTAGGTGGCTCAATGAGTAGAGCACCAGCCCTAGAGTCATGAGGACCTGAGTTCAAATGTGACTTCAGACACTTAACACCTACTAGCTATGTGACCTTGGGCAAGTCACTTAACCCCAATTGTCCTACCTTACCCCCTCCAAAGAAACAAAGCAAAAAAAAAAAAAAAGGTAGAGATATAAGTAGACCCAATGTATTCAAACCTAGAGCAGCTTTACTAAGAGCCCAAACGTGTATGGGGAGGGTCAGATGCTACATTTGTGAAAGGTAATAAAATTTTTATGTAAAAGGAGGCAGAAAGCAAGGAGTGGTTATAATAGAAAGCAAAGAAGTACTTAGCTCCTTGTTTCAGCTATTTAATTATTTAGCACCTTGTTTCAGTTCAAGTTTCTTTTAAGCCTTGCCCATGATTATATCAAGTATTTGTTAAGAAACAGAACTTGTGAATCCCACCATGGGAGGAACTTGCTGATGCAACAGGAAGGGACAGAACAGGGGGGCGCTAATGACCATATATTAGGAGAAGCCCAAGCTGGGAGAGAGCAGAACTGAGAAGAGAACAGTTATGGTGGCAGAGTTGAAGGGGAGAAAACTTGTGGTGTCCAGCACTCTGTTTGTCTGTTCTGTCTGTGTTGGTTTGTGTTTGTAATACCTTGTACAGAAGCCCTGGGACCTTACTGGAAGCCCTGAAGAAGGATTTTCTTGTCTGTTTACAGAAATCCTGGAGGAGGGTTTTGGAGGTTATGGGACCATACTGACAATTTGTGTTGAGTTCTCAGACCTTGTATGTGGGTCTGTGCTGATTTCACAGGAAGATAGTAATTGATGGTGGTGCCAGCAATGTGGATGAATGTTGTTTTGGCTGTTATGCTTTGTCTTCCCAGAAAAAGAAACTGCGAAGGACTTGAGGTGGACTGGACATTGTGAGCTTCAATATGGAATAGGAACTGGATGAGGAACTGGACAAGGAGCTGAGAGCTGCCTACCTTTGAATCCAGGTGACAGTTGGGTAAATTCAGGCAGGAGCTGGGACCATGGAAGAGGAACCATGGTATCTGAGAGCCAGCCTTGGGTCAAGATGAAAAGACCTCTTCTTGGGGATTTAATGCTGACTGAGAAGATCATGATTTACTGTGACCTAGGGGTGGAGAACTTTGACCTTTGTACTTTGTGAATGAGTTAAGGACTTTAATGATCTTTTGTTTAAAACTATGTGGCCATTTTGGTGAAAACTATGTGGCTACTTTAGTGATAAATTGTTATGTTGTAACATTGTGAATGCTGTACTTTGGTTTCTGTGAATGTTTTGCTTTAATTTACTGCTGAATAAATAGAAAGTTCACTATACTATATCATCACAACCTTAGAGCTATTCACAGCAGTAGTCCTCTGGAGAGCTGCTTGTGCTTGGCTTTACAGTGGTTGAAAAAATAAAAGGAAATAAACACCTAAGAATTATTTATTAGAATATGATAAGGAGGGGCGGCTAGGTGGCGCAGTGAGTAGAGCGTTGGCCCTGGACTCAGAAGGACCTGAGTTCGGATCTGACCTCAGACACTTAATGCACACACAAACAAAAACCTAGCCGTGTGACCTTGGGCAAGTTACTTTACCCCAATAGCTCTCCAAAACAAACAAACAAACAAAACAAAACAATATGATAAGGAGGCAGACACTTAAAAGTTGAGTCAGAAGTACTGAGTTATATTTTGTAAGGGACTGGGTAAAAAGGGACATTCTTTTTTTTTCTTTTTTCCTTTTGGAGCAGGGAAGGCAGGGCAATTGGGGTTAAGTAACTTGCCCAAGGTCACACAGCTAGTAAGTACTAAGTGCCTGAAGTCTGATTTGAATTCAATTCCTCCTGACTCCAAGACCAGTGCTCTATTCACTGTACTACCTAGCCACACCAGCACATTCTTTTTCAGGTAGACTTTTACAGTAATTCAATTTTTAGTGTGCCTACTCCTCTTTCACGACCCTCTCCTCAAAGTCTTGTACTTGTAATAAAGCAGCATATACACAACTTACTATTGAAAGTCACATGAAAGAATATGATTGTAGTGGTGGTCAAATATTAAAAGGTATGTGTCTGTGGAGTCCCAAAAGGTTTTGTGAAAATGGGCTTTTTAGGGCGGCTAGGTGGCGCAGTGAGTAGAGCATTGGCCCTGGAGTCATAAGGACCTGAGTTCGTATCCGGCCTCAGACACTTAACGCACACACAAATAAAAACCTAGCCATGTGACCTTGGGCAAGTTACTTAACCCCATTGCCCTCCAAAAAAAAAAAAAAAAAAAAAAGGGCTTTTTTTGGCCTCAGGAGTTCTGTGCGAGAAAGAGGCTAAGAAGACCTGCACAGAAATAGACCTTCATTTAAGTCAGCACCTGCTTTTGATGGATGCTTACCACCTTCTCTCTGTTGTTACCATCTCTTTCCTCAGTAGAAATACCCTACAAATCTTTTCCCTTTCGTCCCATTCTCAGGTTTGTTGGTAGCTTGACTAACAGAGTGAAGATTAAGAAAACTCTGGGCTTCCACATTCATTAATGAAATTAATCTATAAATTTCTTTCTCTGTTTTTCTTCTTCCTGGTTTAGGCATCAGTATCATATTTGTTTCATAAAAGGAATTTGGTAGGATCCCTTCTTTACCTATTATTCTAAATAATTTGTTTAATATTGGTTGATCCTTAAATGTTTAGTAAAATCCACTTGTAAATCCATCTGGTCCTAGTGCTCTTTTCTTAGGAAGCTCATTTATGGCCTGTTCAATTTATTTTTCTAAAACTGGTCTATTTAGATATTTTATCCCCTCTTCTTCTAATCTAGATAACTTATAATTTTATAAATATTCTTCTACTTCACTTAAATTGTAAAATTTATTGGCATATCATTGGGCAAAATAAGTCCTTATAATTGCTTTAATTTCATCTTTGTTAGTGGTCTATTTACCCCTTTCACTTTTAAAACTACTGATTTAGTTTTTAAATCAAATTAACCAATAGTTTATTTTATTTTTTTTATAAAATTTTATTTTTTTCATAAAACCAACTCCTAGTTTTATTCAGTAGTTCAATGACTTTTTTACATTCAATTTTATTAATCTCACCTTTATGTGTAATATTTCAGCGCATAGTATGAACATGGAGTAAATAAAATATTGCAATTGAAGACATAGGCTGGGTTCAGCTAAACAACTGATTGACCCATTTTAAAAGCAAAATCTGTTTTGGAAAAACCAGCCAACAATAAGTGGACGTATACAGCGTTCACTCAAGCTTGGAGACAACTTCCTTTGGCAATTTTAATTCCAATCCTTTACCCTGAACAGATAAGCAGGGAACTTCCAACTTTTTCTTTCTCCCTTCCCTTTTTTAGGTCTCATATTCTACTCTTTCCTTCCCCTATTCATGTCTTGCAGAGATGGTAGAGATTGGAGACTGGAAGACCAATTAGGAGTGAGTTTATTGAGGTACTAAGAGACATTAAGAAAGGCAGTATTAAAGGAACTTTGTTAATGACTAAATAGGATGAAGAGGAATGAGTGCAGTATGGCTTTGAGACTACAAGAATATTGATGTCATTTAAACAAGTCAGGAGGTCAGGAGTGGGGAGAAAGGTTGTGAGTTTCACATCAGACATTTCAAATTTGAGATAATGTTGGGACATTGAGAGGCAGTTTGTTCTACTTAATTGACTTGGAGCCAGCAAGACTTGGATTTGAATCTGGTAATTACTAGCCATGTGGCCTCTCTAAACCTTAGTTTCATTTTTTTTTTTTTGAGGGGGGAAGGCAGGGCAATTGGGGTTAAGTGACTTGCCCAAGGTCACACAGCTAGTGAGTCAAGTGTCTGAGGTCGGATTTGACCTCAGGTCCTCCTGACTCCAGGGCTGGTGCTCTATTCACCTAGCTGCCCCTACCTTACTGGGGATAGCAGTACTCATAGTATCAGTTTCACAGGGTTGTTGTGACAATCAAATATAAAGCAAATAAAGTATTTTGCAAATCTCAAAGTTTTATAATAATAACAATAACCACTAATATTATTATATTTAGAGTTTTAGCATCATCCAGGGGAGAAATACTGACTGGTATCAAGCTGGGTTAAAATTCTTCCTCTAATGCTTATTGCTTGTGTGACCTTGGGCAAGTTACTTAACTTGGATTGAACTTGATGACCTCTGAGGTTCATTCCAGCTCTAAATCTGTGATCCTCTTATCCAAGATGCAGGGCTGAAATCTCAGCTCATTTTGGGATTTAGAATCTCTGGCACTGTTCTTATAAGTTCCTTTAGATTTGGCCTTGGCTTTGTAGGTGGCTCTTTTTTTCACCTTTTGTACATGTTTGTTTAAAAGATGAATTTATCAGAGTTCTTTGTATTACTCCACTAGTTTTTTTTTTTTTAGTTGCCTCTTTTTTTCTTGCTTATCAAAATTGCAATGGATTGGTCAAAATTTCATTATGTAAAAAAGGTTCATTCCTGCTCTTCTGCATTCCCATTGAGAATCCCTAATCACCAGACTTAGAGTCATTTTGAACTCTTTGAAATCTCTCTTAAAGTTTAGGATGTATGGTCAACTTTGCCCAGTGATCCTTTTCTGACTTTAGGAAATTCAACAATAGACAGGTACTTTCTCCCAAGTTTACTGTTATTTATGCATCACAAACACATTCTTCTTTGCTCAGCAGAATTAAGCTCAGAATAGTGGTTGTTTCCTTTAACTTTCTAAGACAAGGGATGTTGACGTGTGTGTGTATGTGTGTGTGTGTGTGTGTGTGTGAGATGAATTCATTTATTGGTCTGGTGATGCCTATTGGTCCTTCTCAAAATAATGCTTTTAAATTTATAAAATTATATACATTGTATTTCAAGGAAACCCTTTATACCGAAATACAGTTATCAAAGTATTTTTAATAATAAAAGTTCATAGACCCTGTACTAAGAACTCTAGTTCTGAATCGATAAGTCAATTAGAAATTTATTAAATCACATTTTGAACAGAATTAGACTTCTAGTAATCAACTACCACACTGTACCTCCACAGCCCACAGCCCTGGCCTTAATTGTGACAGAATTGTTACAAATTGTAACAGAGACCAGCTTAAAAAATTGTTATTTTAGTTGGTTTTTGTCACAATTTTATAATCTAAATTAGCAAAACATCATCTATATCTTCTTTCCAGCTAGGTGATCTTATATTATTTTCATATTTATCACTTGTTTCCATTTTTTTCTAATCTATGTTTTTTATTCTCTCTAAGATTCATAGATTTCCATACCACTAGATACCTTGACATATGATGTTAATTCTTGATTTGGATATTTATTGTTCTGCTAAATATTTTTCCCAGACATTTTTATGACTTTTCTTAAGTGGGTCAGTAATAGAATCTATTCTTAAAGACAGTATTTTAATAGGGACTTCAGCCTCAAGAACAAAGAGACCCAGGATCAGCAACGAGCATGTAATGTCTCCACAGGTTTAATCTATACTTCTCTATCAGCCTTTTTTGCTTCTTTTGCACATGCCCAGTCCTTGCTTAACCTTTCATCCAGAATGCCAGATAGTTATTCCTCTGATCTCTAGGGGATTCAGACTTACTTGACATCTGTTGTTATCAATTACCACCCCCGTATGGAACAAAATTTCTAGCCTGAGAACCAGGCTGACATTTTCTTTATCCCTTTAGTAAGTTCACTGCATTCTGGACAGTATAAATATCTGCTGCTCTTTTTAAAGAAACCCAAGTGGTCTCTAGAACATAAAGTAAAATACCATTTTTTAAATCAATGATTTCATTTTAATTGAGTATTTTGTGCCCATGTTGCTTTCCCTTAAAAATACTAATATGAATTATTGTGGATACCCCTTTCCCCCCCTCTAACCTAAAGAGTCAGTTTCTATGATGAGACTTCATAGCCTTAAAAATTTATCTGTGCTTGTAATTTATGGTGGTGTTCAGAACCGTATGTCAGTTATCATCTTGCAAGAAAAACATAATCATTGTGGTAGTAGCCAAAATGAGATCTTGGCACAAACAAAGTGAGTGTGTAGGGTATGGGTGGGGAGGAGATGAGTATATGTATTAAGGAGTCTGGGGATCTAATCCAAGGACCAAGTCATTCAGAGTGATATGTCAATAATAAGAGACTTCTAGGCATGTCCTAGAAAGGGAAAAGTTATAAAGGCAATCAGCGACTCTCCTTAGGATAGCAAAATGGACTCCCACACTGGTGAACTCTGAGAGGAGATCTATAAGGAAAACCCTGATTTAAAAAAAAAAACAACAACCCATTTCTCTCCATCTCTGTGAAACATTTCTTGCCCTTTCAATTTTTGGTCCTCTGAGCTCAACAAGGGATTGACATTTTGCTTTAGAGAGGAACTTTGACCTGCCCTCATCTTCCCTTTTTTAAAAGCAGGGTCTTAACTATGATTATGTTTGAGCTTTCATCTAAGGCAGGCAGCAGCTTTATTGTAGCTTCCCTGATCAAGAGTATGGCTTTCACAAATGCACACTATGCGGTCTTTTCCCTGGGAATGGGATTCTGAGAATTCTCAGCAGGTCGCTTCAGAGATGATGATTCCCTTCAGAAAGTCCTGTGAGGACATTCTGGACATGAACATAGATTGGGGCAGGTGAGTGCTTAAAAGCCAGTCAGTGATTTCTGTGGTCAATATTTAAAAGCTTGCTAAGAAACAGATATTTAAAAAACCATTTTAAATGAAATGTTCACTCTGGTAGTAGTGGAAGAATAAGAAAAGCCTAAAGCAACCTACGGTTGTTTTATGATGTTTAAATATTCAGGTGTCACAGAATAATATATTTTTCAGGATTTGGTTTCTTACCTATTCAACCTTGATCATTATTCATAAAGACTGAGCCTTCCTGGAAACACTTTGATTCAATTCAATGAACACTTCTAAAGCATCTGCCATATGCCAGTCACCGTGCTACCCTGCCCTCAATGAGCTTACATTCTAATGGGGAAAGAAAACACAAAAGGAAGTTGAAAAGGGAAAATGGGGGAAGCCATCAAGGGGTACGCTGAGCAGAGAACATGATGTTCTGTGGCAGGCAGAGCTGCTGATGGAAAATGGAGACTTAACAAGTGCAATGATGTCAAACTCAACAGATTTGAGAACCACTAAACCGTACGTAAGGATCCCCACAGGTCATATATTGATTTAGTATTAAAATGAAATTTGATCTATGTTTTATTGTATTTTTGTTTATTTTGTTAAATATTTCCCAATTCTGGTTCCAGTGACACTATGGAGTATTGGGGGTAGCAACGTGCTGCTGCTCTGCATATTTGACACTTCTGGTGCAATGGAACTTATACTGTATTTAGAATAGGAAGTCCTGAGTACAAATCCTAGTTCTGACATTTACTAGATCTGTGACTTTAGTCAAGTTACTCAATTTCTCTTGTCCTCCTTCCTCATAAATGAAAGGACTGGACTAAATCAAGGGTTCATAACTTTTTTTTATGTCATAGACCCTTCTGGCAATTTGATGAAATCTATGGACCTCATCTCAGATTAATGTTTTTAAATGCATAGGATTGCAAAGGATACCAATTCTATTAAAATACAATCGTTGTTTACAAAAAATGCATGGGTCCCAGGTTAAGAATGCCTGGATTAGATTATCTCTAAGATCTATTCCATCTCTAAATCTATGCTCTACAATCTATGGACTTTTTGTTCTCCTAATAACCAAATAATGGTTGGTGAGATTAATTCTAAGATTCCCAAGATCCTATTGAGTCATATTTTACTCACATCCAACTCTCTGTAACTCCATTTGAGGTTTTCTTGGCAAGGATACTAGAGAGGTTTGCCATTTCCTTGTCCAATTCATTTTATAAATGAGAAACTGAAGGAAACAGGGTTAAGTGACTTGCCCAGGGTCACACAACTAGTAAGTATCTGCCTCTGGATTTGAATTCACAAAGAGGTGTTTTCCTAATTCCACTGTACTACCTAGCTGCCCTAGAACTTAAATAGCAACAAATGACAGCATTTACATAAGGATCAGCCTGAAATGAAGCACACATTTCCCTTTCCTTTCACTAAACATAGGCCTCTTTCCTTTCTGAATATCCCAAATATTTCACTGAAGTTTTACTTTGAGCACTTGTTAAATTCTTGTCCATGTTCCTTATTTATTGTCCTTCCATTTGCTTTCAGTATCTGTGGTCAGCAATAAATAAAACTCTACAGAGTCAGAGCCTTGGGCATAGTAAGTTCTGAATGTTTTTCTGAATCAAACTTAATAGCCCCTGCCTAGGTTAAAGAAATCTATTAAGTATGCCTTTAACTTGTATAAGATAAACCCATGCACCTCTTGAGTTTATCCAAACTTAGTTCTTTCCTGGAAATCTAATCTTTGTTCAAGAAAATATGAACAATCAAGTCCACATGCCAGGGAAATCTGATTGTGGGTATGACTGCATTGTTCTGTTCTTTATATGAAGCAAAGCATCATGGAGCAGGTTAGTGTGTTCTGGTTATATAGCAAGTGCAAGGCAAAAAAAGCTGGGAGGAGGAATGGGAGTGGGAGCAATAAATCATGGTTTTAGAGATTCCTTTTCCACAGAAACATCTGCCAATATCTTGAGTTATCTATTGACTGAGTTCTTTGGAAGGCTGAGTTTCCTGTCATTAAAAAAAATAAACAAACACTATTTCTTATTCCCTTTGGACATATAATGAAGCTATCTTCTCCAATTCCTTCACTTGCCTCTCCAGGATGAACCCATGAACTATCCTATTATTCAGCAATTTCTTTACTTTGTCTTGTTTGGGGTATAGGGTGTGTTCAGGGAAGACTTGTATCTCTGATGGGAGGGCTGCTGAGTCCTTTTCAGGACTACTGTCCACATTTGGTGTCCACCGGATTCACTTCTCCCCTGTGGCTCCAAGAAGCTGTAGCATGCACAGGAGTCACACCCTAGTAAACCATTTTGGCAGATGGGTTAAACCATCTTGAGGGAAACTAAGGGGTTTCAAACTCATCAGTGAGTTATCGGGTTTCTATCCCAAGCATGTGAAGACTTCCCCTGAAGGAATGGATGGATGAGAACAATTTATTCTAAAGGCCATGAAGGCGGCTGAAGCAGGCACTGTAGAAAGCTTTAGAGCTTGGTTAGATGTCAAAGACGCCAAGGTCATCTACTGCATCTTGAGCTGTCACCAGTCATCTTGATTCTGTCCTGCCATTGGACTGTGATAACTCTGGAAGAGAGAGCGAAGCTGACAACTTTGCACAGCTCTACCTCACTTAAATGCAATTTACGCATGAATCAAAACCCATCTCAAAGTCCTGTGGTGACAGACAAGTGATGAAACAGCAGGTGCAGACACACTGGGAGCTGTAGTTACAACCCTGTATACAGGTGGCCCAGGCTATCGGGTAGTCTTCTTACTGGAAGTAGCATTGGGATTCAGCAGCCCCCAGGTGTCTGAGCAGCCTTTTAAGGATTACACTGCTCACCTCCTGGTATGAGGAAGGGACTAGGAAAGGTGCACTAAAAATTGTCTGCTTACCCAACCCTGGCCTGATTATCACAGCAGGCAGGAATCCCACCCTGTGATCAAAACATACAAAAATGTACAAAAACCCCTGCAAAGATGATTCCTCTCAACATGGATAAGTGGAATGTGTGCACACTCATAGACAACACAAAATCCAGTACACCTGAAAGACAAACAGCTCTTGTTGTGAGAGAACTCAGCAGTTATAACATCCAAATAGCAGCCCTGAATGAAACAAGACTGGCAAATGAAGGTCAGTTTACTGAAACTGGAGTTGGAGACACCTTTTTCTGGAGTGGCCACAGTGATAGGAATGCTGTGAAGCTGGTGTAGGTTTTGCAATCAAAACTAATCTAGTCAACAAGGATGTAATGCCTACCAAAAAGAGTGAATGATAGACTCATGACAATGTGATTGTCACTTACAGGAAAACACCATGCCACCATCATCGGTGTCTATGCTCCTATTATAATGAACTGTGATGAGGTCAAAGAAAAATTTTATTCATCAATATGCCAAAAGAGGGCAAGTTAATAATTCTGGGAGACTTTAATGCTAGAGTAGGCTCAGACCACCAGACGTGGCAGGGAGTCCTTGGGAAGAATGGAGTTGAAACAGCAACAGCAATGGTCACTTACTACTGAAGACTAGTGTTATGTCATGACCTTCTCATCACCAACACTGTCTTCCATAATGCAATAAAACTGCAAGGCTACACCCTTTCAGAAAACATTGGCATTTAATAGACTATTTGATTGTAAAGAGACAGGATGTGAGAGTAATCAAGGCAATGTGTGGCACAGAGTACTGGACTGATTATAGACTTATCCTCTCTAAACTAAATATTTTCATTCAACAAAACTGGTGCCCCGAAGGCAAAATGGCTACCAGAAGAATTAATGTCAACAGATTAGAATATTTCTCTCAGTGGGAACAGTTTGTTGATAGCTTGGAGGGGTGATAGGGTGGTGATGGTATGGGGGATAATGGTTGTTTTTAAAGATATCACAGGGTGATGTCTTGACTTGTGCATTTGGATTTCAATTTAAGTGAGGCAGAGTTGTGCAAAATTATCAGCCTCACTCTCTCTTCTAGGCACTGAAGCCTGGCAACAAGAGAAAAGTCAGGATGACTGTTGATGACCCAGGATGTAGTGGATGACTTTGATAGTAGTAAAAAAAGTCCAGAGAGTCAAGCCTACAACCAGGAAAGGAATGAAATGTAGGTGTCTTCCTTAAAATAAAGGTTCAGAGAGGAACCAACCAATGAGGGGGAAGCCCCAAGGGTGAAGGGTACTTTCAGTGTGAGATGTCTAGAGGTAAAGGAGCTTCCAGCATGAAAAAGTTTTCAGAGACATGGTAGAGAAAGTTCAGAGAATTAGAAATGCATCCTGGAGAAGAGTGATTCTTGTCCATGTTCTTCTAAAAGTTTTCCCAGGTAGTAAGGGGAATCTACTTGAGGCATCCCTCACTTTCTCCTGGTATTACCTATGTATCAGCCAAATACTCTGACTCTCCATTTGCCATTCATTGCTCTTACCATGTAACTAGTCAGCCTTCTATTCCCATCATACAATTCCTTGATAATATCCTCTATTCCTGTTCTTATTGGTTTGCCTGCTTCTATGCACTTCACTCTGAATTAGTTCACACAAGCCTTCCCAGATATCTCTGAATTGCTCACCTTTACGATTAGTGGGTTATAGGACTATCACTATAGTGGAGAAAGTTATTATAAGAAATACTCGGGCAATTTAATGTCTGCTTAGTACCTGTTATATGATGTCAGTGACAATGAGCATCAGCTATCAGCAAGGAGAAGAAGGGAATGTCCTGGAGCAATTAGCAGCTGGATAACTGGCACCTGTAAAATCAAGAGTTGATCTGTATTGGTAAATTTTAGGATTATGGTTAAATGCTACATCTTAAGTTTAATTCCAGCTCCAAGTTAAACTTTGGTAGATCTCTATTATAAATAGCTATAGTACTATCTATGCATGAAGTATCAAGCTATTAGATGACGTAGAATATGTGACAGAGATGGTCTCCTTTAGGTCCCCACCACACACTTCTCTGGGATAAAGTAAATTGCCACCAAGTCAGGGAATTGGGAAGAGACTCCCTCCACATTCCACAGCCTGAAAGAAAAGATTGTTTCTTGTCTTTTCATTTCTCTTAGTTTATCTACCATCGTCCAGGTGTTTCGAAGTGCATAACCATTTTTACTAAGTGACAAGGAATCTTGGAATACAGACATTATATTTTCCTAATCCAAACAGTATATTGTGACCCACTATTTATTTAGTTGGGGAAAGCTAACTGGCACAATGGATAGCTCATTGGACTTGGAGTCAGGAGAGATCTGAATGCCAATCTGACCTCAGATACCAGCTGTGTGACCATGGGCAAGCCACTTAAACTCTGTTTACCTCAGTTTCCTCAACTATAAAATGGTAATAACACCTACTTCCCAAGGTTGTTGTGAGGATCCAATGAGGTAATATTTGTAAAGCATTTAGCATGACATATAGTAGGTACTTAATGAATACTAATTATTATTATACTTCTTATTTTTTAACTCCACACTGAAAGCATTCCATATTCTCACCTAACTATTCCTTTCTAATCTCCATGCTATCTTATTCTCTGGCCCTAACTCTTGAGTTGCTGTCCTTTCTTACTGCAACACTCATCTTGCACTCTTAAAGGTCTAGGTAAAGATAATCCTCTTCCCTATGTGAGTGCCTAAACAATCAAGGTTCATTACATTCTAGGGCTCAGACCCACCCCCAGGAATTCTAAATTCTTTTTTTACAGGCCCCTGAATTCTGACTTAAGTTCCTTCTGTCCTATGTAGTTCAATTAGATTACAAGCTCCTTGAGGGCAAATACTGCATCTAATTCATCCTTGTCTTCCCCTGGGCTTCTAAAATAGTGCCTAGAATGTAGCAAGAACTAAATAAATTTTTGTTGAATTGAATGGAACTGGATTCTACTTCAAGAAATTCTTTAAACTAACATTTTCTCCACTCTAAGAACAGAGCCCTCTGCCTAGCTCTTTTGAGCCAATCCAATGGCCTTGGTGCTCCTTTGTTTCTCTTCCTTCCGTATTGTTCTGTTCCTTCTAGGGGTCTGATCGCCCCACTCTCGTCCCCACCAGGTCATCCTAGAGTCAACCGTAGTACACTATTCTTTGGTCTTTAATTTTAAAACTAATTTTTAAAGTTATTTTTAATTGAGTGCCCGACATTGCCACCCTCCAGACCTTCCCACATGCATTGAGAAAACAAACAACATAGCAGTTACATATGTGAAATCATGCGAAATACATTTCCCTTGTAGTTATGTTGTAAGAAAAATAAAGAAAATGGAAAAAATTATATTTCAGTTTTCATCAGTTCTCTTTATGGAAGTGGATGGTATTTTTCATCATGAGTCCTTTGGAATTGTCTCAAATCATTATATTGATCAGACTAGCTAAGAGTTCCATAGTTGATCACAGTTATAATATTATTGTTACTGTGTGCAGTGATCTTCTGGTCCTGGTTACTTCACTCTGCATCAATTCATATATGTCTTCCCAGGATTTTCTGTTTTTTTTTTTTTTTTTTTTGCTTTTTTTTTGGAGGGCAATTGGGGTTAAGTAACTTGCCCAAGGTCACACGGCTAGGTTTTTGTTTGTGTTTGCGTTAAGTGTCTGAGGCCGGATCCGAACTCAGGTCCTTCTGATTCCAGGGCCGACGCTCTACTCACTGCGCCACCTAGCCGCCCCCCAGGATTTTCTGAAATCATCTTCCTCATAATTTCTTTTAGCTCTGTAGTATTCCATCACAATCCACCACAGCTTGTTCAGCCATTCCCCAAGTGATGGGCATCCCTCAATCTCTGATTCTTTGCCACCACAAAAATAGTTTAACATATATATATATATATATATATATATATATATATATATATATATATATATGTATATATATGTATGTATATATATGTCCTTTTCCTTTTTCTCTCTTTGGGATACAGACCTAGTAGTGATATTGCAGGGTCAAAGAATATGTATAGTTTTGTAGCCCTTTAGGAATAATCCCAAATTTTTCACCAGAAGGGTTGGACCAGTTCACTCTACCAACAAGGCGTGTGTCCCAATTTTTCCTCATTCTCTCTAGCATCTATCATTTTCTTTTTCTGTCATGTTGCCCAATATGAGAGATGTTAGGTGGTACCTCAGAGTTGTTTTAATTTGCATTTTTCTAATAAATAGTGATTTAGGGTATTTTTGATATGATGATAGACTATGTATTGATTTCTTCTGAAAATTTTTTCACACCCTTTGACCATTTTTCATTTGGGGAGCTTCTTATACTCTTACAAGTTTGACCCAGTTCACTATATATTTGAGAAATGAAGCCTTTATCAGAATAGCTTGCTGTAAAAATTCTTTCCCATTTTCCTTCTTTCCTTGACTACATTGGCTTGATTTCTGCAAAAACTTTTAAATTTCATGTAATCAGAAATCTATTATGTTTCCCATGATCCTTTCTATCTCTTGTTTGGTTATAAACTCTTTCTTTAACTACAGATCTGACAGGTAAAATTTTCCACACTCTTTCCATGTTCCTCTAACTTGTTTATGGTGTAAATCTTTATGTCTAATTTTGTTGTTATTTTGTTATTTTATTATTATATTAGTTATATAATATTATTATATATATTATATTATTTTGTTGTTCAGTTTTTTTGTTCAATTATTTCAGCTGTGTCCAATTCTCCATTACTCCATTTGGGATTTTCTTGGCAAAGATCCCAGAATGATTTGTCATTTCCTTCTCCAGCTAATTTTATAGATGAGGAAACTGAGGCAAACAGAGATAAATTACTTGCCCAGGTCACACACTTAGTAAGTGTTTGACTTGTCCAAGATAAGTCTTCCTGATTCCAAACCCAGCACTGTATCCATTTTGCACTACCTAGCTGCCCTTCAGTACCCTTTGTCCCAACCAAATCATACTCGCTCCCAAATCCACAATAACTTGACCGAAAAGGTATTATAGTTCTGCTAGAGAGAAACACCTAAACTTAGAAAGAACTGGAATCACTTATCTATTCAGAGAAGATACTAATGTGCTGTTGGAGCAAAGCAGACATATTGGTATAATACAAGGTCAATCAGCAGAGAGATAGTTCTTTTTAAAAAGCCACCATGACATAAAGTCCAAATGTGTTTTGGATAAAAATTGATGCTTCAGAAAAACAAGATAAGATAGGTTTTGCATAGCATGTAAAACGTGTAGCTGATAACAGATTAAAAGGGCATATGCCAAGAAATGCCAAGGGAAGAGCCAATACATACTGGCCTTGGCTACTTTATTCAGATAGGAATAAGTATATATGCAAACTGGCCTCCTTCCTCTTTGCTATTAAGGGAGCACTGAGAATAGCTAGCATGTCCTATTCTGGGGAGTCACTCTTCTTGACAGTGCTATGTTTTGGAGTGCCTTGTCATGGAAATGAAGGCAGGGACAAGGTGAAGGGAACTTTATGAACTGACCTGAAAGGCTCTCATGATGCCAGTCTTCCAAAACAGCAGAAACACTGGGAGGTGAGAAAAGCTATTCCCAAGAGTCTAGATTGTCCAGAAATGTGGCACACTTTTCAGTGAGATAATTGTTGCTCTTATGGCCACTTCCAGAGATATTGTTGCATAAATTCATTACCTTGGATCCCTACAGTTGTGGCAAATTGGAAGGGATGTGTGTGGTAAATACATATATAGTCTATTTTCATAGATTCCAAATTTATGAAATTGTACTATGAAAATGGATGGTTAATGACTTTGCTAACCACCTTGATTTGCTTGAAATCCGGTACTAACCAGAGGAGGCTGAACTGACCTGGGAATCAGAATCAGCCAATCAGGAGGCAAACTGAGCATCCCTCAAATTTGACATACCAGAGATCCTTTGCGATGCTCTCTAAGTGAACCTGAAATCTTCTTGCTGTGCCAGCAACCCCAAGGCTAGATTAGGCTTGCACAGATATACTGTGTTAGGGACATTTCCTTGCTTTCTGGAAACTTTAATCTTGGCTGATAAAAGGTTGGACATCCTGAGTCAGGGGCACATCCTTGCTTTATGGCTTTATAACCTCCCTCACCTAATGCTTTAGTGAGTTCAGTTTCCACTGTAGCTCCACATACATGCCTCCAGATTGAAATAAAACACACATACAACCTAATTCTGTTTGTCTTAGACCAAATTCTGGAAGTTGACAATACTAAGGGGACAGAGAGAAAGAGACAGAGACACCGAGACAGACAGAAACAGAGAGACAGGAATAGAAACAGAAACAGACAGAGAAGTTAGCCTTTTGGGTCCATAAATAAATGGATTTTTGTTAAATCATTGTTTCAGTAATGTATCTAATAAATATATGTTGGAAGCATTTTTATCAATAAAAGGCTGTTGTTCTATAGAGCAGGTATTCTTAACTGGGGTCCATGGGCTTGTTTTAAAAAATATTTTGGTAATTGTATTTCAATAATGTTGATTTTTTGTAACCTTATATATTTTATCTTATGTATTTAAGAATGTTATTATGAGGAGAGGTCAGATGACCAAAAGGGTCCATGAGAGAGAAAAACTTAAGAACTCATTATAACAAGAAAGTATATTTAACCATGACTTGGAACAGCTGGTTTTGTTACTAGTTGAATGACTGACAAGTAGTCATAATTGTTTTATGCCTCAATTTCCTCATCTGAAAAATAGGGACAATAATACAGGGTCGAAAGGAAAGTACTTTGTAAATCACAAAACTCCATATAAATATGAGTTATTCTTATAGTTTTAAATAGTAATAATAGAACAAATGCTAACTAAGATTCTTAGAATGAATTAATAATCTTCTCTACCTTGGAGCAACCAATGCCTAACCCTGCATGAGGGGTAGGGTGGAGTTGAAAAATGAGAGAGAGGAGAGCTCTGCTTTCCTTGTATTTCTTCAAATTCTTTCAGGTCTTTATACCTTCTTGAACTTCAGTTCTTTGAGTTTCTTTGGTCTCTGAAGCCACTTTGGACACAGTATCTCCCATCTTCACAAGAGAAGATGAATAGTGCCAACCCTGCTTCAAGCTTTTGAAGGGAAAATAAGACTTTTGGAAGAAGCTGACACGAGAGGAGCTGGCAGTCTGTGTCATGTCCCCGTCTCCAGATTGCTATACTAGAGACGTTTGGGACTCGCCACTGGGCAAGATCTAGCACTTTCCCTATTAGCTGAGCTGTTCCCTAGATCCCAACTGGAGGGAGATCTCCTTCACTCTGTATTGCATGGTATATATTCCCCTTTTTCTGATTTCTATTTTGCCATCAACTTGGATAAAAGGATTGATTTGCTAATTGCTAATGTGTGTTCATCATGGAACTGGTATTTGGTAGGAAAGCAGCCAGTTATTGACTATAAAGGCTGAGGTTCTCCTTCCCTCATTAATGAATAGAAATCAGAAATTTAGCTTGAACCTGAAACTATATCCACTAGATTCATAATATTTATGGTGGCAGATAAATATAATGCTACTGCAATGCCATTAATCTCCGTGGAGAACACAATGGCTGAGCTTCTGACCCCAACCTCCTACTTCCCTTCCCTTGGTGAAGGATAGGGAGAGAAGAGGCTAGACATATCTATTCTGCCTCCCTTTGAGACACATGATACCTCATGCGATATGTGGGGATAGCCTTGCTACACACAGGGGATCTACACTAACAATAATTGGAGCTTATGCAGTTTTCAGGGCATTTACATATATCTCATTTTATCTTCACAAAAACCCTGAGAGGTAGTTGCTATTGTTATTTCCAGTTTACAGATAAGGAAATTGAAGCAAATAAAAGTTAAGTGACTTTTTCAGGGTCATGTAGCTAGTGTCTGAGGCTGGATTTGGACTCAACTCTTCTTTACTCTAAGGGTAGCACTCTCTCCACTGCACCACCTCAAAGACCCAAACCCAGAGCTACCAGATATTTCTGGTTCCAAAACCTGATCATTTCTTTTCTCAGTCAGGGCATTGAAGTTCTAATAAAGGGACCATTGTTTATTAGGCTACATGATCCAATGGAATTACAGGCAAAATACGAATTTGATAAAGGGAAGCTTGAGTTCATCAATAGGATAGCTTGTTTGTTTAGTCCAGATATGTGATTTAACTGGTGTAGGATAAAAGGAAATACTTAGATTTAGATTAGGGTCTTGTCTTTCTTGCAGCTGAGTGGTCCTGTTCCAGATATACCTCTTCCTCCTACCTATCAAACCCCCATTTTCTAGATCTCCTCATAACTGACTAGGTACTCATATGTTCAAGGAATGCCTGCTAATCAGAGCCAGATGTGGTAAACCAATCCTCGTGCCTAAGCAAGCCTGCTTCCTCTGCCGGCTGGACCATGCCAGGCATTTCTGTGTCAGGCTGAGATGCATGGCGAGGATCTGTCCTAATCTGAGTTCCAGATCAGAAGGGTCATGTCCTCCTGCATCTTTGACCCCCCTTCCTTCTCCCGCTGTGACCTTCAGATCATTTCACCTGAGGCCTGACTGCTCCCTCCCCTACATTCCTCAACATTGCTGACTCGGTTGCAAATGGGTCCCAGCCTTCTAAAGATCCTCTTGGAGGCTTCTTTTTGTGTGTGGCTATGATTCATTTATACCCTTGCTTCCTTTACCCTTGTTGCCTTTCTCACACCATATATTTCTCGTTTTGAGTCTTCCATCTTTCCTTGTACAAGGCAAAATGTCCCTACAATTAAAAGCTATTGCTTTAGCATCACTGACTGTTCTCTCTTCTGTGGAAACCTCTAAGTTATTCATCCCCACCCCCAAAAAGTATATTGGATGAAGACTAAATATCAAAGCTGGGCACTGAATCCAGATCTCCTCACTCCAGAACTCTCTCTATTACATTATGGTTCATCTCTTGAAAAAAAAGCATTGACTCAAAATGTCATCTGCATCATGATGTACAACTAAGAACCTTGGACAGAGAAATCATCTTCCTTACAGAGGAATGGCATGACCCACAGGTGAATTCCAATCTGGGTCCTGAGCTCTGCCTTGCAGATTAGCTCTCTTCTTTATAGGGTGGTAGGTGGCACACTGGACCAAGGGCTGGGGATGGAATTGACATCGGAGTTCAAATCTGGCCACAGACTTCAGGAAAATGAGCCTGAGCAGGTCATGTAACCTTTCAACGTCTCAATTTCTTCATCTGTAAAGTGGGGAAAACAATAGCACTTACCTCTCAGGGCTGTGGTGAGGGTCAAATGAGATGATTATAAAGTGCTTTGTAAACCTTTAAGTCTATATAAGTGCTCTTATTATTATTAATAGGCCAGATAGACTTCAACAGGCCAACAACTCTTCAACTAGACTAAATGTCTAACATCAAACCTGATTTCATTCTTATTCCCAGAGTTTTCCCAGCAGCCCTCGCTCTGACCAATACAGTTGTACAGAGAGGATTTTTCACATTATCCATTATATATTTCCCATTTCTTGATGTGATCACCTCCTATTTATACTGATTAATTTAATTATTATTATGGCTTAATGATTTGTTTATAATAATTGATTGTTAATATGCATCATATATATTGTTCTACATTTGTTTATTAATTTCTATGAGCCCTTTGAATTTTTCACATTTTTTTGAGATGGAATAAAGGTTGGTGCCTGACAAATACATTTTTCTTGAATGTTTCTTTATAAGCCTGGGACCCTCATGGAAACAAGCTCTACACAGATATAGTCAGAGATTTTCTGAGTAAAAATTGTATGTGGAGGTATATAGCAAGATGAAGAATTAATGATACTTTTGAGATGGTCTGTAATATGTTGTTGATCCCTATCTGTGTAAGCCTATACAAAGTTTAGGGTACTGGAGCATGGGTTATGGAAAGTTATAGAATGGAGAAAAAGATGCTTGAGGAAAAGCTTAGGATTGCTAAACATTGCCTAGGGATGTTTTGGTTTCAATTCCACTTTCAACAATTACTAGTTGTGTGATCATTTACTTAATCTGTCTGAGCCTCCATTACTCCATTTCTTCAACTATAAAACAAACATAGTACTCTCTGTAGTACTTTATCTTGCAGTGTTATTAAAAAGCTTCAGTGAGATAGTCTCTGTAAAGCACTTTGAAAGCCATAAAGAACATTTTTAAGTGTCCTAAAAGTCTCAGTGCAGTTATAAGTTTCAATAGGCTTAAATCTGAACCCTGTATTGTGGTGGCTGGCATGTGAACAGAAGAACACTCTCATTGGTCACCCTTTTGGTAATGGAAAAGACATGGCTATCAAGAGTCTAGAAGTTTTTGCTTGGTTTCCTTCTGTAACATGTCCTTCTCATAATGTAGTTCTTCCATTAGGGAATATGTAAACATATCCATCAGCTATGGGCTTTGAGCATTTGATGATGCTTTCTAAGCAAATTGCTTTCCACAGTGTTTCTTCTACATACATTATTTTCACTTAAAACATTTTTGCTCTCAGTGGAACCACTCCAGAATGGATTCCCTGGATCATTAAACAAGGAATTGCTATATTATGTTAAAGGTGGCGATCACATAGGGATCTTGGGGCTGGTCTATAAAATGTTTGTTGGCCTGTGTCTTCATCCACTATAAGTCCATGATATCTTAAAGAAAATATAATGCCCTCACAATGACAGGACATTAGAATTGGAGAAGACCTCAGATACTTGACCCTTCAAGAATCCCTTCTTCAACGTCCCTTGCAAGTTGTCACATAGCCTTTGCTTGAGGATATCCAATCATGGGGAATCTCAATACTTTTTGAGGCAACTGATTCTGCTTTTGTATCATTTTAATTGATAGGAACTTAATACATCAAACCCAAATTTGCCTCTTTATAACATCAATCAATTACTCTTAATTCTGCCTTCTGAGACTAAGACAAATCTATTCTCTCCTTTAGATAAAAGTCCTTCAAATATTGAAAAAGGCTACCATGTCTCCAAAATCTTCTTTTCTCCAGGCTAAATAGTCCCATTTTTTTCCCCAAATGATACTTATATGATGTGTCCTCAAAGTCCTTTGCCATCCTGGTTTCCTTCCTTTTTGTTTCAAGCTTATCAATATCCTTCAGAAAACCTAATACTCAAAATTTATTTTTTTAATTTAATTTATTTTTGCTTTTTGGAGGGCAATTGGGGTTAAGTGACTTGCCCAAGATCACATGGCTAGTTTTTGTGTTAAGTGTCTGAGGTCGGATCTGAACCTAGGTCCTCCCGACTTCAGGGCGGGTGCTCTATTCACTGTGCCACCTAGCTGCCCCTAATACTCAAAATTTAACAAAATATTCCACATCTGACAGGACAGAATTTAGTGAGACTTTTACCTGCTTACTCCTAAGTGCTAAAATGTCTTAATACAGCCTGAGATTGCATTAGTTTTCTTGACTTAACATGTGAATACTTGCAAAACATATTTTTAAAACCTCTATAATATAATATCTCTAGAAACTGAAGTTTCCTTCTTATCATCAGGAGAACAATTACTCAAAGTACAAAAGGCTTGTATATGTCAGTCATTGTGTATGCCACCTTTGATCTGGTTTATACTGGGCAGACACCAGAGGGAATAACAAATCAGGTCCTTAGTGGCTGGTCTGCATGAGTGGTTACTAGAGAGTCCTGTCATATGTCTCTGTACCTCAGAGCACAGTTTTAACACAAGGATTAAGGGTTATTCCAAGGTTTAGAAGGGTCACCAAACCACTTATTCCTCTTCTTTTCTGCCACTCTCTACCCCAATCAAAGTGTTTATTGAATACATATACGCCTTGGACTATTCTAAGGTTCTGTGGTAAATACAGAAAAAATATAAAATATAGTTTCTGATATTAAGCAACTTATTATGTAATTGGGAAGGCAAAATGAATCAACATGAAATATCAAACTATATAAGGTACCCAATAAATGAATCTTCTCATTAACATTCCTGATATATGGTCCTATAGCTTTTGCTATAACCCTTCCAGGTACAGGCAACTCACTACTTTCCTAGGTGGTGTAGTTCAGGGGTGTCAAGCATATGGACACATGTAGTCCACAACACTTTCTAGTGCATCCAAACCAGATTATTATAATGAAATTGGGCAATATTTAGTGAAACAAATAAACATACAACAAAACATACAAGACAATAAGCATATAATAAAACACAGATAATATTTCATTTTAAAACTAAGTCAGTATGTGGTCCATAGGGAGTGTTATGTATGGATTAACCCTTCCATTTGAGTTTGATGCCACTAGTCTAATCCATATTTTGACAGTTCTAAGCTTTATAGTGTTTCCCTATATTGGGCTTAAATCTACTCCCCTATAATTTCCAGTCCTTAATCCTTTGTTCTGCCCTCTAGACAAAATAAGTCTAAAGCATTACCCACATGACAGACCTTTAAATATCTGAAGAGAGCTATCATAGGAATTTCACCATACTCTGAACTTGTCAGGCTATGTCTGGAAAACCATCTTTAATTCTAGATCATAGGAGCCTACAATTCTGTTCTTTCTTCTCCAGGCTAGGCATTCTTAGTTTGTTCAACATATAAGGAAAATATCCAGACTCTTCAACATCCAGGCCACCCTCTTCTAGATATACACCAGTCTTATATCAATATCTTTCTTAATTAAATAAAAAATTATTAAATGATTTATTAAATTATCTATTAAATAATTAAATAAAATTATTCATTGCTTATGATATGTAAGGTGCTGTGCTAGCCACTGAAATATAAACACAAAAATAAAACAATCCCTTCCTGCTCTTAATTAGCTTGAGTTCTGCAGAACCTGAGGCAATATGGAGAGGCGACAGGGTACATTGAAAATAATATTCGTGATGAAAATGACAATAGCTAGCATTTATTAAAGAGCTGGCAGATACATATTTCAGGTTTGATATCATATTTGATCCTTACAACAACCATTTTACAGATGAAGAAACTGCAGTGGCTTGTGTAGCGGCACACAGCTCATCAGTGCTCGAGACGAGACTGGTCACCCAGCCTCTCTAAGCCTCGGTTTTCTTATCTGTAAAAAAAATGAAAAGCGCACTGACCCAGATAATCTTTAAACTTTCCAACTCTAAATCTACAGTTTTATCTTCTGGAACTAAATGCACTATTCTAAATGTGCTATGCTTAGTACAGAGGGCAGTGGGGCTAACATCTCTCTTAAGGTGGACACTACACTTCTGTTAATAAAACCCAGGATTTAATGAACTTATTTTAGTAAGCCTGCCACTTGGCTAGCTCATACTGAATTTGTATTCTACCACAATCCCAAAGTCCTTTTGTACACATGACTTCTTCCATCTCGTATTTGTGCAATTGACTTTTTAACCTAAATCTAAATGTAGGGCCTCACATTCATCCTTGTTCAATTTCATCTTGTTAATTTCAGCCTATCATTCTAGCCAAACAAGATAATTTTTGAAATCTTGATTCTGTCACCCAATGAAATCTCACTTTCTTCACTTTTTGTTAGTCTTAACTTTTTTAAGCATACCTCCTCTGCCATGTGGTACTCCATCTAAAATCGCCTTCCAAACTGACCTCAAGCCATTAATCAAAGACTCTTTAATCAGTTCGGAATCCATTTCATCTAGCCTACACTTTTCTGTCTAAGTTAAAAGTATATGAAGATTTTTATAAGTCTTAACTAAACTCCAAATAAACTTTGTCTATAGAATCTCCCAATTTGCCAATCTATTACTCACATTTTATTTTATTTTATTTTATTTGGAGGGGGGAAGGCAAAGCAATTAGGGTTAAGTGACTTGTCCAAGGTCACACAGCTAGTAAGTGTCTGAGGCCTCATTTAAACTCAGGTCCTCCTAACTCCAGGGCTGGTGCTCTATTCACTGCACTACCTAGCCCTACTACTTACATTTTTTTTGCTTTTTGGAGGGCAGTTGGGGTTAAGTAACTTGCCCAAGGTCACCCGGCTAGGTTTTTATTTGTGTGTGCGTTGAGTGTCTGAGGTCGGATCCGAACTCAGGTCCTTCTGACTCCAGGGCCGACGCTCTACTCACTGCGCCACCTAGCCGCCCCTACTACTTACATTTTAAAAGAAAATTTGGTTCATTTGTTAAGGGCAGCTAGGTGGCATAGCACATATAATGCTGGGGCTGGGGTCATCTTCCTTCATAGTGTTTTAAGTTCATCTTCCTGAGTTCAAATCTAGACTCAGAAATTTACTAGGTGTGTGACCCTGGACAAATCATTTCACCTGTCTGCCTCAGTTCTTCATCTGTAAAATGAACTGGAGAAAGAAATGGCAAACTATATCAGTACCTTTGCCAAGAAACCCCAAATGGGGTCACAGAGTCATATGATTCAATAACAGGTTTACTTGTTACATTTTATTCTTAAAGAACCCATGCTGGCACCTAGTACTTATCTCTTTATTTCCTAAATTCTCACAAATCATCTGTAGAATAATCCATCCTAGCAGTTTACCACAAATCAACATCAAGCTTACAAGTCTACGTTTCATGGAATCTAACATTTTCCCCTTTGTAACATTAGGGTGTTAGCTGTTGAGTTTGTGCATCATGGTGGCCTCCTTTTACCCTATTTTGTAGGAGGTCATGGCCATAAGGTAATGTATGGATCAAGATTGAATTTGTCTTCATTTCAATACACAAACTTTACTGTACACATGATTCAGTATGGCCATTGACCTCAGGAACATCATGCCAACCCCACCTGACTCAACACACTGTGGCCATGAAAGGCTTTATGGAATCAGTGGCTGGCATTTACATAGCAATTTAAAATTTACAAAGTTATTTAATCTATTAATTAGATCCTTACACAAACTCTTTAAGGCAGGTGCTATCGATATTTGCATTTTACAACTGAGGAAACTGAGGCAGACAGAAATTAAGTGACTTGCCAAGGGTCACATAGCTTATAAGTATCTGAGATCAGATCTGAACTCAGGTCTCCCTGACTACATAGTAGTACTAAGTAGTCCATTCACTGCAACATCTAGTTGAAGAAACTAAGGCTGAGTGAGCTTAAATGACTTTCCAGGGGTTGAACAGCCAGGATGTGTCCACAGTAGTATTCAAATTCAGATTTTCTTGACTTCATGCTTGGTACTCTATCCACTACACCCAATTACTCCTCAAATGTCATGGATTCACTGTTGCCAGATTTCCAAGATAATTCTAACCTACAATAGTTGTTTACAATTTCACATTCCATCTCATACTTCCATGCCAATTCATACAGCCCATTTGTAGACAGATAAGGCAGTTGTCATGGAAGATAAATGAGTCAGAACAAGACAAGTGGACACAGGTACTGCAGGACATGGTCTCTGCAATCCTGATGAAATTGACTGGTGACATCAGTCCCAAGCTTGTCTCTGAGTTGAATTTAGTTCCATCATTTCAGGTCTGCATTCCAGGTAACTGACATTCCAAATTCTTTTCTGCTACATAATGCAAACCTTTACTAACATTAAAACTTTAAAAGAATTGCTAACTCCATTCTCATTTCATTTTTTTTCCAAAATAGGATACTTGCCTGATTAATCTTCGAATAACTCTCCCATTCTTTATGATTTCTCTGAGAGAATTCATTATATGATTTCGTATATAATAAAAACAAGTCATCACTTACATAACATTTTAAGGTTAGCAAAGTGCTTTACAAATATTATCTCATGCAAGATAATTTTTTCCTAGCCAAACAGAATATTCAGTCATGGATAAAAATGAGCATGGCAGCCTGCATGGTCTGAAACTGACAAGGAACTGAATTATCTAATGAGAAGAATCTTCTCAGTGTTGCTTAGAAAAGTAGCTTGGGAGTCTGGATGTCATCTTGAAGGGTTACTCAACCACTGCGTAAGAGATGGAAGTTCCTGAGAAAAAACAGCAGGTGGCTCAAGGACAGAAGAAAATTTGACAAGGAGCTAAAATGTCTGCAATGTTGCATTATCTCTGATAGAAAATTTCTTGATTCCTAATGCTTTCGTCACACGTATTGGATCAATCACAACAAACCTATCAAGAAGCATTTAAAATGTGCAAAAGGGATATGTAACCTATCTATGCATGGTGTAAGATTGGATCTGACCCTGGACTTCTCTGTGTTCTATTTCTAAAATTTGCTCCTTTGCAAAGATGGTTTTTGATGAAGCCATTGCTAAATTTGCTACATTATATGAAGAATCTTACAAAGACAGTGCAGTGATAATTCAATTATGTAGAAACAATTTGACATTGTAGACATTGGATCCTCATGGAGATAATACCAAAGTAAGAGAAGTGGAGAATTCACCACCTTTCCAAATTTTCTCTGCTTCATTCTCAAATTTAGACAGTAGATCATTTGTCATCCATGCTGTACCACAAATAGTTCTGGTTTGCAATTTTTGTCAAATACTTTTTACTTCTATTTGGATTTCTGTATGTCCTGTATGGTTTTTATACTGTAATTTTAGAGGAGTGGAACCATTAACAATATTTTGAGAGTTATTTCTTTTCATCTGAGCTGACCAATATGAAGATATGGAATTTTATGCACATTTTGGGTCTTTTTTCGTTTTTTTTCATTTTGTTTTGTTTTTTGGATGAGGGAAGGCAGGGCAATTGGGGTTAAGTGACTTAAGTCACATAGCTAGTAAGTGTTGTGTCTGAGGTCATATTTGAACTCAGGTCCTCCTGACACTAGGGCTGGTGCTCTATTCACTGTGCCACTTAGCTGCCCCATTTTATGCACATATTACATGTTTTCAATTGTACTTTTGGTACACTGTGATTTCACAATACCAGTGTTAAAATAGCTTCCATATCAAAGCAAAACAAACAAAAAAACCCAATTGCTTACATATTAGACTGTCATGGTGGTGGGAGGAAGGCGGTGGGGAAGAAGAGTAATTGTTTCCAGCTACAGATGTAGTTATTTTGAGCACTTTTGGGTTGGAACATTCGTGGCTATGGTTGAAACAGATGTCCCATAGATATTACATGTGATACTCTGAGTACTGTGAAATAGATAATTTCAATGTATACACCTTTATGAAGTACAATTGCAAAAGTGTCCTTTAATACAAAATTTTAAGCTACCCAATTTACTTGGAACAATGGCAGAATGTGGTGCTCCCAGCACTTACTTGTGTGATGTTTAAAATGGTTAAGTTTCTGGCTAATTTAATCATTTTATTAATAAGGCCAGCAGGTTATTAGTAAAAGGGTGATCATTTGGTCATCTCTCTTAGACCAAAGACAATCCCAGCAGCAGGGCTCACAGTTTATATACCCTTGAAAATAGCAGGTGGTCCGTCAAATAGCAATCAAATCTAATTGGTTAATGTGATTGGAAGTGGGCTATAGTAAAATGAAAGACTGAGTAACTCTTCGATAGGGAAAGTATCTCTATACCAGAGCACCCATAATTTTATGCAATTTCATTAACGATAATGTCCTTCAAGAAAAACTGGACTTAAAGTCAGGACTCTTGAAAAAGGGAGGAGCTCTGAATCTCCCCAAGATGTTGGTTATTGGGGCAGCTAGGTGGCACAGTGAATAGAGCCCCGGCCCTGGTGTCAGGAGGACCTGAGTTCAAATCCTCCCTCTGACACTTGACACTTACTAGCTGTGTGACCTTGAGAAAGTCACTTAACCCCAATTACTTTGCCTTCCCCCCTCCAAAAAAAAAGATATTGATTATTAACAATCATTTCTCACACTTGTCATTTTATGTAACTCTACCCAACATATGTCCTCACCAACTTGAGGCTTCCATTCCATCTTATCCTTGTTTGGTCTACTCTTTTCAATTTGGAGATTTTTGTCCTTAAAAGAGAAGATGGGAACACAACTAGAGGTGAAATGGTTTCTTCTCTCTTTGGCATCTTTGCCTAATCAGGCAACGTGTTAAAACAGAAAAGACACTGCTCTAGGAGTCAGTATTCCTGGAATCAAGTCCTGGCTCTATTAGTAATTAGTTATGTGACCTTGGGGCAAGTCATAACTTCTCTGGAGTTGTTCTTTTCCTGTAAAAATGACTGCCTTGGATTAGATTATTTCTAATGTCCTTTCTAATTCTTAAATTATCTTCTGTCATGTAACATTATACCATCTGCCCTTCAACAAAAGCTTATCACTTCTTATTTCTTAGGAGAATTTTTTAAAAATTCACCTTTTGTTTTCTTAATCACTATTCTTTCTTAAATTTTATGGATTTTTTTTTTTGCTTTATATCACTTCTATCTAGTGAACCATCCCTTGTCATAAATAATTTTAAGAAAGGAAGGAAAGAAGGAAGGAAGGAAGGAAGAAAGAAAAAGAAAGAGGTTGACAAAATGATCCAATATATCAACTGACTCTCTCTCTCTCAAAATATGTACAGATATACATATACAGATATATGTATATATAAATAAATAAAATGCGTGTGGCATGTGTACATGTATGAATATATATATGTGTATGTATATGTGTATGTGTGTATGTGTATGTGTGTGTATGTGTATGTGTATGTATGTGTGTATGTGTGTATGTGTGTGTATGTGTATGTGTGTGTATGTGTATGTGTGTATGTGCATGTGTGTATGTGTATGTGTGTGTATGTGTATGTGTGTGTATGTGTGCATGTGTATGTGTGTATGTGTATGTGTGTGTATGTGTGTGTATGTGTGTGTATGTGTGTATGTGTATGTGTGTATGTGTGTATGTGTGTATGTGTGTGCATGTGTGTATGTGTATGTGTATATGTGTGTATGTGTATGTGTGTGTATGTGTGTATGTGTGTGTATGTGTGTGTATGTGTATGTGTGTGTATGTGTATGTGTGTGTGTTTATGTGTATGTGTGTGTGTGTGTGTGTGTGTGTGTGTGTGTGTGTGTGTGTGTAGCTATGTACTGGACCTGAAGTCAGGAAGACTCATTTTCATGATTTCAAATCTGACCTAAGACACTTATTAGCTCCTTTTCTATAAAATGAGCTGGAGAAGGAAATGTATGTCCTGTCATATTCCGTCCATATCTCTGCAGAGAACAGAGTAAAGTGCATTTCTTTATCTCTTCTGCAGGGCTGAGCTTGGTCATTATAATTAGACAGGTTTCAGTTTCATTTTTTGTTCTCTCTGTTTACACTGTTGCTATTTTCAAGGTTCTGCTTACTTCACCTTCTAGTCATTTGTATGAACGCTTCTCAAGCTTCTCAGAAGCCCTCTGAGCTTTACTATTTACCCTCTCTTTGTGCCCTGGCACTGTCATCTGACCTACTGACCCAGCCACAGGGTGCCTGGTCCTTGTGATCAACCTCACTGTTGCAACATTAAGATTTCTAGGCCTTTCCATCTTCTTTACAGCTAAATTTCCTTTCGTGTCTTGTCTTCCTTAATTAAAAGGTGAGTTCTTTGAGAGATTAAAAGTAAAAGTGTGTTGGGAATTTTCAGAGACCCTCTTATCATCAGTAAGACTAAAGCAAAAATAGCTTATTGAATCTCATTAGAGATCAACAACAACCACCACCACCACCCAGTAATTGTATCCAGCTGTGCAATAGTCCATCTGCTTAACATAAAATAACGATATCAGGATAAGGAGTTGCCCTGGGACCTTTTCTATCTAAATCCCATAGAACTTAAAGTTTTTTACCTGGGTACATTAAATTGAAAAAAAAATACACACATTTACATGTGTGTATATATGTATGCGTGTATATATGTGTGTGTGTGCATATCTATCTATATCTATATACATTTTCTTCTCCACCTCATTTTACAGATAAGGAAAATGAGGCAAACAAGGTTAAGTGATTTGCCCAGCATTTGAACTCATGCATATGTATATACACACATATATGAATATATCATATATTT
This sequence comes from Gymnobelideus leadbeateri, assembly GCA_011680675.1. Taxonomy (NCBI): domain Eukaryota; kingdom Metazoa; phylum Chordata; class Mammalia; order Diprotodontia; family Petauridae; genus Gymnobelideus; species Gymnobelideus leadbeateri. Next base: position 641,877 of record WOXC01003582.1, read on the forward strand.
ATTGTGTATATATGTATATATAAACCCTCCATCTCTACATATATACACACATATAAATACATCATATTCATATATGTATGTGTATGTATATGTGAATATATAAACCCTCTCTCTCTCTCTCTCTGTCTCTCTCTCTCTCTCTCTCTATATATATATATACACACACACACATGCACACACACACACTTTTTTGTTGCTCAGTCATTTTCAGTCATGCTTGACTCTTTGTGACTCCATTTGGAGTTTTCTTGCCAGAGAAACTGGAGTGGTTTCCCATTTCCTTCTTGCCATGGGCTGCTCAGTGTCTGGCACTTAGCATGATCCGAGACGTGAATAAGAAATGACCAGGCCATGTGGGTAGCTCAAGGAAGAATGATGAACTCCATTTATTGATTCTCAGGACAAAGTTTTTATAGAGCAATGAGACAAAGGAAGGGAAGGAAGGGATCTCAAGTATTCTTATCATTATCTTAGTCTGTCATATCCTGGAAGCAGAAGGGCAGTAAGGCCTTTTGTTCTCTAGGTGCCAGAAAGTCTTAGGAAAAGTCAGTTACATCACAAAGGATGCTCTTGAGAGCTGGCTTCAAGGCCTGAAGCCAAAGCTGCATCATCAAGTACATTTGAATAGGAACTGACCACCTAAGAATTCAAATATTTAGGTTTTGAACAACTAAAGTTTTGGGGCAGAGCCTTAGATCTAGGCCTCAGGTACCTCTTAATGCAGCCACAGTCATAAACTGATACAATTGAGAGCAGACTTCAAAGCTGAAGCTCAATCCTCAAAAGACATCACATTTAGAGCTGGCCACTCAATGATACCAGAGTGCAGAATCAGATAAAAGTCCTGGCTCAGGCCTCTTTGGCTCCCAACACCTTCTCTAGCTTATTTTATAAATGAGGAGACTCAGGTAAACAGGGTTAAGTGCCTTGCATACAGGTCACACAGCTAGTGTCTATATTTCAATGTAATTTGTTTCCTTTGTAATTCTACAGATTTTATTTAGTGCATTTAACAGCATTTTTCTGAGGAGTCTTTAGGCATCATCAGATTGCCAAAGGGGTCCATGATACAAAAATGTGAACTAAAATTCCTTGAACTAAGATTGGAGTGAGATAACAATAAGAGATGTTTATATAGGGCTTTAAAGTAAACAAAGTTTTAAAATTATTTCATCACAGGCCAATATTTTAAGCCATCATCCAAAACCTATTTTCAGACAGCATTATCCTATCAAGCTATTCATTTTCCAAATCTGTGTTCCTGGAAAATATTCCTTTGCCCTCAGGTTTTCTTTTTCCTTTCCTATGACCTCATCATCTTTAGGAATGCTGTGCTCTAGATTCCTTCTGCCCCAAACTTTTGCTGCGTAGGCCTTATGAGTGGGCAGTGTTTGTTGGATTTGAAAACTATGCCCACTCCACTCCTACCCCCTCCCCCTCATTATTTCCAGGCAGATCTTCAAGGAGACCCTGTTGTGGTTTATACTGGATTGACAAATGAATCACCTTTGTAGGGAATCACCCATTGCTATTGCTCCTCATTTCTTCCTTCCCTTATTAGTGGCTTCTCTCCTGAGGGCACCTGTGAATTCACTTCCTCATTCCCAGGAGTACAGCAAGGTCCTTTGTCTTGAGACAGTCCAATACGCCACCAAAAACTTGCATTCCTGATACTTAAGTTCTAATCATTCGTCTATCTTCCTTTTTTTCTATGTTTTACATTGTTCTACTTTTTAGCTTTTTGAAATGGGCTACAATTTATTTCCGCTTCTCTATAAACTGTGTTCTTCTTTGTTTCCTTATTCAATTTTTTCTTCATGAAACACTTAATTCTTCCTGATAATGTGGAAAATAGAGATGCATTCCTCCAGATATTTCAGCTTATCCTTTGTTCGGAGCATCCTGTTGGTTGGTACTAACAAAAATACATGTGGCACTCTCTGTGGGTCACTGAAAAATTCCTCTTTTCCCCTATACTTACTTGAAGCAAAATATGTTTGGTAACTCTCATGGATAACAGCAATGGCAAATTGTTCATTGTTCACTGAGCCAGGAGTTTAGTCTCTGTAACTTGATTTGTTTATGGTAGGCTTCCCACCATTCCTCTTCATTTGACTCTATCTGGCTCAGTTGGAGATGCCTCCTAACATTCATTTAATTGGCAAATATAGTGAAAAATAATCAAAGCCAATGCTGGTGAGGCATGGAAAAATAGACTTGCTATTACACTCTTGGCAAGTTATGAATAGGTCCAAATGTTTTAGAAATGCTATGGGGTTATATAGCTGTATATAAAAAGCTGTACTCCTGCATGATCTAGGTATAAATGATGATATTGTAAGCAATCTGGGAAAGCAAGGAATACTGTCAGATTTGTGGAGAGGGAAAGACTTTATGACCAAACAAGAATTAGAGAGCATTATAAAATGCAAAATGGATAATTTTGATTACATTAAATTGAAAAGCTTCTGTACAAACAAAGCCAATGTAACCAAGATCAAGAGGGAGGTGGGAAATTGGGAAATAATTTTTACAACCTATGTCTCTAATAAAGGACTCATTTCTAAAATATACAGAGAATTGAGTCAAATCTATAAAAATACAAGTCATTCCCCAATTGATAAATGGTCAAAGGATATGAACAGGCAGTTTTCAGAGAAAGAAATTAAAGATATCTATAAGCATATGAAGAAATGCTCTAAATCACTATTGATTAGAGAAATGCAAATCAAAACAACTCTGAGGTACCACATCTCTCCAGTCAGATTGGCTAAGATAACAAAACAGGAAAATGACAAATGCTGGAGAGGATGTGGGCAAATTGGAACACTAAAGCATTGCTGGTGGAGTTGTGAACTGATCCAACCATTCTGGAGAGCAATCTGGAATTATGCCCAAAGGGCTATAAATAATTTCATACCCTTTGACCCAGCAATATCACTTCTAGGGTTATATCCCAAAGACATCATAGAAGTGGGAGGAAGACCCATATGTACAAAAATGTTCATAGCAGCCCTTTTTGTGGTTGCAAAGAATTGGAAATTAAGGGGGTGTCCATCAATTGGGGAATGGCTAAACAAGTTGTGGTATATTCATATAATGGAATACTATTGTGCTATAAGAAATGAGGAGCAGATGGACTTTATATTTACCTGGAGAGGCTTATACAGACTGATGCTCAGTGAGAAGAGTAGAACCAGGAGAAATTTGTATACAATCACAGACACAACATTTGTGTGATGACCAACTATGACAGACTGGACTCTCTTCAGCAATGCAGTGATATAAGTCAATCCCAAAAGACTCATGATGGACAGAGATGCCTACATCCAGAGAAAGAACTAGAAAGAACTGAGTTTGAATCCTGATGGAAGCAAATTACTTGATCTTTTTCTTTTCATTGTTTGGTTTTATTTCCTCTTTACCATTTTTCATTCATCTAGTACAATTGGCCTTTGTAACCTGATTAATGTCTAATGTGAAAGTATTTGCAGATCCTATACTGGATTATATGCCATCGTGGATGGTGGGGGGAGGGAGGGAAGGGAAATTTGAAACTCAAGGAACTATGGAATTGAATCTTGTAAACTAAAAATAAACAAATTAATAATAAAAAAAAAAGCAAAAAAAAAAGCTGTGCTCTGTGATCCAATGATCTCACTACTACTACAAATATACCTTAAGGATGTTATCAGGAGAGGTGAGAAGACACAAGCATAAAAATATGCTTAGAAACATTATTAATAGCAAAAACCTAGAAAGAATCCATGTGTCCAACAATGGAAGAATGATCAACCAAATTGTGGTACGGGGATGTAATGGAATTTGATTTTATCTTAAGAAATGACTAATATAAAGAATACAAAATATGAGAAGACACATATAATTAAGGATCAAGAAAACTGAATCAAAAGAGCAATATCAGCCAATAAACATTTAGTAAGCATCTACTATGAGTCAGACACTGTGCTAGGCACACGGGACATAATTACAAAGAATGAAACAAATCTTCTCTCAAAGAGCTTATATTTTAATAGGGGAGACTATATAGTATAAATATGAAGTGAATGAATTCAAATTAATTAAATACAAGATAGTTTAAGAGGGAGGTGCCTAGTAGCTGGAGGAATCAGCAAAGGCTTCATGTAGAAGATGGCTCTCTTTAAGGAAGCAGTAAAGAAAATGAGCGTTCTAAGCTTGTGACACAGGGCAAACCAGAGAGATGGGAGATACTTTATTGTGTGTAGGATACAGAAAGAAGGACCATTTGGCTGGATTTCAGAGTGTGAGAGAGGGCATATTATCCAATGAAGCTAGAAATATAGGGTGAAGCCAAGTTGTACAATACTTTAAAGCTAAACAAAGAAGTTGATACTTTATCCTTTAAGTAATAAGAGGACATTGGAAATTATTGAGTAAAGGAGTGACATGGTCACATTTACACTTAAGAAAAGTTCGTTTGGCCACATGTGTAGGATGGACTGGAGTGAGAATAGACTTGAGGCAAATAGGCCAATTTAGGAGGCTGTTGTAATAATCTAATGAGAAGCGATAAAGACCAGAACTAGGGTGAGTGGAGGAAAAGGGTCATATATGAACAATGTAGCTGCCAAATTTGGATTTGGATATGTGGGGTGAAAGAGAGTAAAGAGCTAAGGAAAATAACGTGAACTTTAGACACTGGAAGGATGGCGGGTGCCTTTTATAGAAATGGGGAATTTTGGAAAAAGAGAACATTTGAGAGGAAAGATAATTAGTTTGGGGATCTTAAATTTAAGATATTTGGGGGATATCCAGTTTGAAATGTCTGAGAGGCAATTATTGATGTCATACTAAAACTCATGGTAGAAATTGGGTCTAATCTGTGAGTCATCTTCATAGAAATGATAGTTAAATCAAATGGGAATTAATGAGATCACTGAGAGTACAGAGAGATAAGATTAAGAGTCCTAGAGAGGTTCATGGTCATAGAACTGATGATGAGTAAGCAAAAAAGACTAAGATGAAGAGGTCAGAAAGACTGAAGAAGAAATAAGAAAGAGCAGTGTCATGAAAACCCAGAAAGGAGAAATTATGCAGAAAGAAAAGATGGTTAATGTCAAATGCAGCAGATAGGTCTAGAAAGATGGAGACTGAGAAAAGGGCAGATATGGCAATTCAGAAATCACTGGTAACTTTAGAGAGAGCAGTTTCTGTTGGGTGATGAATTCAGAAGACAAATTGCAAGGTGCTGAGAAGTGGGAGTGGAGACGGTGAGTGTAGACAGCTTTGTCAAGGAGTTTGGCTGACAAAGAGGAAAGATATAGAGTGATAGCCTGAGGGGATGGTAGGATCTATGAATATTTTTAGGGGTAGAGACACTTGGGCATGTTTGAGATATTTGAAGGCAGTTGGAAATGAAGCAAGAGATAAAAAGAGTTTGAATATTTGAGAAAGAGAATGATTGAGGATACAATCTTCGAGAGAAGATGGGAATGGATGGGACCAAGTATCTATGTAAAGGGTCGAACAGACATACATGTACGTATACATATATATATGTATACATACATATGTATACAGACATATATATAAAATTTTAGTATAGATATCAATATAGATATCAAATTTTTAGTATAGATATCAATACCTACTGTTTACAACAATATTAATAATAATAACAATCACACCAAAATCCAGGAAAATACATAGAAAAAGGAAATAGGAAGTTCAGAAGAGTACATGGAAACAAGTAATGACCATTAAATTGTCTTGTTAAAATTGTTATACATTTTACATATGCAAAGTGTACACAATTTTGTGGTTGCACGATCTCTTTTTTTCTTCTCTGTATACTTGAATATTTGTGCTTGTTGCATTTATAAATCACAACAAGAAGCAATGTGGTATAGTGAATATCAAACCTTGACTTTGGAAGACCTGGATTCTAGTCTTCCCTTTTACAAATTCTAGCTGTGTGACCTTGGCTAATTGATGACTTTTCAAGGCTCTAGATAATATGAGTGTAAGTTGTAGAAAACTTTGGGATCTTCATTGACAGATGGAGTTTTAAAACAACAACAAGAATAAATGAAATTGAGAAAGAAAAATCTTTCTCCCTTAGCTACCTGCAAATTAAGATATTCCTTCAAAACTTAATGAAAACAGAAGCAGTTCTGGGTGATCTTTTTGGAGGGATTTCAATTACCAGCAAAGTCCTATCTATATAATGGAGTATCATTTTGTTCATTTGCTCTTCCTGATAAAGTGCTAGATATCTCTATGTGTTTCTTTGTCTCTTTCTCAAACTCAGGAATCCTGGCTTCCAATCTTTTCATAACCTTATGTAATTTTTGAGCTCATTGGAAGGCATTTTACATAATCCCTTGGATTTCTTTAGATACAACACCCCTTATTTCCTTCTTTACCGAAATCTCTTTGTATTGTTAGGTATCCAGTTTTTGAAGATTCCCATTCCTCTTGAGGAAGGGTTCTTAATCTGGGGTCAAAGGATCCCCTAGAGTTTTGTGGATAGGTTTCATTCTAAATGAGAAAAGATACATCATCATTTTTACTTTCTAACTGAAATCTAGCATTTTCTTCAATTATAAACATTATCCTGAGATAAAGTCCATAGTCTTTTTCAGAGTTCCAAAGAAATCTATGACACACACAAAAAGATAAGAAGATGTGTGCTTGAAACATAGAGAATCTTTTCTCTGGTCTTCTCAAAATGTGCCTTCCTAAAGTCTGGGTTGCCTGATTTAGTCCAGAATGTCTTTTTTTTTTTTTTACCATTAAGAATTCAAAGATGACATATTCAGTTTCTCTTAAAATTCCTGTAACTCCCTGTAGCTATCCTGTTTTACGTCTTGTTCCAGAGTAGCATTTACTTTTCTCACTAACTCTACTTTACAGAAAATGAAATTATCAGCAAAGCAAATTGAGAATTTATATAACCCTCTGCTTTTTGCAGAACTACTGGGGAATAAGGAACATCATGGCAAGAGCACATGCTATCACATGCCATCTGTCTTTAAGAGCCAAGAGAAGGCCTGCTCATTTCCCACAGCAACACACAGTTGACACAAGAATTTTTTTTACATGGGGTTTAAAGAGAGAGAAAGTGAGAACAAAGATGCCTAATAAAAGCATTTGAATTCTCTATGAGAACTGAGACAAAATAGCCTTCAGTAACTTGTGGTTTAAATCACTATTGATATGAATTCAGTCAGTTAACAAATATTTACTAAGCACTAGCATTAATATATTAGGAACTGTGATGAGTACTAGGGTTGTCCAAAGGGCAAAAGCAGCCCCTCCTCTAAAGAAGCTCCCATTCTAATGGGAGTGACAACATATAAATAAGTACATACAAGATAGAGATAGATGCAGATGTTGATAGATAGAGTACAAATGAAAGGTTGTTTGTTCTTTATTTTCAAAGGACATCAAGGGCTAAGTCTTAACTTGTGCATGGTTTGGATTTAAGTGAGGTAGAGTTGCACAAATTTCTCAGTTTCACTCTCTCTTCCAGAGCCTCTGAAGTCCAGGACCAGACAAAAGTCAGGATGAATGGTGATAGCCCAGAAAAACAACCTAGGCATCTATGATGTCTGACCAAGTTCTAAGCACTCCATAGACCCTCCTTCAGCTGCCTTTATGGTCATTGAAACAAACTTTTCTCATCCACCCATTCTGCAGGGGCAAGTCTTTCCATGCTTAGGGAAGACATTCCCCTAAATCACTAATGGGTTTGAGGCCCGTGGATTACCCTCAATCCTAGTTTAGTCTGTCTGCCAAAATGGTTTACTGAGGCTTGCTGAGTGAGAGTGGAGAGCCAGGTGGATACCAAAGATGGATGAGAAGCCCTGAAAAGGGTTCAGTAAGCCCCCATACCAGAGATGCTAGTCTTCCTAAAAACCCATACACCCCAAATGAAAGATAATCTCAGAGAGGAAGATATGAGCAGTCTAGGGAAGATCTCCTTGAAGAAGGTGGGATTGGAGCTGAATCTTGTTTTTGTTTTTCCTAATTGGGTTAAGTGACTTGTCCAAGGTCACACGGCTAGTAAGTGTTAAATGCCTGAGGCTGGGTTTGAACTCAGGTTCTCCTGACTCGAGGGCTGGTGCTTGAGCTGAATTTTAAAGATAGCCATGGAAAGCAAGAAATGGAGGTATAATGGAGAAGAGAATTCCAGGTAGTTATTGTAATGGGAGAGGGGATAGGGATTGGAAGAGAATTTGGAACTGAAAATTAAAATTTTTAAAAAGTATATCATGAATCCTAAACACAAGAGGCTAACTTGTCTCTACAGCTGATAGTATTACAGTGGTTAATTCATTCCAGGGTCATAAAGTAAAATTAATGATCATCCCCAAAGAAGTTTAAGAGCCAACCTTCAATCTTTCATGAAAACATTAAGGATCCTTCCCCCAATGGGGTTCTTTAATTAATTAAACAAATGCTTTATTAACTTCTGGTTTACATCATTCATTTCCACCAGATTATGAGTTACATTTTCCCCCCATTTTTCCCTACCCACCACCCCAGAATAGCAGTCCCACCAGATATCCCCTCATCCAATCTGCTCTCTCCCATATCTTCTCCCATACCCCCTTCGACTTTGCCATTAGGGCAAGGTGAATCTCTGAGCCCCACTGCCTGGACATCTTATGAAACATTTAATTTTAAAACTTCGATTTTCAGATCCATTCCCTTTCTCCCCTGTCACCCACTCCCTCTGAGAAGATAAGCAATTCAGTATGTGTTGTACATGTATATCTATGCAAAACATTACCATAGTAGATATATTGTAAAAGACTGCTTATATTTCCCTCCCACCTGTCTCACCTCCCACCTGGTCCATTCCCTACTTTGATCCTGTCCCTCTTTGATAGTGGGTACTTCTAACCTCCCCTCTCCCCAGAATGCCCTCCCCTCCATCATCCCCCTCTCATCCCCCTTTCCCCTACTCAGGAGAGTGAGGGTAAGATATTCCATTTAGTATGTATGTGATTCTCTCCTTGAGCCAACTTCAATGAGAATATGCTTTTGCCTTTTTGCCTTCCTGTTCTTCCCCTCCCCTGCAACTACTTCCTCTTGCCTCTTCTACATGAGATAGTTTGCCCTACCCTGTCTCTCTCCATCTCTTCTTGCCACTTTCCTCTCTCACCTCTTGACTTCACCCCTTAAGAATCATCCCTTCCTTGGGGCGGCTAGGTGGCGCAGCGAGCAGAGAGCCAGCCCTGGAGCCAGAAGGACCCGAGCTCAGATACGGCCCCAGACACCCAACACAGAAACAAAAACCCAGCCACGTGAACCTGGGCAAGTCACCCAACCCCAATTGCCCTCCAAAAAAAAAAAATAATCATCCCTTCCCATCAAATTCAACCTGTGCCCTCTATCCATGTATACCTGTGAACATGTGCCATGTACCCTTCTTCAATTATTTTCATAATAAGAAAGGTTTCATCAAACACAGTTATTGTTTTTCCATGTAGGACTGTAAATAGTCCAACTTTGATAAGTTCCTTTTGATTTCTTTTCCTTGATTGCCTTCTCAAGCATCTCTTGCTTCTTGTGTTTGAATGTCAAATTTTCTATTCAACTCTGGTTTTTTCACCAAGAATGCTTGAAAGTCCTTCATTCCACTGAATGACCATATTTTCCCCTGAAACAAGATACTCAGTTTTGCTGGGTAGGTGACCCTTGGGTTCATTCCCAGCTTTTTTGCCTTCTGGAATATCATATTCCGTGCCCTTAGATCCCTCAATGTAGAAGCTGCCAGGTCTTGTGCCATTCTGATTGTGTTTCCACAATATTGAAATTGTTTCTTCCTGGCTGCTTGTAGTATTTTCTCCTTGATCTGGGGATTCTGGAACCTGGCTATAATATTCCTGGGAGTTTTCTTTTTGGGATCTTTTTCTGGAGGTGATCTGTGGATTCTTTCAACCTCTATTTTGCCCTCTGGGTCTAAAACATCAGGGCAATTTTCCTTGAGAATTTCTTTAAGGATGATTTCTAGGTTCTTTCTTTGATCATGGCTTTCAGGTAGTCCAATAATTTTTAAATTATCTCTCCTGGATCTATTTTCCAGGTCAGTGGTTTTTCCCATGAGATATTTCACATTGCCTTCTATTCTTTCATTTGTTTGGATCTGTTTAACAGCATCTTGATTTCTCATAAAGTCACTAGCTTCCATTTGCTCCAGTCTAACTCTGAAGGAATGAATCTCCTCAGTGAGCTTTTGAGATTCTTTTTCCATCTGGCAAATTCGACTTTTTAAGGCATTCTTCTCCTCATTGCCTTTCTGAGCCTCTTTTGCCATTTGAGTTAGTCTATTTTTTAAGGTGTTATTTTCCTCAGTCAGGCTGTTGACTGTCATTTCATACTTTTCTTGCATCCTTTTCATTTCTCTTCCCAAATTTTCCCCCACTTCTCTTATCTGCTTCTTAAGGTCCTCTATGGCCTGTAGCCAGCTTGTATTTTCATTTGGGGCTTTTGATGCAGGAGTTCTGACCTCACAGTCCTCCTCCATGCTTTGAGCCTCTTTGCCCCTAAAATAGGAGTACAATGTTGAACTTTTCTGTTTATTTTGTTTCGTTTGCCTAGGCATGTTTTCACTTAATTACTTGATTTTTGGGCTTGTTGCCACAGTAGGACTCTGCCACCAGACAGGGGAGCTTCCGCCCAAACGTGGGGTCTTCACAACTTCTGCCAGTTGTGTGGCCTCTGTAAAGCCTCCACCCACTCTGGCAAGTTGGATACCCACCCCAAACTTCCCCCCCAGACCACAATCCAGATCCAGGCAGTTTAAAGCAAAAGCGATTAACCCCCAGACTGATTGCTGGATCTTCCTACAGTTCGCAGACCAGGAGCTAGAGCCACTGCTGATGCTGCAAAATGGCTTCTGTGCAGCTGTTTCTTCAGCAGCTTTTTGCCCCCAGGGGAGGAAGCCACGTGTTCCCCAAATACTGGTCCCAAAGTCCATAGGGCACTAACCTCTCACTTTGTCCTAGGCATATCTGTGCTGATAATTCTGGAATTGCCACAATTGCTGGTGTTCTGGGGTTCCACCAGCCGGCTAAAGGCCCGGCCGCCCTGGGGCTAAAACCTCGGACCTGGGCTAGGCTCTGCGGGCTGCGCTGTTGGTTCCCAGCGCGCAGTGCTGCCTGCTCTCAGCGTGGGCTGCTCCCTGCAGGGCTGCTGGGCTGTCCTCAGCAGGAGGTTAGCTTCTCTGTGCTGTTCTGTGGGTGCTGTGGCTCCAGAAGTTGTTCGGAGCTCCCTTTCACATTGTTTGAAATTTGTGTGGGGCAGAGCACATTGGAAATGCTGTTTCTACTCCGCCATCTTGGCTCCGCCCCCCCCCCCAGTGGGGTTCTTCATCATTATCATCATCATCATCATCATCATCATCATCATCATCATCATCATCATCATCTTTATTGTTATTAAGCAAAACACAAAGAACTTTTGCCAAAAGTTTCAACTTGCTAGACATAGATGTAGATCAATGAGGAGCAACTTCTACCAACCTGAGATCATGCTACTCTCCTTTCTTGATGATCATAGTAGCATCCCCTTCCCAGTCTTTCTACTTTCTAATCAGCACTTACAAAACCTAGAAAGGTCCTTATATTCCCATTTCCTTTTTTCTTGAAACTCTTTCCTACTCATTTGTTAACTCTCCCAGGTATCTGCCTTTTAAAACCTTTCCTTTCTAATTATGGAATGCCACTTCTGTATGGCCTCGGGCATAACATTTGATCTCCCCATGCCTCTGTTTCTCCATCTCTAAAATGAAGGCATTGGCTTATATGACCTCTGATATTCCTTATAGCTCTAGATTTGTAATCCAATGAAAATTTCTGTTGTTGATTACAAGAATTTTAGGCAACAATAAAGAAGGTAAAAGAGATTTGGAAAAACACAGGAAGCCTTCTTTTTGAACTGGGAATTTTGCTACCCCTAACCTTAAATCTTAATCGATTTAAGATGGATTTTTTTTGGTGAACCTTGTGAGACTAGATCAGAAGGCCCTCCTGTCTTCCTTAACCTTATCCTTCTCCACTTAGCTCTCTGTCCCAAGGCTCTTAGGTCTGGGATTCTAAGTTTGAACAATGTCTGTTTTTCCCTCTTTTTCCCCTAGCCTGTCCTACTCTCCCTTTTTTTGTTGCTGTTTGAGGCTATGGTCTGCCTGTATGAGATAACATAATTATTCTACCCTCCCTACAGTAGGATAATTATGCAGTGTCACAAAGCTAATACATAGCCTTATTGTTCAGAGTTCACCACCACCCCTTAAGCCATTTAATGAAAAAGGAACTGAATGTTAATCTTGACATTCTTGCTATAAATAAAAGCAGAGGACAAATGGAAATTTCAGTCAAATGGAAGGATGGCTCACAGATTTTCCTTGGAGACGCAGATAAAGAAAATGTTGAAGTTGGTTTGATTCAAAGACAGAAACATCAATGTTCATGGAAACATTTGGTCATCTTGTATCCCTGTGTTCCTGATAAGTTTTTATTTTAAAAAGACAACCATGAAAATAATTGTAACTTATGCACTATCATCTGTTATAGAGAATAGGAGATAGAGAAATTCTACTAAGAACTCAATAACATCCTCCAAATTAAAGCTGTCATGTATTTGAACCTTAGGGTTTTAGAAGATTTTAAAGAAAAGATGATCATGGAGAGAAGACATAAACATTTATGAAGTACCTGCTATGCTCCAGAAATTGTGTAAGCACTTCACATGTACATTATCTTATTTGATCCTCACAACAACCCAGAGAGGTATTATGATCTTTATTTCATAGTTGGAGAAACTGAAGCAGATAGAGGTTAAGTAGTATAAGTGAGGATGATGAAAAAAATATTGAAAAATGTGGTTCAGGAACTAGAAATGAGAGAGACCAATAATTTGTAGACTGCATCAAAGCCTCACACTTAATTGTGGTGTATGCTTTCTTCAAGAAAAGAATCAAAGGACTTCTTTGGGGCAGCTAGTGCGCAGTAAGTAGAGTGCCAGCCCTGGAGTCAGAAGGACCTGAGTTCAGAACCTAGCTGTGTGACCTTGGGCAAGTTACTTAATTCCAATTGCCCTCCAAAAAAAAAAAAAAAAAGAATCAAAAGGCATTGAACATGATGAGCGCTAAAAAAAAACATACAAATGAAATGGATTTTTTTTTTTGCTTTTTTTTGAAGGGGGGGGGAACATAGGGCAATTGGGGTTAAGTGACTTGCCCAAGGTCACAAGCCTAGTTCTTGTGTTCCATGTCTAAGGTCGGATTTGAACTTGGGTCCTCCTGACTCCAGGGCTGGTGCTCTATTCACTGTGCCACCTACCCTCCCCAGTGGATGATATTTTAATGGACATAAAATGATACATGACTTATTTGAGTCATTTCAAAAGTAGGTGCCTGTGTGCAGTGATCTGACAGTCTTGAGCTAACTTGTGAGAACAAAGATCAAAATAAATGTAATGCTAGAAGAAAGAATTAAAATGAGAAAAAGAGATTGTATTCAATAAAAACTTCCAATTTGACCTAATTAAACAAGTAACTAAAGACCTCAAACGGGAAATGGAGAAAAGTACAACCACATTTATTGTAACAATTTAACATAGGAGTTGAAATAATACAAATTAGTTGTTATAATAGAGAAACCAAAGGAACTCAAAAGCTGCCTTAGTCAGCAAACAATTGTGAAATAAAACCATTTGGCAGATAATTGTGAAATCTTATGCAGACAGTCCTAGACCATTAGCAAGCATTGCCTCATAAAACAATGAAATGTATGGCAGAGGAGAACAGGTTTGGAGAAAGCTTGACAAGAGACCCAACTAAGTGAATTCATCCTGAGGGCATTTAGGAATGAGACTGGAGTAAGAACAACAAACAGACAAAAGATAGAAAAGATCTTCAGGGATTTTTTTTTTAATACTAAGGTTTTTTTTTTAATCATCAAGGAGAATGGAACCACCATAGTTGGACTCTACCATTACAGTCCTGGTTATACTTATGTAGGAAATGAGAATGCTTCATCCCTCTTACTCATTTGTAAGTTTATTGAGGATAGAGATTTTCTCCTCCTCTTCCTCCTTCCTTAAGTCTCCTTCCTCCTCCTCATCTCTCTTCTTCCTTGCTCCTTCCTTCCTTCTCTTTTTTCTTTGTCCTTTAAAAAATTTTTTAGCTTTTGCAAGATATTTACTGAGGTATTATAAAAAGAATAAAAGTAAAACATTTCCCCAAATTGGGAGACACATAATCCCCTCCACAAGCCTCCTTGATCCCTAGAGAGAGTGGACTTGAAGTGTTTGTTATAAAACATTCTTCCCCCTTAATAAGGACAAAGGTCAACTCTGGAGTCTTTCTTGAAATATCTATCAAGTTTATATTTGGGTGCATCATAGATAATGGATGAATGCCCCCTTGCTTAGCTGAGTTGGCTCAAGGAGGTTGCTCCTTAAGGCGGCTACACTGTGTCCTCATTTCTTCAATTTCTGGGAGATATTCCTTGAGCTCCATAGGTGTTTTTTTTTTTATCATCCTCAGCAGATTAATACAATAACTCCTATTGTGGGTGGGTCTTTGGGTAGTTTTGATGGATCTTCTGGTCTTGCCCATAAGCTGGGAGCTCCCACCTCAGGATATTCATTAACCAACCTAATCATCATGATTGATATTCATCTGGTCACTGGATCCAGATGACTCTGGAGAAGAAAGTGAGGCTGGTGACTTTGCACAGCCCTCCCTCCCTGAAATCAAAGGCAATGCAAGTCCTGTCATCATCTCCCTAATGTCATGGTCCTCTTCAAAAATGAAGGACAACCTATGAGTAGTCTGAGCTGCCTGAATGGGGACCCAGTGATGAGCAACTCAGCTCATCTTCCCCTCCTCTCCCCTCCCCTCCCCTCCCCTCCCTCCCCTCCCTCCTCCTCCTCTTCTCTCCTCTTCTCTTCTCTTCTCTTCTCCTCTCTTCTCCTCTCCTCTCCTCTCCTCTCCTCTCCTCTCCTCTTCTCTTCTCTCCTTTCCCTTCCCAGTGTTCTGCCCAAAAGAAGGTAATTTTTGATGGCTGACAACTACCTAGTTAACTTGTTTACTGGCTACATTCTTCCTCAAAGACCGAGTCTTAAACTCAATTCACTCTGGATCTTATGGATTGGACAACAACAGGTCCCTGTCCAAGTACCACCAAATGGTGATTTTGGGGGCCCTCCTGCCTCAGAGTGAATGTAAATAGTAATCATTTCTCTTTTGGGCAGCAACCCTAAGGATCTTCCCCTCCCACTTTGATTTTTTATTATTATTATTATTATTATTATTATTTTTTTTTTTTTTATTGTTATTATTGCTAAAGGGCCGTCCCATGACTCACTTCTTAAAGAGGCCTATCCACTGAATAGGCATTGCCTTACTCAAGTGAGAACCTGAAAAGGTTCTCTATTCTTTGGGATATTTAATTTCTAAGTTCTGATTTTTCTTTAACCTGTAATAGTGAATTAATTCATGCTTTCAATATTAGATCATGCTTCATTCCTTTTGATGCTGTTGTTGAAAGGAGAGATATTTTTGTTTACTTGTACTTTCAGGTACACAAATCATTTTTTTGAACTTTCTCATTTGTGGTATCATAGCTTTGTGAAGCTGAGTATTTAGCAGTTGTGGTGATGAGAAACAAGTGCTGTGCAAAAATCATGTATTCATTCTGATTTCAAGGTCTGAAAAGCTGATTAGTGACCAACAGAGTCATACATCCCATTAGTAAGTAATTGTGTTTATTTAAGAAAGAAATGAAAACATTATTTTTATTTCAATAAATGTGCATTATTTTTTTTTCAAAAGGCTACTAAGTTGTTAGGACACAAATACTTACTAAGTTGTTCAGACCTAAGTACTTGACAGACACAACTGTTAGAGGCTTGTTTTTGCTTTTCTTTTTGTTTTTGGCCTACAGGGGCCATGAAAAAAATTAATAAGGCACTAAGGGTGCCATGAAATGAAAAATTTGAGGAACTTCTGGTCTAATGGCTGAACTCAGAAGATTTAGAGTTCTGCTCTTGTCGCCCATTCTACTAATACTTAGTTACATGCCTTCAGGGAAGCTAGTACAGAACATAGCACATAAATGGCAAATAACGATTTGTAGAATGAATGAAGGAATGAATCCAGGGACCACTTATTTCATTTTTGTATCCCCATTACTTCCTCCACTAAAATCCTAGTCTAACACTTTGTTGTAATGTGAAATTAACCTAGTTTACAAAGACAATGGGAGTGGGTAGGAGATGATTTGCAAGCCCAGACCAGTCTTACCAAGCTAAAAAAGTTTCAGATTTAGGCTCTGTAACAGCCTATGTGCCCATTTTCCAAAGACTGTACTAGTTAATTCAGATAACTTCATCACAAGGTTGGCAAGAGGGTGATGAACTTTGTTTAGCCACAGCAGCTATTTTAAAATATCTACTATATCCTAGAGGGATTGCAATCTATGCTGGTGAAGGAAGTACTGACATTGATGAAGTCACAGTTTCCTGAAGAATTAAAAAGATGAAAGCAATCCCTTTATATTGTTTTCCATATAGCAGTGTGAAAGTGTGACATTAGTGGATATTTTTTAGGAAGACCTGGAATAGAATTCTGCCTTGGGATTCTAAGCTGCATGAACTTGGGTAAGTTACTTAACATTTTTAAGTCTCTGTTTTTTCATATTTAAAATAGAGATTATATATATATATATATATATACACATATACACACATAATATGTAATAATGTAATGTATATATGTAATTATAATATTACATAATATTACATAATATAATGTGTGTATACACACACACACACACACACACACACACATACATACATAATACCCTCTAAAAGGAATTGATCTGATCAACTGACACCCCACCCCAGCCCAAATCTCAGAATATAAGGGGGTAGGTAAAATAGACAATGATATATTAAGATCTTAAATAAAGGCAAGATTCTTCAGGACATTTGATAGAGTTAGGAGGCAGCAAGCCTCTGACCAGCTGAAGGCTTAGTCATGCCCTTAGTGACCCTTTTAAAAGAAAAGACACACTAATTAGAAAGGGAGCTGTGCCAAGAGATACCTTTGAGGAGTGTGATGCTGGCAGCAAAGAAGAGGCCAGATGATGGCTTCAAGACAGAGTTAACACTGAGAGTTAGGAGTTGAGTTTCAGAGAGAAACAGGTCCAGGGAACTAAGCTGAACAGTCCTCCTGGAAAAGATATACCCAGAGGGAGTAGCATGAGAATGCCATGTACGAGAAAAGACATTGGGATCCTGCAGTACCAGAGATGTAAGTTCTGGGGCCACTGTTTTCTCTATGTCTGACCTCTCTACTATTGTGCTTTATGTGTGTTACTACTTTTCTCAGTGACATCCTGCGTAGTTGTGGGAGATTGTGGCACCGGAGGTTTATAGGGAAAATGTTGTTCTGTATTGCTATTGTTTTTAAGATATCATCCCTATAAATTCCTTTGTGGTTCTAAGCTAATTGCCTCTACTAGCTGATTATTTAAGGTAAACATGCTAGTAGGGGTTTGTGAGCTATAGTTTTAGTGGTGTGGTTCTGCAAAATATCTTGAAGTCTAGGTAGTTAACTCTGGAAATCAAACTTTTGAGTGTGGAGTAGCCAAATATTTAGGGCAGACTAAGATTTAATTGGTATTTGGGGGAACCATATCATTGCTGATGAATACTAGCTTTACAATCAATTCAATTATATTTGCCCACAGAAGGAATATTATAAATAATAGTTAAGTTCTAATATAGTTGAATACCAGTTGTAACCTGAATTCTGAATCTTGAGAAGAAATAGAAGGAAAAAGAAAGAGGCAGCTGATTTCTCTCCCTGTCCTTGACATAGGATCATCCCTAAGCAAACACTTTAAACAGTGAAGCTGAGCTTCAGCATGTTCCCATCTCCCCTTCATTTCTTCTAGTCTCCTAATTCTTGGGAATTGAGTGCATGTTATCTTAAGCCTTCCGCTCCAGCACCCCAGCTAAAGTTGCTCTACATTCTGGAGAGGCTTATGCTTCCAAATTGCCTACCTCCCTTTCCTCTATCAAGTTTCCTATTTCTGTAGTGCAACTGATCTCAGCTAGGTTTTAGGAAGAAATAATCCCCTTTACTTTCCCAGAGGTCTTTGAAATTTTAAACAAGAAGGCTTATTAGACCAAATGAATCTAATTAGTGGGATTTCAGGAAATGTAATAGAATTGAGACATTTTGAAGCCCGAGGGAAAGATACCTTTTGGTGGGGCGCTTCGAGTAGTCAGAGCTCTAGCTACCAGTTTTTGTTCCCAGGACAATCTTCACAAAATGCACCTTCAAAGCTACTTTAAAAGTTAAAATCAGTTTGGAAAACAGAGGTCTTGGAATACAGATCCCCTTTGTGTAGATACCCCAAACTTCAATGAGGATGAAGGGAATGGGAAACACCTAATGTTAGCCAAGGAAGGAAACACATCATGTAGTAGCTCCCTATTTCAAATTAATATTCTTGCTGAGTAGACGATAAATTCTGTTGCTTCCATGCTTCTGAAGGAGTATAAATGCAGTAAGCTTCCTCTAAATATAGGCAACTTGGGCAAAGCTCTCTAGCCCCATCCTATTTATGTCTGTGACATTAGTTAAGCCAACTCTGATTGAGAGTCTGTCCAGTGGGAAGGTTTCCCTAAATTGATCCTGATCTTTATAACTTCTTCCTATATTGTTTAATAAAAGCATGTTTAATCAATGGTTGAATTTATGGTTCTCTAAAAGCTCCATATGTTTTCACAGCTTCTGTGGCAGGGCAATGGGATCTTCATCATAAGTAGAGTGGAAAACCAAAGAGAGAAGACAGGGAAAGTCATGTAGGAGGTATTAGTCAGGGACTCTATCCTTTGTCTTCACAATTATTGTTCATATAATCTGCTCATCTGCTCACACCTTTAAAAAGTGAGAGGAAACTTTGGTAGGTAGGAAAATTCCCTATCATACCAGTACCAACCCCACCTGGTGAATATGCTGATATGCCTTCTGGTCACATGGTTCAGATATGACATAATTTAAATGTAGCACTGTTTGGAGGGCAAACAATTTACTACATTTATCTGAGTGATCTTCCCAACATCAGATTTGGGGGGCTACTTTTATCATTCAGAAACAATCTGCTCTTGAAGGAGTAAATCTAGTTATTTTTCTAGAGGGTATACTTTACTCAACAACTCAACTCTCTGGATTCATTATTTTCATATATGTTAGTATATAATAATTTATATGCTGTGAACATTTTTCTACCATTTATTAGGGAAGGACAAAACTTGGTATATTATGAGTGAAGAGTCTGGAGAAAGAAAACAGTGTGAAGTGGGGTACAAATAACAGTACCAGCATGTAGCAATCAATTCCAATTTCTGACTAATTAAATATTGTTGGATTTAGGATAAATAGTTGTGGACTTGCAGCTATTTCTACCCCACTAGTCATTAAGTATTCATATCTGAAGTGCTATATGCGCACCTTACAATACAAAGGATATAATGCTAAGCACTTACTTTAGGAGTCAGATAATGCTTGCAAATTAAAAGGTGAGAAGACTTAGAAACACATTTGATAAGCCAATTAACCCTCTCTTTTTTTGTAAATTTTGTTAAATGCCTTATTAAAATCAGCAGATTTTAGTTGGGATAAAAATTGGCTAGGTAAATTAAAAGTCAAATACTAGGGCTTTTTGAGCTCTAATGATATAGATATAAATGATTTTTAATAAAGTGTGATTTGATATAATCATTAAGAGTACAAAAATAAAATCTGAACTACTTTGGAGCAAGACAGAAAAAATGAGGAAGAATAAATTATGTTTTGTGTCTCCTTAAGCTTTATGGAGATTATTATTATTATTATCTGGTCAGGGCTTGGTGTGCAGCCCTCATTTACTTCATTGTATCTCTTCCAGTTAATTTGTTCATCTTTTCTCCTTTTTCACTATGATTCCCTTTTTCCCACCGTTTCAGTCATCTTTACATTGGGCATGCATCCTGAAGTAGGGTGCTGTAATGGTAATGGGATTTGAAGGTCTTCCATGCCCCTTGTATTGGCAAGCAAACAGGTACTTAGCCCCTTGTTTCAAGTTGTTAAGAAACAGAAGTACTTAACACCTTGATTCAGCTATTTAACTACTTAGCACCTTGTTTCAGTTCACGATTGTATCAGGTATTAAGATCCAGAACTTGTGAATCCCACAGTAGGATGAATTTGCTGACCTAACAGGAAGGGGCAGAACAGGGAGGAGCTAATATAATATATAAGGAAAAGCCCAAGCTAGAGAGCCAGAACTTCTTCTGAGAACTTCTGAAAGCCAGCCAGAACTGCTGGGAGCCAGAACTGATGGGAGGGAGCAGCATGGAGGCTGAGCAGCTACTGCTGGAGAGACAGAAGAGAACTAAGAACTGAGAACTGAACTGAGAACTGGGAACTGAACTAAGAACTGAGAAGAGAATTGAGTAGAACTGAGAACATCTGGGAGCAAGTAGTATGAAAGTTGAGGAGCTACCGTGAGTGAGAGAGGAAGATCCTTGCTTTGAGGGAGTCTGTTTTGTTTTGAAGGCTTGGGAATGTGGTTGTTTGCTGCATTGGTTATATGTACCAACTGTATTTATTTTTATTAACTTTATTTATTTAATTTATTACTTATTAATTTTTTTATTAATCCTGGCACCAATATGCCAAGCCTTTAGGGGTGGAGGGTCACCAGGCTGCCTGAGGAGAGGTGAACCTGAGCAGGTTCAAAAAACAGAGCAATTAAATTTCCTAGGTTCAGTAGAATTGGAAGTGGATCCAGCCATCCAGCATTTAGGACTGGACAAGATAGGGATATTCTTTCTCAAAACAAAACAAAACAAAACAATAACAACAAATAATAACAAAAAGCCAAATATGTATAATGTCAGGTAGAGCATTACTGTTTTTGCCCAGACACACATAGCCAGCATGTCAGAGACAGCACCTAAGATCAGCACTCTACACACTATGTTTCATATAATATTTACTAAAATTTATTTAGTGTTTTAAAGTCTGCAAATTGCTTTCCAAATGTTATCTCGTGTATATGTATTGCAAAAGACTATGACACTCCATTCCCTATACCCCAAAACACTTTGTTTATGCATCTTTTGGCTTATATTGTAGCCTGCCTTGGAGATGTTCCCCAAACTCCACTTGAACTCCCCACACTAAAGAATGAACTCTTTGAGGTCAAAGACAATCCTGTACATCCTTATATTCTCCCACAGTGCCTAGAACAAACAGTGCCTTACACAAAGCAGACTCTTTATAAATATTTGGAAAACTAAATTTAATGGTCTCTTTTTCTTAAAGAGCTTTCCATTAATGCAGAAAAGGCCATTTCCACAAATCACTGGAATGCAAGGTTGAATATGACAAGTGAAATAAAAAAGATATAAATAAAATTAGGGATAGGAGATTCCAGAGGACAGTGGAATCACTTATGGCTAGGGGTAACTCAGTTCAACACAATTAACATTTATGAACACCTACTACGTGTTCATAGCATGCACATGATTTGCAAAAAACTTCATAGTGATCTTCAATTCAATAAGTAAATTTGCTTAGTAAAACTTTAAAACATTTAC
Organism: Gymnobelideus leadbeateri; assembly: GCA_011680675.1. Taxonomy (NCBI): domain Eukaryota; kingdom Metazoa; phylum Chordata; class Mammalia; order Diprotodontia; family Petauridae; genus Gymnobelideus; species Gymnobelideus leadbeateri. The sequence goes on from WOXC01003582.1 coordinate 663,534, forward strand.
CTTAACTAATTTCAAGATATTGTAATTCCTTTTTAGTTACTTTCTCCAAATTCACTTCAGCATTTTTGGTTTCTGCATTCTCTTTCACTTCTTCTTATATGGTCATAGGAAATTTATACTCATAAGGTTTTTTGTTTTTATTGTGAAATTTTTCATTAAGGTGTTTCGTCTTTCTTTGTATTCCTCCTCTTTGGCAGGTATCAAATGAGATAATATTTATAAAGCATTTAACACAGTGCCTGGTACATAGTAGGGTCTATGTAAATGCTTATTGCCTTCCACATCTTTTTGTCATTCTTGATGGCATTGTAGCATTCTAATTACATTAAACTACTGCAATTTGTTTATACATTTCCTTATTTTTGGACATTTAAATTGCTTTGAAGTTTTGGATCAAATCGTTATATATATAGTAGGTGATTAATAAATGTTTGTTGACTTGGGTGGGTTCTCCCTAGATTTTGAATCACTTGAAGAGACATAGAAAGATGCAAGGCAGAAATAAGTAATATGTTGCTAAGAAGGAACTGAACATAAAAAGTACCATGAAAGATGGAATTATCATCAACGAGACATATGACTACATGGACCAGAAGGAGGGACAGTGCTGAACTGGTAACTATGTTATGTCAAGAGCTAGATAAATGTCTGGTGGAACCTCTGCTGAAGATTTATGAGAGGACATGGACACTTCCTCCGAGGCATGCAAACATCAACTAAGGCAAAGAATATCTAAATCAAAAATAACTTTCTTGGTACAAAGAGCTGTACTGTTTGCTCTTACCTTGGAATTTCTGCCCCTTACCATCTCCCCTCAGTAAGCACAAATCACTTTTCGACTCTGCCTTAGTTTCTTCCTCTTTTTATGAGGTGGTGGGATTAGGTCATCTCTGGGGTCCCTTCCAGCTCTTATGAGCCTGTGAACTCTGTCTCCCAACAGCATCATCCAAATCTTATCGGTCATCTCTCTAGTTACTTCCCCTACCAACATATACCAAGGCCTCCTATGTCCAGGTCATGCTACTAGAGGCACAATTTATAGAGTATATGTAAATTCCTATGAGGGTGCAGTTATAACCCATAATATCACTTTTATTCGTAGAAAACCCCAATAAATTGTATCTGTAGTTCATTTCCCACTTCCTAATATCCTAATCCAGTGATCAAGTCACAGATGCGGGACATTTTCTTTTCTCAGGGAAATAATCTATCAGATGTCTCATACATTGCTGAATCATCTATCGGAGTGGGACCTGTGGGAGCAGAGGGAAGGGAAGGAAATCTAGAGATGTTGTGGATTTGGCCTCGACAGGATTTGGAACCTGATTAGAGGCTGGTGGCAGGGAAGAGCGGTGAGACAGAGGGAAGAGTGAAGAAAGTTATGAACCTATTGGCAATGTGTTCTGTCCAATAGAGTTTAATGACTCAACCATGCAAAAATGGACCTTTCATAGAGTCATAGGATCCGATACGGACTCATACAGACAATATAGAGAGAGCAAGAATTCTGAACCATACTCTGTGCCCTGACTTCTTTGCCCCTCCCTCACACCACCTTCACTATTTCATTTAATCTAATATTTAAATGTGTATTCATTGATCTTACTGATTAGATTTTCTAAAAATCACTTGAACAAAGAAATTCTGAATCCTTGGGGCCTCATGTTTCCCAGGTCATCCACTTAATTTAGAGCCAAGTTAGTATTCAAGGCCATACTGAGTATAAAGTATGTTATGTTCAAGTCCACCTGCCACTTCACACAAAATGAGAAAGAAAATTGGCCATTGTCTTCCCAAGTAGTTTCTCTATTAATGAGTCCCATTAAACCATCAAAATATGAGTGAAGAAAAAATTTTTTCTCCTCTATTGTTCTAATAATGAGTCTATCCTGGCAACTCCACACCTTAAGTGGTTAAGTGCCCACAAGCAGATCACCTCTTCTTAACGGCCTGTTTGCTGATGTATTGATGATCTTTAAAATCCATTAAAAAAATGTGATAACCTTCCTTCTTCCCACCCTCCCACTGGTAAGCAGGGAAGCATTTCTCCCCCCATGCTGATCTCTCAGACACAATGTAAGCAGTGTTCAATGTCTGGCAACAACATCCAGTTGGCTTTTATTAGTTCCCCTTTTCGAAACTGGCTTCTAGCCTACATCTTGTCTTACAATCAAGAATGTCTCGTTCTTTCTCTAACTAGTAGATCCAAAATCGAATAACCTTCCATGAGAACAAATTAGATATGTCTCCTGAGCTTTGACAGTTGTCAGATGCAAAATATACAAACAAATCCTTGCTCTGGGTGTCTGATTTCTGAGGCTATTTTTAGATTTGATAAAAGCTTCCTAATTTTATTTTTAAGTGACCTTTTTTTCCCTTGTCACTGCTTTTGTAAGGATTTCTTTATCCTTCTATTTAGCTCTTTCCTCTTTGGTATCATTATAGCAAAACCATTCTCAGGACTTCCCATTTCACCAGTTTCACAGATGTCCAGAATAGCAGATATTAAATTTCCTCTGGTTCCAAAGGAGTGAACCAGGGGTGAGTTCATTTCAATGCTCCCTGTCAGTGGAAATGACAGATGTTTAAAAGGACATTCTATAAAATTAATGTCAGGCTGGCAGCTACTGTACTCTGACAGCTTTGCCTTGTCTTTTTGTTGTTGTTCCCCATGCAAAATGGGATTTGTCACCATCTGGCCCTTTGCATGTCATCTTCTGTTAGGATGACTAGGCAGGCCTCTTAAGGGATTGTCCCTATTTTTCATCTTGTCTGTTTATCACACATAGTCATTTCAGGGCAGTATGGTTCCTTCTCACCCACCTTCATCCTTAGGGTCCATGACAGCTCTTCCTGAGAGACTATGTGTAGTATCTAGTTAACTCTGAGCACACAGCTAGCTATTTCATTTGCAAAATTGCATCTTTCTCTTGATCACCTCTGGGACAGGATGACTAGACATATTTCTTATAGAATCTATACTGAGTTCAAGGACCTCTTTCCAGTGCCTGCCCAAATTCTTTGAGAGTGGCAGAGTGTTCCTTGGTGGGAAACTGGTTATGTTCTCTGAGATGTGCCTATTGGCATATGTAGATGTAAGCCCTAATCCTAACTCTAATCTCAAAAGAATCACATTGCCCTGGGATCTCCCTTTGTGCCTCCCCAACCACTTCCTTGATCATAAGACAGAACAAGGTTGCTGCCCCAGTCAGATCGTCCTGTACTACTACCTACTTTCCACCTCTATCTCTGACATTAATAATTGAATCAATACTGTATTTGCTCCTATGAAGGGCACTTAGAATTCCTATACTTCTGATTGAATCTCTTCCCTGATGACCATTACCTGGTCCCATCAAAGTTAACTCCATCCTTGGGTGTTCCTTTCCCATTCTTCTCTATCCTTTTGTGCCTTCTGGAAATCCTCTTTTTTTGTTAACAAATTGCTCTTCATGTTAGACCTACATGTTCCCACTGGACATTATTTTGCATATATTTTGCATTTGTTTACATATATCTCCCCAACAATAGAATATAAATATTTTGAGGACAGGGACTATTGAGTTTTGCCTTTGTACCTCCAGAGCTAGCAAAGTTCCTAGCACATAGAAGGTGTTTAATAAATGCTTGTCAACATACACTAAGACCAAGTATTGTTTATACCAGGAATGTAAAACTGGCTCAACATTAGGAAAATTATCAGCATAATTGACCACATAAATAACAAAAACAACAAAAATCATATGATTTTCTCAATAGATGCAGGAGAAAACTTTGGACAAAATACAGGACTCATTCCTACTAGAAACATTAGAAATCGTAGGGATAAATGGAACTTTCCTTAAAGTGATAAGTAATATCTATCTAAAGCCATCAGCAAGCATTATCTGTAATGTGGATAAGCTAAAAGCCTCCCCAATAAGATCAGGAGTGAAGCAAGGATGCCCACTATCACTATTATTATTCAATGTTGTGCTAGAAATGCTAGCTATGGCAATGACAAGAAAAAGAAATGGAAGAAATTAGAATAGGTAATGAGGAAATAAAACTATCATTCTTTGCAGAAAGTATTTAGATGATACTAGAGAATCAACTAAAATACTTAAAATAATTCACAACTTTAGGAAAGTTGCAGGATACAAAAAAAACCTCACATTTATCATCAGCTTTTCTATATATTATCAACAAAATCCAGTAGAAAGAGGTAAAAAGAGAAATTCCATTTTAAATAACTGTAGACAATGTAAAATATCTAGGGATCTAACTACCAAGATAATACAAGAACTATATTAATACAATTACAAAACACTTTCCATACAAATGAAGACAGATCTAAACAATTGGGAAAATATTCATGCTTAAGTGTCAGTCGAGTCAATATAATAAAAATGACAACTCTACCTAAATCAATTTACTTATTCAGTATCATGCCAATCAATCTGCCAAAATTGATAGATTATAGATCTAGGAAAAATAACAATAAAATTCATCTGGAAGAACAAAGGATGAATAATATTAAAGGAATCAATGAAAAAAATATGAAGGAAGATAGCTTAGTAATACCAGATCTCAAACTCTATTTACAAAGCAGTAGTCATGAAAGCAGTCTGCTACTGGCTAAGAAATAGTTGGGGATCAGTGGAATAGATTAGGTGCACAATAGACAATATTAAAGGACTATAGTAACCTAAAGTTTGATAAATCCAAAGATCCAAGTTTTGGGGACAAGAACTCTCTATTTGACCCAAAAAAATTCTAGGAAAACTGGAAAGTGGTTTGGCAGAAATGAGGCATAGACCAACATCTTACACCACCTACTAAGATAAGGTCAAAATGGGTACATGATTTGTACATAAAAGGTGATATCATAAGCAAATTAGGGGAGCATCAAAAATTTTTACATGTGAGATTTATGGATGAAGGAAGAATTTGTGACTAAACAAGAAATAGAGAGGATCATAGGACACAAAATGGATAGTTTTAATTACATGAAATTAAAAAGATTTTGCATAATCAAAACCAATGTACTCAATATTAGAAGAAAAACAGAAAACTGGGGAAAAATGTATGGCAAGTTTCTCTGATAAAAACATAATTTCTCAATATATAGAGGTCATTCCCCAACTGATAAACAGTCAAAAGACATAAGCTAGCAATTTTCAGAAGTCAAAGTTTATATTTAAAAAATGCTCTAAATCATGTTGATTCAAGAAAGCAAATTAAAACAACTCTGAAGTACCACCTCACACTGATCAAATTTGCTAATATGACAGAAAAGGAAAATGACAAATGCTGGAAGTTATGTGGAAAAATCAGGTGCCTAATGTACTGTTGGTGGAGTTGTGAACTGATCCAATCATTCTGGAGAGCAATTTGGAACTACGCCCAAAGAGCTATAAAACTGTGAATACCTTTTGGCCTAGAAATGTCACTTATATCCTAAAGAGATCAAAGAAAAAGGAAAAGGACTTGTATATACAATAAAACTTGTAGCTGCTCTTTCTGTGGTGACAAAGAATTAGAAACCGAGGGGATGCCCCTCAATTAGGGAATGGCTGAGCAAGTTGTGGTATGTGGTTGTAATGGAATACTATTGTCCTACAAAAAATAAGAAAGGAAATGGTTTCAGAAAATCCTGGGAAGACTTATATGAACTGATGAAAAATTAAGTGAGCAGAACCAGGAGAACACTGTAGACAGTAACAGCCATATTTTATGATGATCAACTGTGAAAGATTTAGCTATTCTCAGCCATACAATGATCTAAGACAATTCTGAAGGACTTATGATGAAAAATGTTCCAGGAAGTCCACAAAAAATAGGACAACACAGAATAACCATGACTGGACTTGGAGACGACAGCAACGTCATAAAGAGGACATAGGGATATTGATAAGGACTTGAACCAAACCATAGCTCTGCCTTGAAAGGAGAGAAATATAAGGCCTAGACTCTTGTTTACCTGAAACTTTAATTGCAATAAGCCACTCCTTTGCTTTAGTCTTAAAGGGTCCTTCATATAAGCCCAGTTCTGCCCAAAACGTATGCATGTTTGTAACTTAACATTACAAAGAAAATTCTGAAGAGGGCAGGGACTGTTTTCATTTTAGAATCCCCATGACACCCTAGTCCAGTGCATTGCACATAATAGACACCCAATAAATGTTTGTTAGATGAATGGGAAAAATAGTTATTCCCCCATTGGAATGGAAGCTCCTTGACAGCAGAGAGATATGGTGGTTTGGTTTGTTTGTTTTGGGGTTGGTCTTTTGTTGCGGGGGAGGGACTTTGTATCACAAGTGTTTAGCACAGTCCTTGGCACATAGTAAACAGCTAATAAATGCTTGTTGATTGGAATGACTGTTGGCTATTATTTCCCAAATATTACCAACTCCCTGATTTAAAAAGTTCTGCTTGCCAATTTTGACTTCTTAGTAATAATACAATTTTAAATATAGATTTCTATTTATAGGGTCTATCTAAAGTCATTTTTTACATTTACTGATATATGTTTTCCTCCAAAAGCTTAAAGCACAACTTTGTTGTAGTAAAACTTGGGTTAATTCTCATTAGTACTATAATGCCCTTTGACTAAAACCAGAGGAGTTGGGCTGTGCAAAGTCCCAGGAGCATGCGTAATGTGTGCCCTGGAGCCTTCAACCAGCTTTCTGGCTCACAGCCATGCTGCCATCTAAATTGACCTTCTGCCCTCTGAGGAATGCTGTGTGGACTTGGAGTGTGTCCCTGGAGACTCTTTAATTAGGAACTTGCTTCCAAAAGTTTACACAGGCCCAAGGTTGCAGCAGTCCCTCATTCCAGCTTCCCATCAGCACAACTCACTCAGACTGAAACCAGACACTACAGTTAGTAAAGTCAGTCCTGTACATAGACCTCCAGTTCCCAGATGTGCATGAAGGCAGAGGGCAGACAAATGTCAGGAGTATGAGGAAGAAGTCTTTAGTAAGGAATATGGAAAAACTCAGAGAACAAAAAACCCTGTCACATTTTTACCTAACAGCCACACGTCTTAGACTGAGTTGAGCTTAAGAAGTGAGTTGGGAATAAAGATTTCATCGAATGAGATTCCCAAAGACAACTGATTTATGTTTATTCTCACAATAACCTGTGATTTAGGAAAACAGGATTTGAAATGGTTAGTTACTCACCTATGATTAGTGACCAGAGGAGAGCTACTATGATAGGAATGGTTCTTGAAATCATACCATATGAAGATAGTGTGTGAAGGACTAGGGAATGGCCTGGAGAAGAGAAGGGAGGACATAATCTATTAGAAAGGGCATGATATTTTCTAGTGGTGGGTGTCAAGGGATGGCATTTGGTTTTTTTTTTTTGGCTCCAGAGGACAAAACTAATAGTAGATGAAAATTACAAAGAGTAAGATTTAAGCTTGATGTAAAGAAAAAAACTTCCTAACAATTAGAGTTATGCTGAAGTGGAATGACCTGCTTTGTGAGGTAGAGGGTTGCCCTTCACTGGAGATATTCAAACAAAGGATGGATGACCACTTATTAATTATGTTATAGAGGAAATTCTTGTTCAGATACAGTTGTACTTAAGTGGCCTGTTTTATCTTCTAAGTCTGAGATCTTGTGATTCTGTGAATTGAATTTCTGAAGGCTTAAATACTATAGCAGACACTAAGAATTCTGGGATGCATTATGACCCTTCGTTAGAACTTACTTACTAGTCTCTGCTACAGCTTGGTTTCCACTAACAAAAGATGAGGCCACAGCTGGATGATGCTAAAGAGTTTCAAGTGCACCTGTTAAGTATGAAACCACTCTAAAGCCTCAAATCATAAATTGCCACAAGTATACATTGACTGGATTTGACCAAATTAATTTGAATTGTTTAGGAATTTCCCTCATTTTAAAATTATTGAAGCAAAACATTATTTTAAAGTCACTGGGATGAGATATCTTTGAGGAATTAACTACAAATGAAGTTAGAAACAAGATGAAGTTTGTTTTCCCCTCTAAGGAAAAAAATGTAATTTATTTTAATGTTATTAAAATGTGTGATAAAGTTTAAGTAACTCATAAATCTATATATCTTACTAATTCAGTGATTTATTCAAATGTATACATCTTATTAATTGGTTAATTAATTCAATAAATAATCTTTACAATCATTTACATATAAAGTGCTCATTATTGAATGAGACATAATTCCTAACCCCAAGCACCTTTCTTTGGTAGGGGAGATAAAGATAATTATTTGTATCTATATATAATTATAGCATAAGACTTTAGGATCATAGACTTAGAATTTTAGAGGTGAGGAAACTGAGAGGCCAAGTAATTCACCCAACATAATCCATATAAGAAAGTGACTGGGCTAAGATTTGAACAAGAGCTGGGATTTGAACCAGGGCTCTATGATTGGAAATCCAGATCCCTTGATAAGTCACCCCAGAATCAAATTGATTAATAAAATTGAGTGGTTTCGATGTCTATAGTTAGTTTCTGACCTAATTTACATGGTAGTGTAACCTGCATGGAAATCAGCGTAGTCCTTTGGAGACCTGGAGGAAACCTAGAATTTATTACTCCTTAGAGTTGGTGAAAAGAAAAGCGTTAAGGAGATTATTTGCCAAAAATATGACTGATTAGAAAAGATACAGATTGTAGGCTAGTGCGGTACAAAAGGAGGAGAATGAAAATAAATTAGCTCCTTAACATTAAAAAGAGTGCTTTTATTTCAACTAAAAATAGTCCTGGAAATGTACCATTTAGATTCTTAAAGCAGACAATCCTGTCAGACTGATAAAAAGAATGAGTGGGCTGTTAAAATTTTATATGTAAAGTAAAAGTCCTCCTCTCTCTTTACTATGAAAATGTTCCATTATGATTTTGAAGCTAACTGGAATTACCATTAAATCATGTTATTTGTTCTTTTTGTCAGAAATTCTCTGATTAGAAGAACAAGTGTGTGTCAGTCAACCCAAACTTCTATAGCCTACTGTGGTTTTACTTGGAATACTAAAGTTTGGAGCTAGAAGGAAACTTAGGGAAACAATAGAGATAAGAAATACATTTAAATGAGTTGAGTCTGCTGTGACTTCTATAGAAAATAACTATTGAATAAACTTTAGTCACATGATCTCACTGTAGCCTTTGCAAAGGTACAGGTAACTTGTACAGTCTTGTCGAAGGGAAAAGAGACACTAGATCACAGTTCAGTTTGGAATATGGAAAGGATTGACATAGACTGCGTAGTGAAAGGCCAAAGGAAAAACACATCTGCCACCTTGTGTACAAGTAGGCTATTGCAATTTTTAAAGGCTGTAGATCCAATACTATAACTATACTTTTATCCAATATTATAGGATATGAGTAGGTCTGGATAAGTAAATTTTCCAAAAGCATACTGTTTAAACTGATGAAAGTTAAAAAAAACCTATAATTTTGAGTGAAGAATGTTTATTAATTATACTTTATAATCCCCTGCCTTACTAAATAGAGTAAGTTAGACATACTACTTAATGACTTAGAATTATCATTATAGATGTCAATAATTGTACTAGACAGTAATGGTCCTTAGGATTAATGATGTGTGTTGTTATTTGTTCTGAATCAAAAAGGAACAGCCTGATAGAAAAAGAAGTACGAAATACTGAAAAAGATTAGGAGCCAAAAGACCTGGGTTCTAGTTCTAATTCTGCCGCTAACTTGTTTTATAATCTTGGGCAAGTTCATTACAGGCATAACTCAGAAATATTGTGGTTTGGTTCCAGACAATTGTAATAAAGCAAATATTGCAATAAACTGAGTCACAATTTTTTTTTGGCTTCCCAATGCACATAAAATTTATGTTTACAATATACTATAGTCTGTATATTTAAAAAATGAACACACCTTAATTAAAAAAATACTCAATTGTCAAAAAGAAATGCTAACCATCACCTGTGCCTTCAGTGAGTCATAATCTTTTAGCTGTAGAGGATCTTGCCTCAGTGTTGATGGGTGTTGACTGATCAAGGCGGTGGTAGTTGGAAATTGGAACGGATGTGTCTTAAATTAGGACAACAATGAAGTTTGCCACATCAGTTGACTCATCCTTTCACTTGAATACTTAGACGCCATTATAATGTTATTAATTGGCCTAATTCCAATATTGTTGTGTCTCAAGAAACAGGGAGGCCCAAGAAAAGGCAGAGAGACAGGAAGGGCGAGTCAGTGAAGTAGTCAGAACACACAACATTTATCACTTAAGTTTGCTATGTTATATGGGTGTGATTTGTGGCACCCCAAAACAATTTCAATAGTAACATCAAAGATCACTGATCACAGATCATCCTAACAGCTACGATAATAATGAAAAAGTTTGTAATATTGCAAGAATTGCCAAAATGTGAAACAGAGACATGATGTGAGCCCATTCTATTGGAAAAATGACACCAATAGACTTGCTTGACACAGGGTTACTACATATCTTCAATTTGTTCAAACAAACAAACAAACTGAAGCAAAAAAAAAAAAAACAAAACTCGACAAACAAACCAAACCTAAATAACACACACACACACACACACACACACACACACCCTCCCCACCCTCTGCCACCCCCAGAATATCTGTGAAGTACAATAAAATGACGTATGCCTGTATTATAGCTTATTATTCATATTATTCATCATTCTGGATCTCTATTACCTCCAAGATCAAATAGTAAATACTGTCATTGGTTTTTAAACCCTTCCCCTTCCCATATTTCTAATCTTCTCATACTTTACTTCCTTCCACATACTCTGCAACCCAATAATAAATATTCTTTCCTTCCAAAAGATACTACACTGGCATTTTCACTGGCTGTTACCGTATCTGGAATTTTCTCCCTCCTCATATCTGTCTCCTGGTTTCCCTGAATTCTCTTCAATCCCTGCTAAACTGCCCACCTTCTAAAAGAAACCCTTCCCAATCCCATTTAATGTTAGTGCCTTTCATTCATGATTATCACCAGCTTGTCCTGTAAATATTTTGTGTACAACTGTTTGTATGTCATCTTGCCCATTAGACTGTGAGCTCCTTGAGATCAGGAACTTTTTTGAGGGGCGGGTTGGTTTGGTTTGGGCCCTTTGAATCTTCAGTACTTAGCACAGTTCCTGGCACACAGTAACGGCTTAATAAATGCTTGTTAAGTGACTGACCAAACTCTCTGCATCTCATTTTCTCTGCATTTAAATAAGGGAGTTAGAGAAAATGATTTCTGAAGGCCCTTATATTTCCAGGATTCTACGAATGTTTATTTTTTTAAGCCAGATCTTTTACAACTTTTCTCTTGTTATTGCTATCAGCTATCACTTCTCAGTAGGTCTGTTTCAGTAGGAGAGAGGGAGGGAGGGAGGGAGAGAGAGAGAGAGAGAGAGAGAGAGAGAGAGAGAGAGAGAGAGAGAGAGAGAGCAGAGATACAGCAGAGAGAGATAGAGAGACAGAGACAGAGAAAGACAGAGAGACAGAGACAGACAGACAGTGAGACAGAGAGGAGAGAGAGACAGAGAGACAGAAAGACAGAGAGAGACAGACAGCAGAGAAGACAGAGAGAGAAATTGCAAGTTTGTGGATGGTGGTACCTTCAATTGAAACAGGAAGTTTTGGAAGAGGAAAGATAATCACAACACATCCAAGCCTGCTCATCCTGTGTTATTTACTCTTGCCCACCAGGAAGCAAATGGTGGTTATTTATGGACCACTAGGTCCATATTCGTCTATAGAAGCAAGCTAAAAGGGTGGTGTCAATTCCAAGTTACAATCAGCAAAACTGCTGTCCATACCTGTAAGAAAGAGAGAAAGGAGAGAGACAGAGAGACAGAGACAGAGAGACACAGAGAGACAGACAGACAGAGAGACAGGGAGACAGAGAGAGACAGAGAGAGAGACAGAGAGACAGAGAGAGAGACAGAGACACACACAAAGACAGAGACATAGAGAGAAACAGAGAAAGTTCCTTCAGTGAGTCCTTCTAAAGAAGATTCTCTAGTTCTTTCTCTGCCCTAGTTGTACTCTTCCGTATACTAGAGCAGGGATCTGCAAACTATGGTACCAGAGCCAAATCCAGCCTGCCTCTTGATTTTATATGACTAGCTAGTTAAAAATGGTTTTGACATTTTAAGATTTAACAAAACTGGGGACTCACTTTGAGAAGTGTTGTGTGATTTGACCAGATGAGACTCTGGGCAGCCATTGAGAGACCCCTGGCTTTGAAAACCCAGATGTTGATGCTTCCCTCTCTGGTAACTGTGATTTGGTAATGATATAATGGTTTGACAGTTTGGAAGCCTGTCTGTTTGATCTCTTTGTTTCTCGTTTTGAAACTACTGTCTGTGTACTCTGAGGTCGGGGTGCTGACCTTTTCCCTCTGAGCTAGGTAAATGATGTGTTTGGTTGATTGAAGTGAGCTTGTTGACCCATTTTGAGTTGCTTTCCTTTGCAGGAGAGGATCTGGGAACCTGTGTTGGTGGTCACCCTGGGGATGTTGGGGTGCTTGCTGTTACAAAATGGCAACAAGGATGGGATATGCTGAGTAAAAGGAAAGTATGGGGGCTGGGATAATAGTTTGTTTCCCAGTTGTGGTAACTGTGATTCTGTGGAGCCATGGAACAGGAATGGTGAGCTGTCTGCATGGAGACCTGTGGAGAAGCCAGGAGCTGCTGCCTTCTGCTGGAGGAGAAGGAACTCAGGAGTTTGGAATTCAGCCACAGGACAAGATAAGGACTGTGAGGCAAAGCAGGGGCACTGAATGTGTTTTCTTGCTGCATCCCACAGTTTGGGACCCAGGGGGAGGATGGACTTGTGACTATGGTAAGTGAGTGAAGTGCCATGGACCCCCAAGGACCCCACCATTGGTTTTGTTGCCCAGCTCCCTCTCTGGACTTGGAAGCAGGGGCTGGAGCAGTGTTATGGGAAGGACACTCCCCTTCTCCCAAGAGAACTTTATTTGCACTCTTGTTTTGAATTGATGTGATAATGCAATGTACTTTGTTTAAGGCCCAGTGGCCACTTAGGTAACTTTAGATGTACCTGGAAAATGTGACCTAAGAGAGGTTTTAGTCCTAATTCAAATTAAATTGTGTATGCTATGGGCATGAAAGATCATGGGGCTGAATGTAATGGAAATGCAGATTTGGGGATCTTCCCTGCCCCTAGGCCCTTTGGTTGGCTTGGGTGACTCTGAGAATCTTCTTTGGTTTGGAGGTGTACTCTGCCCCCTGGTGGGCTGGGTGTGGTCGCATGGGGCCTGTGTCAGGAAGCTTGGTTTTCGGGGGTGACCACACCTTGATGCTGTGTGGTTGGGCGGTGGGTCAAGAGGGTGGTTGCATTCTCTGGGCCAGGAGAAGGCTATATGGGCCCTGGTGGGAGGCTTTGCTTTGGGGCTCACTTTGGGAAGTGTTGTGTGATTTGACCTGATGGGACTCTGGGCAGCTGTTGGAAGCCCCCCCCCCGGCTTTGAGGAGCCAGGTGTTGATGCTTCCCTCTCTGGTGGCTGTGATTTTGGTGTTGGTGGTGGTTGGACAGTTTGGAGGCCTGTCTGTTTGATCTGCCTGTATACTCTGAAGTTCGGGGTGCTGACCTTTTCCCCCTGAACTAGGTAATATATGTTTAATTGATTAAAGTGAGCTTGTTAACTGAAAAAAAAAGATTTAACAAAACTTTATTTTAAAATGCCAAAGCCATCCTTAACTGGCATACAAAAACAGGTAGCAAATCAAGTTTTTCCTGTGGGGAATAGTTTGCTGAGCCCTGCTCTGGAGAATCTAGGATCCACCCTCTCTCCTTTTTGGAAAATCAAAATAGCATTCATGTAACTCCAGCCTAAAAAAACTTTTCTTCACAGTCATCAACAGTAGCTCAACAAAGTTTGACAGTTTTTTCAGCCCCCCCCACAATGTAATTTTTCTGGACTGGAAGACCTAAACATAGTTCAGATTACTATTGCCTGATTATCCCCTCATTTGTCTTGTGTTTCTACCACTGCTAACCATTTATGTTCCATCATTCCCATTCTAAAGATCATCCTTTTTTTTTTTTAAGCAATTGGGGTTAAGTAACTTGCTCAAGGCACAGCTAGTTATTTTTCATGTGTGGGTGCTCTGAGGCCAGAACTGATCCCAGGTCCTCCCTACTCTGGGGCCAGCACTCTTAATCACTGCGCGACTTAGCTGCCCCAAGATGATTCTTTAAAGAGAAAACAAAGCAAAATAAGGTGAATAGTCTCACTTTTCTACTCTGGTCCATTATTATCATTCTATCTTCCCTTGACAGAGGTTATATCCCTTCTTTGAATATCCTCTTGCCCCTAATATAGCTTTTAAAATGACCTTTTTGTTGTCCTGAGCATCCCTTGGGAGTCTGAACACATTCTGAGTTTTCACGCCCCTGAAAATATTCTCAGAGGCCTGCTATTGTCATTGCTGTTTAGTCATGTATGTATTTGTTGTTCTGTTGTATCCAGCTCTTCATGACCCCCTTTGGGATTTTCTTGGCAAAGATACTGGAGAGGTTTGCCATTTTCTTCTCCAGTTCATTTTACAGATGAGGAAACTGAGACAACCAGGGTTAAGTGACTTGCCCAGGGTCACACAACTAGTAAGTGTCTGAGGCCAGATTTGAACTCAGGAAGATAAGTCTTCCTGATTCCAGGGAGGCACTCTATCCACTGTGACTCTTAGCTGTCTACCACTCTTCCGTATTCATCTTTAGTTTGTAATCCTTGTTATCCCCTTCTGCTAAGGTGATAGACAGCCAGCCAGACCAATAGTGTAAGTAAGGTGGATTGTAGTGTGTGTGTAAGGTGGATTTTTGTTATTCCTTCTTACAGTTTCGCTCCCAGGATCTGTAGCCATAACAATCTCTTGTTCCCAGGTGTTAAATATGAGTTCTCACAATCATGGTTCAAAACATCTCCACCACACTTGCACAGCATTATATAATGATAAATAATATTAACATTTGTGCTTAAATTGTAAATATCCACTGCAACTGCACAGTGAGATATAGGGAGGAGGTAATGGAAGATTTTGAGGCTATTGTTGGCAATATACCTTGTTTGTCTGTTGTCCTATAATGCAGGTGGACACTAGTGAGTGAGCAGGGGCCTCTTAGGGTTGAATGCACAATCTGGAATGCTGTGTGCTTGTTCAGCCCCAATCAAGGCTTGGGGGGAGTTTGTGTTTGCCTCAACTGGCCCCCATTGAGGCTTGAGGGGATTTAGGGGAGTGCACAAGCTGTGCCTGTTTCAGTTGACCCCATTGAGACAGTTGTTCCACCTTCACATGAGAAAGGTTGTTAGGGAATGCTGAAGAAGTTGGTTTTCCCATTATCAGCAACTCCATTTGAGAAGACTAAACTAGAATAAAGTAAAACTTATTATTTAACCTCTCCAAAGCTGTCTTCCTATCTAACCAGACTGAGGTGCTAGAAACCCTCCTGTGTTTCCTACCTAAGAAATGGCATAGTTGGTGTGTTTATCTATCAGATAGATAGATAAATAGGTAGACAGACAGATAGATAGATGATAGATAATAGATACATGATAGAAGGATCTCCCTCTACTAAGTGTGTGTGTGTGTGTATACATACAAGGAGCTAAATTCTGCTTATTAGACCAGAAATTTATCAGTCTATAATGACCTATAGGGAATTGTGTCTTAAATGAATCGCACTGCTTTCCCTTTGGTCTGGTGAAGAGGCTTTTCTGAGAGATGAAATGTGCCTAAAGAAACAGGGGTGACACAAGATGCTTGGTGGGTTATTTGAGCAGGGTTGGTGGGGAGAGGACAGGAGACAGCAGGTGGAACTAGTGTTTGAGCAGAGACCAGGCATCCATTGCAGTCACCTCCCTTTCCCAACCAGAGCCCAGTGAAAGCACCAGAGGCCCAGATTTGGAGAGAACAGATTTCACGGAGTTGAGAAAATGATTGAAAAGGTAGGACACCAAGGTTACTCCAAGAGAGATGGAAATCTCCCAGTAAGGAAATTCTGAAGACTAAAGCAGAAATGATGCTAGTAAGGAAGAAAAAATGGAAGCTACCTAGAGTACAATGGGAAAGAATAGAAAACTCTTCAATTAATTCATATTTTTAAAAAGATACACATAGAAGGTGGAAGAAAGGGCAAGTCACTTGTAGCCAGTGCTATCCCCTTCGTACAACAATGTGTCTATCATGTTATTTAAATGCAACAGAAAAGTTTGCCTACTGAACTGCTTTAGAACAGAGTATTCTTTGCCTCTACTGGACTTTCTCACCTCTCCCTTCTACTTTATAGAAGGTAGGCATTGCCTGTCTTTTTCTAGGCACTCTCCTTCCAATTCCTTGAACACTTCTCCTATGTCCCTGTCCCCCTTCCCTTCAACTCCATGTACTTCAGGGATGGGGAACCTTCGGCCTCAAGGCCACATGTGGCCCTCTAGGTCCTTAAGTACAGCCCTTTGAATCCAAACTTCACAGAACAGATTTAAGTTTGGATTCTGTCAAAGCACTGCCCTTGAAGACCTAGAGGGCCACATGTGGCCTTGAGGCCACAGGTTCCCCACCCCAGCTTCTAGTCAATGCCCTTCATTCCATCCTAGAGAAGGATTTCTCAGAGAATCCCTGGAGTAGAAAAATGGGGAAGGTAAAAGAGATATGATTTGGCAGTTCAGGCTCCACTAAAAAGCCAAGGCTACTTTGAGTTCTTGTTTTGGTCTAGAAGAAAATAGAAACCAAATTCATGCTCTTTTGTTTATTTCTTTGGGGAAAATTAATAAATATATGTTATTTTTGCAGGGGGGGGGAAGGTACAGCAATTGGGGTTAAGTGGCTTGCCCAAGGTCACACAGCTAGTAAGCATGTCAAGTGTCTGAGGTCACATTTGAACTCAGGTCCTCCTGACTCCAGGGCTGGTGCTCTATTCACAACCTTCCTCTTTTCCCAAACATACAGTATTATGGTAGAATTTTGACTTGAATCCAGATCATCTGACTAGCTCTAGTGACCTTTCCCCATACCCTTTGCTTTTTTATTACTACTTTAGTATGGACAGTAAGAATAAAGTTGTTATTGTTGTTGTTCATCCTTCTTTTAAAATGACACCATGGGTGGTGTCTTGATTTGGGCTTGAATTAGAATTAGAATTAGAATTAAGTGAACCAGAGCTGTCCATCAGTCTTACTCTCTCTTCCAGCATCATCCAAGTCCATTGTTACAGGATACAGTGGATTACCTTGGCTTCTTTGATGTCTGACCAAGCTCTAAATTTTATTTTAGAAAAAATTATAAAGTGGTCATTATAGAGTGATCCCCCAAGGCAACGCTGTTTTAAAACATTCTACAAATATAAGATGTTCCTAACTCTGGTTCATTGTTACTTTGTTTTCAAAGAGATCTGTTTTCAGAGTGTGCTAATCACTATTATTTGTCAGAAACAGAAAGAATTTACTCTTAGAAAAATCTGAAAAGAGGTACTATGAAATTACTTCCCCTCAATTGAATTGAAAGCAAGTCTTCCAGGAACTTTGCCAATTTGCTCATGAAATTAAAGTTGATATTAACTTGAGATGTTTTTAGAAATGGCAATTAAGGCAAAAAAATGATAAACCAAAGAACCCATAAGGAAATTAATATTGCATAAAGAAACAAATATTCTTTCCCACTTATCCCAATATTCAATCACTTGTCAAGTCCTGGTGTTTTTTTTTTTTTTTTAAAGCTTAGTAACATCTCTAGGATTTTCTCTTCTTTGACATTGCAACTACCCTGGTTCAGGCTCTTCTCCCTTCATGCATGGACTATTGCTTTAGCTTCAAGTTTCTCACTACTCATCTTCTACAATCTATCAAACTGATCTTTGTAAAAGGAAAATATTACCACATTACATCACCTCCCCCATTCAATAAACACCAGTGGCTCCCTATTAACTCTGGGATTCAATATAAAATCCTCTATTTGGATTTTTAAAGTCCTTTATGACTTGACTCCATACCTTTCCAATCTTCTTACCCCTCTTCCACACATTCTGAGATCCAATTACACTGGCCACCTTGCTGTTCCTTACACCTTCCATCTCCTGACTCCAAGCCTTTTTTTTTTTTTTTACCAGCTATCCCCCAAGTCTGGAACTCTTCCTCCTCATCTCCACCCTCTGGCTTCATTCAAAGTCTCAGCTAAGGTCTTACCTTCTGCAAAAAGTCTTTTCCAATCAGTGTTAGTCTTAGTACCCTCCCTCTGCAACTACTCCCGATTTATCCTGCATTTATCTTGTTTTCACATCATTGTTTTCATGTTATCTCCCCCACATTGAGATCAAGAACTATTCCCTCCACTACTGCCCTTTTTTTTGTATCCTCGGCACTTAGCACAGTGTCCCACAAGTTGCAGATGGCTTAATATATGCTGACTGACTGACTTTAATAGAGCTGTTGTGTTAACAGTTAAGACTTCAGGTTTTTGCAGTAGAACAATATTTTGGCAGGGGATACTTATATAATATTGTTGTCACTCAGTCGTTTCTGACTGTCACACTGCTGGGATTTTCTTGACAGAGCTACTAGAATGCTTTGCCATTTCCTCCTTCAGCTCATTTTATAGATGAAGAAACTGAGGCAAACCAAGTTAAGTGATTTGTCCTGGGTTATACAGATGGTAGATGTCTAAGGCTGGATTTGAACTTTCCTGATGCCAGGCAGGTGCTCTATCCACTGAACCATCTAGGTGCCCTGCTTATGCTCATACTTGTGTGTATGGTTGTAGCCTATTGTATCTACAGATTCACTCTTTTTCTTCACTTTTTTGTCTCTATTTAGAATTTTCCACATTTATTTCTGTCATGCTTGCACAGTTTTATAAAATGAAACCTCTAGAATCAGCTGACTCTACAATCAGCCATTACCTTTTAGGTTTAGATTTTTGTAAGGTCACCATATAATCATAGTACAGTAGAAAAAGCAATGGCTCTGGAGTCAGTGGGCCTGGTTCAAATCCTACCTCTAGTTTTTATTACCTGTGTAACCTCAAGTAACCTCACTTTAAACCTCTGAGTATCTATTTCCTCATCTATAAAATAAACATGGCTTCTGAGGTCTCTTCCAGCTCTGGGTATGTCTATGAACCTGTGACCCCAAGATCACAATGTAAGACACCATGTCAATGTGCAAAGCACATTCAATGAGAGTTCAGAGGGCCTAGATACAAAACTCCAGCTCCACAACCTATTACTTCTGTGACTTCAGATAAATTTACTCTCTCTCCCCTCACCCCCCTCCCATGGGGGTCCGAATTTTCTTGTCTAAAAAAGGATGGGGTTGGTTTAGAGAGTCTCAAAGGATCCTTCCAACTTTATATACTATGATCCTCACTGTAAAAAACCGAACCTATAAGCTGCTACCCTCGTGCTACTGGTCTCATGACTTGCACTAAGAGATCACAGATTCCTTGATGACAGGGCATATTTTAATTTTGTCTATTTATTCCTAGCACTGGAACATAGTAAGCACTTAATAAATGCTTCTTGATTGATTGATGTCGAAGACATAGTTTATCTGAAATATGAGTATGTCTTATTTGATACAAAATAGAACTCTTCAAATAGTTAATCTTCAATATTATTACTAAATTACATTTAAGTTCAGTAGCCAAGTGGCACAGTGAATAGAGTGGTGGGTCTGGAGTCAGGAAAACTCTTCTTCCTGAGCTCAAATCCAACCTCAAACACTTTCTAGCTTTGCGATTCCGAGCAAGTCACTTAACCCTGTTTGCCTCCGTTTCTTCATCTGTCAAATGAGATGGCGAAGGAAATGGCAAAGCCCTCCACTATCTTTGCCAAGAAAATACCAAATGGAGTGACAAAGAGGCAGACACAACTGAAAATGACTAAACAACAAATATTTAAGTTAAATACAAATAATGAATTAAAAAAAACAACATAAACCAATATGCAATGAGTTACCTTCCTGGATAAAATTCATCTGATTTCTAGTCTTTTCCTTATAGGTTCAATGACAGATGCCACAGACTCTTTTTTCCCCCCTCTAACCTATTTGATGCAGTGACAAACTACCTGGGCTTAACTCTTAGAATTCTTTGGCTTTCCTGCAGAGCAAAGTTCCCATAACTCCTCTTTTAGCTCTATTTATTGGCATCTTAGTCTCCTCTCTCTCACAATGCTAAGAAAAAATCTACACAGCAGGTTGCAGAGGGAAAAGTTCCATTTGCTTTCTAATACTATTCTTGAAGACTGATTCCTATCTTTCCAACACATAGAAGAAGCAAAGATTATTGCCACACATTGTGATGCTTTCTCTCCTACCTGTCTTACTGTTCCTTCTCAGTTCTTTGCTCCATCATTATCCACATCATAACCATTATTTATACTAAGGTTCTCTCGTGTTTGCTCTCTCTCTCTCTCTCTTTCTCTCTCTCTCTCTCTCTCTCTCTCTCTCTCTCTCTCTCTCTCTCTCTCTCTCTCCTTATGTATGTCTAGTACCTCTGGTGTAGGGGCTTTTTAATCCCTTTTCAGGGATGTTCATTCATGTTCAGTGTCCAACCAGTCACTCAACTCATCTGTGGCTCCAAGAAGCTATAGCATGTACCGTGACCTCACCCTGGCAAAACTGTCTCAGTGGTTGGGTTAAACTAGGTTAAGGGTAACTGAAAGACCTCAGACCCAGTGGTAAGTTAGGGGGATTTCTATCCCAAGTATGTGAAGATTTGCTCCCAGTGGAATGGGCGGATCAGAACAATCTGTTAGCATAGCCTTGAAGGAGGGTGCAGTGAGCATTGTAGTGCACTTAGAGCTTGGTCAGACATTGATGTCTTGACTTTTGTACTGCCACTGAACTTTGAAGACTCTGGAAGAGAGTGAAGCTGAGGACTTTGAACAACTCTGCCTCAGTTAAATGCAATTCCAGTGCAAGTCATCACCCCATGATGTCATTGGTTCTCTTCAAAAACAAAGGACAAAAACCAGCTCTATCAATTGGCTACCTCATCAGCTCCCAGAGGCTTAATTACTGTCTCCATGTAGATGAATACGATATCTACATATCCAGCTTCACTACCTCTCCTGAGTATCAGTCTTGTCTCACAAACTACCTTGTGTCACAAATACGAAATATTTCAAACTGGATGTCTTATAGTCATCTCAAACTTAGTATGACCAGAACAGAACTTACTATCTTTCCTCTGAAACCCATCTTCTAGACTTCCCTGTTACTGCCGGGGGCACAGTCATTCTTCCAGTTTCCAAAGATCACTTTGATGCTAGCCTCCACTCTTCAATCCATTCATCTTTTCAAATGAGTAGCCATATCTTATCATTTCTATCTCCACAAAATCTCCCATATATGTATTTTATTTTGCTCGTGCAGCCACCATCTTAGTTCAGGCCCTCGTTATCTCTTTCCTCAACTATAGCGAAGCTTCCTAATTGTTGTCCCTTGCTCAGGTCTTACTCATTCCACTTAATGTTAAACTCAGCTGCCAAAATTATTCTCCTAAGGGGCAGTTTCATCCCACGTCACTCTCCTGTTACACTAAACTCTAACAGATCTCCATCACCTCTAGATTCAATTATAAACTCTTCTGTTTGACATTTAAAGCTCTTCATCACCTGACCCCATCCTATCTTTACAGACTTAGTACACATTACCCTCCTCCACATACTCTACAATCCAGCCATATTGACTTTCTTATTATTCCTCACACATGATACTCCATATCCCATTGAACTGACTGGCATGTCTCCCATGCCTATAATGTGCTTCCTTCATCCCTCAGAATCTTCCATTTCCTTCAAGATTCAGCTCAAGCACCATCTTCTGCATTAAGCCATTCCTGATCCTACAGGAACAAATGTTTCCCTTTTAGACCGTAAACTCCTTGAGGACAGAGACCGGTTTATCTTTGACTTTGCATCCCCCAGAGCTGAGCACAATGCTTGGCATTTAAAATTCCTTTAAAAAATTCTTGTTGATTTATTTATTGATCTGAATGCTTCATCAAGAAGGCCTATCAACTCTGTATGTCAATTAGAAAATACAAGTATTCATTCTTTCTAAAATCACAGAATCTCAAAGTTGGAAGGAACCCCAGAGGGCAATCTAGCCAAATCCATTCCTGAATATGAATTCCCCCTACAATGTTGCCAGGCAGCAATCTAGTTTCTACTTACAGATTTCTAGAAAGAAGAAACCCATGGCATTCTGAAGCAAACTATTCCACTTCATTGCTCCTAGTTCTGGCTTCTGATTCACTCTTTTCAGTGTATGGCTTGGAATACCTTCTTTGGGTCTGAGGTGAAGGGAGAGAAACCTCCTCTTCAACCTTGATAGTCATGTTTGCTACTCATATACATGACCTACCAGAACTGATCCAGCGTCCTACAGTATGGGCATTATCCCTGTTTAACCCTTCATGACTACCAAGGGTGAAGAGGAGAATGTTTCTCTCCTCACCACCACCACCCTGCCCCGGAGGAAAGTGTTCTAAGCCATACATTGAAGAGAGAGAAAAAAAAAGGAAAGAGAAGAATTTGTCTCTCCTTTTAAAGACAAGTCAGTGAATGGCTCTTCTTGATTTAGTGATTAATAAGGAGGTTGTTTTGTCATCTCGAAGCATCAAGTCCATCTGAGTTGAGTCAGAACACAAGAGGTCCATTGGAAGTAACCCAGTGTCATGTAGATGAGAGCTGGGGTTCTCTGGTGTTCATTTCATTATATTTGTTAAAAGAATGAATGAATGAACGAAACAACATTTCAAAGAAACAAGAACTTAAAGGAGATTGAAAATGTTTTCATTATAGCGAAGATGAGTCAGATTAGGGCAAATAGGTTGTTTGGTGATAGATCTGCTTTCTACCTACTTTACCATTTTTTACTCTACATAGGTCATAAGATCATATAACTTAGAACTAGAAGAAGCCTCAAAGATAATTAAGCTTAAACCTTTGGTTACAGATGAGAGAAAGTGAGGAACAGAGCACCAAAGTGATTTGCCCAAAGTGGTACAGGTAGTAAGTGATATTTCTGGGATTCAAACCCAAGCCCTTTTCTGAATTCTGTTTTTTTCTACTATATCACATTGATAAATAGTAAGATATAGAACTGCTTATCTCTCATGGACCTCAACTTTAAAAAAGACATCTCACAAGTCACATAATTTAGAAAGTGTTAGGCCTTCTTACATTGAATTACACTGGGTGTAATTTATTACTGGGTGTGTGAAAACTAGCAATTATTGTATAATACCAACAGTGAATTTAAGGCTATATAATCAAAGGTCTACCATGCTCCACACAGAAGTTTCCAGAGCCCTTACTCAATGGCTAAATACTTAAAAAATCATAAAGTTTGAGATATTTAATTTTACCTGGTATGATTGAATCAACATGCTTTATATGCCCGCAGAGATATTTGATGTTTAAGGAAATAGGTTGGCATTGACAAATATGTTTAAAATGGGAAAACTATCCTGAAGAGCTGATTATTCAATAGGGGACAATTGCTAGATATTTCAAATTAAGAGGATTTTTGTTTTATGGTTCCAATGCTCTGGGGGAAACATGCTGTGGAACAGAGTTCATCTTCAGCAAATGATAATTTCCTGCAAGTTTATAGAGTTTAGCTACAGGTTGGCCTCCTATCTAAATTCAGTGTGGACAGAGGCTTTAGGATATCTATAATTTGGAGAGGGAGGAGAATAACTTGGACCTGTGATTTCATTGGAATAAGGAATACCAGGCAGGGAAATTCCCTTTATCAGTGCAGGTAAACACTTTCTCAGAGCTTTAGAGAGCTGCCCAATTCACTGAAAGGTTAAGTGACCAGCCCAGGATTACACAGCTAGAAAGTGTCGGGGGTGGGGCTTGGACCTGTGTCTTTCCAATGACGAAATGAGCTGTTGATCCATTACAATAGACAACAAAGTAATATCATAAATAGTCTTAATTGAATCAGTAAAACTGTAAAATGGCTATTTCTGAGTGTCCCTCTAGCCTTAGATCCTATTCCAGAATTTTATACTGATAGGGCTCTAGAAATAGTTATTTATTGTTGTTGTTGTTCAATTGTTCAGTAGAGCGTGACTCTTCATAACCCCAGGAATCATATTGTGCATCGGGTTTTCTTGGCAGATACTGGAGAGGTTTGCCATTTCTTCCCTCAGTGGATTAAGGTACACAGAGGTTAAGTGACTTGCCCAGGGTCACACATCTAGCGTTTAATTCAGATCTTCCTCCACTGAGTCACCTAGCTGCCTCCTAGAAATAGTTATAGGGCACATTAAATATTAATAAAATGGTGGAGAAGTGGTATCTTATATTTATTTATTTGTTTGTTTAGCCATATCCATTTATTCAACAAGAAATCCTTCACAACAATTTCATAAAATATTTATCAGAGATTAGCGTTGAGAAAATTGTCTCCCCTTCATACAAAAATACAGATTTTACCACTATGAAAATGATCAAGACAAGGACCACGAAAACTTGTGGAGTTCAGCATCTTTATATCAAAAGAAAGAGAGTAAAAATGTGAGTGGGGGGAGCAAAAAATCAAGGAACACAATACTTTATTTGAAATCAGGAAATTACAAAAAAAATCCTTCATATTGTGCCCCTTTAAAAAATATATAACAGGCAAAATGTCATTTTTATTTTAGAATGTCACATACTTAAAACAATCAGAATCAAAAGTAAATTTGAATTCACTTTTTATAATACCATTATGAAATTGCAATCCTTTAACTTCAGTTGTAAAAGCAGAAAAAAATACAACCTACAAAAGGTTACACTCAGAAAATTAAGTTCAAAAAATGAGTATTATCTTGAAAATGTAGGATGCTTGTGTCTTTAAACTGTTCAGAGAAAGAATCAAAGAAATAAATCACTTATAGAAAATAGAAACTACATCAAGGTTAATTTTGATCCAGTTAATAATATTTCTGGAGGAAGAAAATATCACTGGCTTAAATCTGGGTAAGTAGCTGTTGGAAAACTATGATAATTAGTTTGTCATTTGACTTGACACTTCACCTGCTGTAAAATACCTACAACTAACTTTGATGCTCCCCTTTCTTATTACCCTCCAGAAGGAAAAAAAAATTGAGACTTGAGAAAAGAAACATTAAAAATTGTTACTAAAATATATTTGTGATGTTTCTGAAAAATCATTAGCATTGTTCTGCAATGGTATCATATTTAGAGCCCAAGTACCACCAAGTGACCCCCAAATGGTCCAGCATGGTTATGATCCTAGTCAGTCAACTCATTAATAAGAATTTGTTAAGCACCTACTGTTTGTCAGTGCTGGGGACACAAGGATGAAAGCAAGACAGTCCTTGTCCTCATTAAAATGACTGGGTTTGTAAAGATGCTGTGTCTGTGTAATCACTGTAAAAGAGCATCCTTCCTTAAAATATCCAGATAATCAAGACAACAAATGGACTGAAATTATCCAGATAATTGTCTTAAGTTTCTATTTCATTTTGCATAGATATATCCTGACACAGAGCCAAAAATAAAACCCCAAATGTTTTTTATTAAAGGAAATAAGTTTAATTTGGCACAAGTGTATGTCCAATGAGTTAGTTAATGACCAGCAGAGGTTAATGGCCCTTAATTTCTCCACAGACTATCAACTCTACAGCTGATCATTAATCCCTATGAAATGCCAATGCCTCAAGCCATTATTGCTTAATTAGTTCAAATGAATGAATCAAATGAATTCTAATCTTTGCTGTTTCTGTCTCAGGTGCAATAGTTCAGTTCCAGATTCATGCAGTGCTGAAAGTTTAAAATTATTTTTCATTTTCATTTCAGTTTTCCATTGTAAACAGCTTTCATCTAGAGTTCCTTGGAAGCAAGGATACGTGTGTGTGTCTGTGTGTATGTGTGTGTGTGTATAAGATATGAGTCTTATATTTCCAAGTATTCCTGGGTCAGTGCCTCTCACACAGTAGGTTCAAACAAGAATTTGATTAAAAAAAAAAGAAAAAACTAGAGATTATCCAAAGAGGGTGAACTGCATTTAAGGGAATCGCATCATGTAATGATAACAATTAAAAGAGCAAGAATGAAAATGCCTTGTGTTTTTGTATGGTGCTTTACATTTTGGAATACTTTTATACACATTTATACATTCAAAAGAACTGTTGACATTTAGTCTGGAGAAAAGGAAACAATAATAATTGTCTTCAAGTAGTTGAAATGATCTTGTGGAAGTGGGAGACTTATTTTAAGTAACTTTAGAGAGAAAAGTTAACACTAGTGGATAGAACTTCCTGGGAGGCAAATTTGGCCCAAAATAAGAAAGAATTTCCTAATAATTCAATATAGGAAGCCTTTTCTGATATTCCTCTTCTCCCCCCCACCCCCAACACACACACAGTTGTCAGAACTTTCTTTTCCCTCAAATTACCTTGAAACTACTCTGTTTCCGGTGATGTGTTATCCCTCTGAAGTCTAACATGGCAACAGCAGTAAAAAATAAAGAATTAATATTACTTTTATTCCTGTCATTTTAAATTTTTAATTAAATTCTATTTATTTTTGTTACATGTTAAGTTCTAAACTGACCCCTCCCTCCCTCCTCACCTCTCACTAAAAAGGCTACCATTTGACATATATATGTATGTGCATATGTATAATGTGTGTATATATATATATATATACACGTACATATGTATACACACACACACACATATATATGTATATGTCAATCCATACTAAACATGCTTTTATCAGTTCTTTCTCTGGAGGTGGCTAGCATCTTCCTTCATAGGTCCTTTGTAGCTGACTTGAGCATTTATAATACCAGAATAATTCAGTTCACAGTTCTTCTTCAAACAATATTGCTATTACTATATACGATGTTCTCTTGGTTCTGCTTATTTCTCTCTTCATTATTTCATGTTTTTCTAAAGTCAACCTGCTCATCATTTCTTATAACATAGAAGGTTTCCATAATAATCATGTATCACAACTTATTTAGCCATCCCCAATTGATGGGTATCTTCTCAGTTTCTAGCTCTTTGCCACCACAAAGAGAACTCTTATAGACATTTTAAAACATATTGGTTCTTTTTCTTTTTCCCTGACCACCTTGGGAAATGGACCTAATAGTGATATTGCTGGGTCAAAGGGTATACACAGTTTTAGAATTCTTTGGGCAGAATTCCAAATTGCTTCCAAAATGGTTGGTTCAGTTCACAGTTCCACCAATAGTGTAGTAGTGTCCCATTTTTCCACATCCCCTCCAACATTTGTCATTTTCCCTTCTATCACTTTAGCCAATCTGAAAGGTATAAAATCTCAAAATTGTTTTAATTTGCATTTTTCTAATCAATAATGATTTACAACATTGTCATATAACTATATATGTATAACTTTGATTTCTTCATCCAAAAACTGCCCATTTATATCTTTTGACCATTATCAATTGGGGAATGACTCATATTCTTATAAATTTGACATAGCTCTCTATATAGTTGAGAAATGAGACCTTTATTCATGAGACTGTCTATAAAAGTTTTCCCCCAATTTTCTGCTTTCCTTCTAATCTTGGCTACAGTGGAAAACCTTTTGTAGAAAACCTTTTTAATTTAATGTAACCAAAAACTATCCATTTTATATCTCACAATGTTCTCTATCTCTTGTTTATTTGTAAATTCTTCTCCTCTCTATAAATCTGTTAGCATATTCCATGTTGCTCTAATTTATTTATGGTATCTCCCTTTATATCTAGAGCATATATCCATTTTGATCTTATCTTGGTAAATGGTGCAAGATATTGGTCTATACACATTTTCTGCCATACTGCTTTCCAGTTTTCCCAACAGGTTTTTTTTTTTTACCATATTGAATTCTTATCTCCAAATCTTAACTCTTTACATTTATCAAACACAAGGTTACTATAATCATTTATTACTGTGTATAGTATGTTTGCTCGGTTTCATGAATCCACTTTTCTATTTCTTAGCCAGCACTAGATAGTTTTGATAAAACAGTTTAAGATCTGGTTCTGATAAACCTCCTTTTATATTAAAAAAAAAATTCCTTTGGTACTCTTGACCCTTTTCACTTCCAAATGAATTTTGTTATTATTTTTTCTGACTCAGTAAAATAAAATTTTGGCAATTTAGTTAGGATGGCATTGAATAAGTGAATTAGTTTAGGTAGAATTGTCATTGTTATTATATTGGCTCTGTCTACCCATGAACAATTGACATTTCTCCCAATTGTTAAAATCGGACTTAATAATGTACAAAAAGTATTTTATAATTATGTTCATGTAGTTCCTGAGTTTGTCTTGGTAAGTATATTCTCAGATATCTTACACCATCTACAATTATTTTAAATGGGATGTCTCTTACTATCTCTTTTTAGAGAATTTTCCTTGTGTTATGTAGAAATGCTGATGATTTATGATTTGTTTTATATCCTGCTACTTTGCTGAAATTATTGTTTCAACTAGCTTTTTAGTTGAATCTCTGGGGTTTTCCAAATATATTATATTATCTGAAAAAAGAAATAGTTTACATCATTGCCCCTTCTGCATCCTTCAATTTTTTTTTCTTCTCTTACTGCTATTGATAGTTTTTTGTTTGTTTGGGTTATTTTGCTTTTTGGAGGTGGGAAGGTAGGGCAATTGGGGTTAAGTGACTTGCCCATGGTCACATGGCTAGTTTTGTGTTAAGTGTCTGAGGATGGATTTGAACTCAGGTCCTCCTGACTCCAGGGCTCATGCTCCATTTGCTGCACCACCTAGCCACCCCATGTTGCTAGTATTTCAAATATGATATTGAATAGTATTTGTAATAATGTGCATCCTTGTTTCATTCCCAATATTATTGGGATATTATTATTCTAGCTTATCCCCATTACAAATAATGTTTGCTGATGGTTTTAGGCAGATGCTTCTTATTATTTTAAGGAAAAAACATTTATACCTATGCTTTCAAGTGTTTTTAATAGGAATTAGTGTTGTGTTTTGTCAAAAGCTTTTTCTGTATCTATTAATATATTCATATGATGTTTGTTGTTTTTTATTGATATAATCAATTTTGTTAGCAGTTTTTCTTATATTAAACCATCCCTGAATTCCTAGTATAAATCCCACTTGAGCACAATATATAATCTTTGTGATATATTGTTGTAGTATCCTAGCTCACATTTTATTTAGGATTTTAGCATCCATATTCGTTAGTGGAAATTGGTCTATAATTTTCTTTTTCTGATTTTGCTCTAATTTTTAAACTTTACAATTTGGTGTTTAATTGGAATTTTTAATTTGTTCTTTTTTATTTCTGCCAATTCTTAAAAGTCGTGAGACTTTCCTTTACCTCATTTCCTGGAGAATGCTTCAAACAAGCCATAGGTGGTATCTTTGGCCTTTCCTAATCAGTTCTAACTTTTTTTTTTCTTTTTGGAGGGGGGAAGGCAGGGCAGTTGGGGTTGACTTGCCCAAGGTCACAGGGCTAGTAAGTGTTAAGTGTCTGAGGCCGTATTTGAATTCAGGTCCTCCTGACTCCAGGGCGTACTCTGTTCACTGAGCCACCAAGCCGCCCCCAGTTCTAACTTCTTTAAGCAATTTCTTTTAGAAACCATTATAGTATTCCAGAAGTAGAGAAACCAGGAGAATATTCTTGAAAATATTGCCTTGAGGTCCCCAATCATGAAATATAAAATGGCTTTTTCATTTTCTGATTTGTCCCAAGGACAGTATGCTCTTGACACCATTCCTTCTTAGAAAAAAACAAACCCATGGTATGGTTTCTTAACATGGGTGCCATCTGCTGGTCATGTCTGTCAATTTTTAGGTTTTAGGTGTGACTTTTACCCCTTACCAGCTGATGATTTAAAATGTTGAGATATGTGAATTCTTAAATGTGGCTACTCATTCTACTGATGTAGACTTCAACTTTCTGCACCTTAGTAGGTCTTTTTTGTGACTTGGAATAACCAAATAAAACAAAACCTCTTCAGCTCGAAGGCCAGCCTTCCAGTGATGAGCATTTCTGAACTAGTACTTGAAAGACATTGCTAGGCCCATATTGTAAGAGACCATCTATAGTCTAGTTAGCCTCATTTTATAGTTGAGGAAAATAAGGATCAGAGAAATGGAGTGACTTACTTAAGGTTACACAGGTAGCATGTAACAAAACCAGATCCAGATTTTAAAATTCTAAACCTTTTTCTTTCTTTTGAGGTACCTAGGTGGTATAGTAGATAGACCACTGGACCTAGAGTCCAAAAGACTTGAGTTCCAATCCAACCTCAAAGACTTAATATCTGTGTGACCCTGGGCAAGTCACTTAATCTTAGTCTGCCTCAGTTTCCTCAACTATAAAATGACAATAACAATAGCACCCACTTCCCAGGATTGTTGTGAGGCTCAAATGGGATAATATTTATAAAGGGCTTCATATGGTTCTTGGTACACAGTAAAAACCTAATAACTATTTGTTTTCTTCCTTCCACTCAACTTTCACTACTATTGTATACCCTTCAAGAACACAGGATAACCTCTACACTGTGATGATCTACCAGAGAAATTAAAAATAGGGAATGTTTAATAAAAAAAATTATTAAAGTTTCTCTGTCTAGGCCAGGGGTTCTTGACCTGGAGTCCATGAATTTGTATTTTAAAGAATTCTTTGACAATTATGGGTTGTTGTTTTTTTTTTCCCAAATGCTTTATTAACTTCTGGTTTACATCATTCATTTCCGTCAGATTTTGAGTTACAATTTTTCCCCCATTTTTCCCCTACCCACCACCCCAGAATAACAGTCATACAGGATATCCCCTCAACCAAACTGCTCTCACCCATCTCTTCTCCCATACCCCCTTAGACTTTTCCAGTAAGGCAAGGTGAATCCCCACACTCCATTGCCTGCACATCTTATCTCCCAAGACAACTACGTTTTAATAGAATTAATTTTCCTTAGTAATCCTATGTATTTTATTTTATACTTTAAAAAATATCATTCTGAGAAGGGGTTTGTGGGCTTCACCACACTGCCAGAGGGGTCCACGATAGACAAAAGGTGGTTAATAACCCCTGGATTAGAGGCACAGTTGTGTCCCTGAGTCTTTATTTTACTTTGTGTTATTACTAACTTCTACTACAGTCCTCCTCCCATTCTGTGCTATTGTATGAAGGTGAGTTTGGTTCTTGAAATCTGTGCCAGAAGGAGGGTACAGTGGGAAGAAGGGCATTGATTCTGAAGACAGGGTTCAAGTGCTGCCACTGATGCTTACCACCTATATGGCCTTGTGCAAGTCATAACCTCCCTGAGTTTCATTTTCCCCATTTGGAAAATGAAGAGATTGGGACTAGATGGCCTCTCAGGTTGTTTCATTTCTAGCTCTGGTTTGATGATCCTTGAGCAGGCCTCATAAAATTGCAAAGATTTCAAGCATGGGTCTGGTCATAGATAGAATCCTGAGAGCATTCCTGAGGCCCAGTTATGCTAAATGTGGAGAGGTCCATTGCATTGGCTACAGGGTGATGCATTTCATAGTCATAGCACCTCTCAAGACTATCTTATGGGATAACAGATTAAGAAGTGGAAGGGACCTCAGAAGTCATCCCATCAAATCACCTTCATTTTCAGATGAGCCACCCAAGGTCCAGACATTTTAAGTAACTTGCCTAATGCCACACAATTAAAAGACTCAGACAAAGGATTTGAATTTAGTCCTCAGACCCCAAAGCCATTGTTCTTCCCATTGATTCATGCCTACCTTCACTAATCTGGAGAGGGTTTCCTATCTGTAATCATGGCTCCCCCTGAAGCATAATGAGAGACAAAATATAGCATTTCATCTGAATATTTAAGTCAAAAGAAGCTTGATTAAAAAAATTCCTTATAGAGCTGTAAGCCAGGGATAATAGTTGGAGCAGTGATGTGGAGCCTATGTAATGTGTTAGATTAGATCAGCCTATTAGTGATGTGGCATTATTTAATTCCCCATCTCACCCTGCTAACTCTATTACAGGCAGAACAACTGACCCATTTGTGCTGGGAGATATTTCTGTCACTGGTGCTATAGACTCAAAGTAAATAAATTCCTTTAATGAAGCAGGTGGTATATTTGGCCAGCAGGGAGGGATGAAAACTCACCGTTAACTTCACTACTCCAAGCTGTTCTCCTTTGTGGGGAAGTTGCCACTGTCCCTTCTCAGGAGGAATTTGGTTTTGCTCTCCAACCAAGCTGCTTCCGGTCTTTTTTTCTTCATTAGCTCATTTCTGCCTAGAACAGCTATTCCTTGCTGCACTGGGGAAGAGAAATCTTTCTGTCATCTAAAGACATCCAGAAGAGAGAGGCCTAATAAATGGTGAAGGAATGAGAGAGAAAAACAAATGCTAGAAACTGAGGTTAGGAAAGAAAAATCCAGTTACATACTCCCAATACCTCATGGGTCCCAGCTTTTAGATTACACATGTGACCACCACACAATTGGGAGGTTTTATTCTACATACCCGTGCAACCAGTTTCTCATTAATAATTTAAATGAAACTAATACCTGTTTGAAATACCCAGCACACATTAAATGCAGCACCATGTTATTGTTTTTTCCTCAACTGCCATGGGTGAATCTTGTGAGATAGTGGCTGAATTACTAACAATACACTGAGGGAATTGAGAAGATTAGGGCACTGAGTGGTTAATTGTGGGAACAGAGTGAACCACACTGACTCCATCTTGTGACTCAATTCTGGACCTGGCTTAGTTTCTGATCAATTATGGTTCTAATCCAATTTGTGTTTCATGAGAAAACTTTAGTCATTGTGGGAATTGGGAGAAAACCATATTGCATTGTCGGAACCTAGCCTTGCATGGCTGGGAAACTGAACCACCCCACCTCTACCTGTGTAGCAGCAAGCACCCCAACACCCCCAGGGTGGCTGCCAACACAGGTTCTTAGATCTGCTTTTCTAAAGGAAAGCAACTCAAAATGGGTTAACAAGCTTTAATCAATCAAACACATCATTTATCTAGTTCAGGGGAAAAAGGTCAGCACCCTGAACTTCAAAGTATACAGACACTTAACTTACAAGACAGAGAAACAAACAGATCAAGCAGACAGGCTTCCAAACTGTCCAATACCAAATCACAGTTACCAGAGGGGGAAGCATCAACATCTGGGTTTTCAAAGCCTGGGGGGGGCTCTCAACAGCTTCCCAGAATCTCATCTGGTCAAATCACACACTTCTCAAAGTGAGCCCCAAAGCAAAGCCTCCCATCAGGGCTTATATAGCCTTCTCCTGGGTCAGAGAATGTAACAACCCTCTGGACCCACTGCCCAATCACACAGCATCAAGGTGTGGGCATTCCTGAAAACCAAGCCTTCTGCCACAGGTTCCATGTGACCACATTCAGCCTATTATTGGGCAGAGTATATTTTCAAATCAAGGAAGGTTCTCAGAGTCTCTTAAGCCTATCAAAGGGCTTAGGGGCAGGGAAGATCTTTAAATTTGCATTTCCATTACAACCCACATTTCCATTACAACCTGCATTTCCATTACAACCTTCTATTAGTCACCCTTAACCAAGGTCCTAGGTTATGCTGACCAGAAACTTGGTTAGATCCAAAGATTGATGCAAGGAGTGAAAACTTGCCCATTCTGACCAAGGTGTTAATGTTTTCATGATCCTTTTATTGCTCACAGACACTTGGGAGGAGTGGGATCCCTTTTTTTCTGAATTCAGGGAATTGCCTGCTCACTGTCTCTGCCAACTTGGGAGGTCCCTAATCTTTCCTTCAATTAGAAATCAAGTTACCTAATGGTGTATTGCTTCCTTTTTAATTAATTTGCCTTATTATAACATATAAATGTATAATGTATAAAATAATAATGTATTTACATGCATATCTTATAATTTAAAATAATAATGTAATTTATAATGTATAAAAGTCTATATACCCCTGCATTTGTGATCCAGGCTTAAGCTGAAGAGACCTGGTCCCAGTTTGTTGGGCAATTGCTATGCACTGCTTAATAAATTGATATGCTCAGAAGGTAGAACCTTTGTTTCTTCAGTCATTCATCTTTTATCTACCACAACACTAGACTTGAGGTTTCAGTATGTATGTGGGTTTCATTGTTGTCAATCGTCTGGTGTCTGCCTCATCCCAAATTACCTGAATATACTCATGTATGTCCATGTTATCTTTAATAGAATGTTAGCTCCTTGCAGGGAGGGACAGTTTCATTTTAATCTTTTTAATCCCAGCACCTAGCACAGTATATTACAACTATTTATTCTAGATAAGTACAACTAGATGATGTTGTAGAGAGCACTGGACATGAAGTCAAAAATAGGTGAATTCAAATCCTTTCTTAAATACTTAATAGTTGTGTGACCCTAGGACAGTCACTTAGCCTCTGTCTACTTCAGTATCCTTATCCATAAAATGGGGCTAATAATAGCATCTACATCCCAGAGTTGTTGTGAGGATACAATGAGAAAATATTTGTAGAGTGTTTCATAAACCTTAAATCTCCATATAATAAAGCTGATGGGATGGGGAAAAATTTACCAAGCTTCAAGTAAGTATAGCTGCCATCAAGTTATCAGACAAAGCAAAAACAAATGTTCAAAGTAAAAATAGATAAACAAGGAAACTATAATATGCTGAAAGGAACCATAGACAATAACCCAATGTCAGTAATAAATTTATAAGCTCTGAATGCCTTAGTATCTAAATTCATAAAGGAAATATTATCTGAGCTTCAATAAGTCATAAACAGTATCACAATAGTGACAGGAGACTTTGATATCCTTCTCTCAGTTTTGGGTAAATTTAACAAAGAGACAAACAAAAGGGAAAATGTAAAACTAAAAAATTCCCAAAGAAATTGGAGTTAAAAAGACTTATGGCATAGAGCACTGGCCTTGGAGTCAGGAAGACCTGAATTCAAATCCAGCCTCAGACACTTAACACAAATACTAGCTGTGTGACCTTGGGTAAGTCACTTAACCCCAATTACCCTTCCCCCACCAAAAAAAAAAAAGAGAGAAAAGATTTATGGCATATTCTAAATGGAACGGAAAAGAATATATATACATATAAATGTATATGTATTCTCCTGTACCACATGAAACTTTTATGAAAACTAACCATGTTTTAGAGCAAAGAGATATTGCAAACAAATATAAGAAAAAGCAGAATTAATCAATAAATCCTTAACAGACCATAATACATTAAGACTAGAAATTAGTTCAGAGACCAGAAACAAATGATACCCAAATGGAGACAACAATGAAATCTTAAATAATGAGTGGCCTATAGAACAAATCATAGAAACAATTATTTAATAACAATATTAAAAATTATAATAAGGAAACAGCATACCAAAATTTCTGGGATGCAATTACAGCAATCCTCAGGGGGAGAAATCATATCTTCATAGTCATATATCAACAAAATTGAAAAAAGAGATTAATTATTGGAGTATAAATTTTGAAAAATTATAGACTCAACAAACAAACCCAAAGTAAGTACCAAAGAAGATATATTAAAAACTAGAGGAGAAATAGATAAATTAGGGAAAAAACAAAGAAATGATAAATTAAACTAAAAGCTGGCTTAAAAAAACTAACAAAATTGATAAGCCTTTTGCTCTTCAGATTAAAAATAACAGAAAATCAAATCAATAAAATGATAATGAAAGATGAAATCACTGCAACACTGAAAGAAATAAAAAGAACAAACA
Source organism: Gymnobelideus leadbeateri (assembly GCA_011680675.1). Taxonomy (NCBI): domain Eukaryota; kingdom Metazoa; phylum Chordata; class Mammalia; order Diprotodontia; family Petauridae; genus Gymnobelideus; species Gymnobelideus leadbeateri. Next base: position 699,251 of record WOXC01003582.1, read on the forward strand.
GAATATATTATGTACATTTATATGCTGATAAAGCTAAGAACACAAAAGAAATATAGGAATGTCTTCAAAAATATAAAATTCTTAAACTATCATAAGAACAGATAGAGATCTTAAACCAATCTCAGGAAAAAAATAGATCTCTTTTTAAAGTATCTACCTAGTCTTATTTATTTTTTTTTGAGGGGGGAAGGACCCTGGACTTCATGAACTCACAGGAATATTCTATGAAACTTAAAGAATGGTTAGTACTCATACTTCACCAACTAGGCTAAAAAACTGAGAAAGAGGAAACCCCACTAGAATTCTTTTATTAGACAAATATGGTTCTAACACCTAAACCAAGGAAAAACAAAGTCATGAAAAGAAAACAATAGGCTAATATGATTAATGAATATTGACTCAAACATTTTAAACAAAATCCTGTCGAATAGATTACAGTGATTTATCCAAGAAATCATTCATTATGACTAAGTGGGGTTTATACCATGGTTACAAGGATGGTTCAACACTGGGAGAACATGAACATAATCACATTAAAAATCAAAATATACCATAGTGTAGGCATAGAGAAACCTTTTTAAAAAAAATCATAAAAAGTATTTACTTAAAACAAAAGCAAGCATCTTATGGGGATACCCTAGAACATTTTCCAATAAACACAGGAATGTAGCAAGGATAGCCATCTTCCCCACTATTAGTTGATATAGTACTGGAAATACTAGCAATATCAATAAGACAAGAGAATTAAAGGAATAGAGGCAGGTAGAGAAGAGGTAAAACTATTCCTGTTTATTGATGATATGCTAGTTTACTTGGGAAAACCCCAAGGAATCAGGAAAAAATACTAATTGGGAAAATTGATAACTTTAGCAAAATTATAGGTTGTAAAATAATACCTTAAAAATCAATAAAATTTCTATATAGTATTGATGTTGTTGTTCAGTCATTTTAGTCATGTCCAACTCTTCATGACCCTATTTGGAGTCTTCTTGGAAAGGTTACTGTTATGGTTTGTCATTTCCTGCTCCAGCTCATTTCATAGACGAGGAACTGAGGCAAACAGGGTGAAGTGACTTGACCAGGATCACACAGCTAGTAAGTGTCTGAGGCCATATTTGAACTCAGGTCTTCCTGACTCCAGGCCTATTGCTCTATCTTCTGTGACACCTAGCTTCCTATATAATAATAACAAAATATAAGAAGCAATAATAGAAAGGGAAATCTCATTCCAAATAACTGCAAATACCTGGTGGTTAACATCCCAAAGCACATAAAAGACTTATATATATTAAATTACAAAGAACTCTTTAAAAACTTAAAGAATAGGGCAGAGACAACATGGCAGGGTAAATGCAGGGATTTGATTGAGCTCTCCCCCAACCCCCCCCAAATACCTCTTAAAAATCACTCAACCAAATTCTAGAGCATCAGAACCCACAAAGATGGAATGAAGCAAATTTCCAGCCCAAGACAACTTAGAAGGTTGTCAGGAAAGATCTCTTGCATCAGAGAAAGAAAGAAGTGCAGTCCAACATGGATTGTGCCAGCACAAACCCAGAGCAGGCCTTGGGGTGACTGAGTCACTGGCAGCAGTGGTAGTTTCTAGACCCCTCAGCCCACAGACTCCAAAGACAACTTAGGAGGTCAGGAGGAAAAATCTGTCTCACCTGGATGAGAATGGAGAGCAGCCCAGCACAGGCCATGCCAGCACAGCCCCAGCCCCAGCAAACCAGGAGCAGGCCTTGGGAGCCAGCGAATCAGCAGTGGCAGTGGCAGCAGATGCTTCTGGAGCTCTCAGCCCATAGATGCTAAGGGGGTTGAACAACAACTGATCAGAAGGAGATTATAGGGGTTTCTTTGCGAGTGCTGAGGCAGGATTCTGTTGCTTTGCCCATACTTAAATCCAGGTCAGCCCTGGGTCTCAATCCCATGGTAAGGAGGAACACTAGCACACCAGACCTTGTGGCCACAGTGGAGCAGGAACCCTCTTCACAGTTCCAAGGCAGAAAAGAGTGATTGTGGTCACTCACAGAACAGAGCACAGGCCAAGAAAGTGGTAAACACAATTCTCCTTAGATCACACCACCTTGGAAGACCTGAAAACTTACAGATCCCTAGTAGTACCCCTGAAAACAACTGCACAAAACCCCTGATGCTTAGGACACCGCATCCTCCACCCTGGAAGCAGAGCCCTACTATAACAAAGAGTTAAAAGTCAAGTAATAGGCTAGGAGAATGGATGAACAATGGGAAAAAATTCTGACTATAGGAAGTTACCATGGTGGCAAGGAAGATCAAAACACACACAGAAGAAGTCAGCAAAGGCAAAGCTCCTACATCCAAACCCTCCAAGAGAAACATGAATTGGTCTCAGGTCGTGGAAGAGCTCAAAAAGGATTTTGAAAATCAAGTAAGAGATATAGAGGAAAAGATGGAAAGGGAAATGAGAATGAAGCAAGAATCAAAAATTAAAGAACAGCATATATATCTGGAGGAGTATTCAATACTTATTAATAGGCTGTGCTAATATAATAAAAATGACAATACTACCAAAATTAATTTGTACTTTTAAAAGTTACGCTGATCAAAACACCAAGAAGATACTTTACAGAGCTTGATAAAATAAAAACAAAATTCATTTGGAAAAATAAAAGTTTTAGAATAGCAAGGGAAGTGATGAAAAGAGGAAAGGACAAAGAGGGAATAGTGATTCGAGACCTCAAATTATACTATAAAGCAGCATTCATCAAAACCTTATGGCATTGATTAAAAAATAGAGATTAATGGAAAAGATTTTACAAGGGAGATTCAGAAACAATAGACCTCATTAACACAGTGTTTGATAAAGTAGAAAACGTAAGTTACCTAGGGGGAAAAAAAAAACTCTCTATTTGATACAAACTACTGGGAAAACTGGAAAGCAGTCTGTCATAAATTAGACTTAGACCAGCAACTTACATCATACTCTATGATACATTCTAAATGGATTCATGACCTTAATATTAAAGATCATATTATTTTAAAAAATTAAAGGAGAAACAGATCATTTACCTCTCGCAGGTATGGGTAAGAGATGTATTGTTAACCAAACAAGAGACAGAGGCAATTGCAAAAAATAAGAGATAGAACACTTTGATTACTTGAAACTGAAAAGTTTTGCACAGAAAACATTAATACATCTAGGACAAAAAGGTAAGTGGCTGAATGGGGGAAAAAATCTTCATATCACATTTCTCTGATAAGAGTTTGGTATCTGTTATCTATAAATAATAAATAAATAAACACATCTATCTATTTATATATGAGTGATAGTCATTCCCCAATAGAAAAATGGTGAAAGAATGGGTAAAACAGTTCTCAAAAGCAGAACTGCAAAGTGTTCACAACAACATGAAAAAAATGCTCCAAATCACTAATAAAGGAAAGGCAAATCAAAACAGCTCTGAAGTTTCATCTCATACCTTGCAAATTGAGAAAAATTACTCCCCTCAGTGGTCACAGTCAGTGTTGGAAATGTTGTTGGAAGATAGGTGTGCTAATACATTGTTTGTGGAGCTGTGAAATGGTATAACCATATTGGAAAACAGTTTAGAATTATGCAAAAAATATGACTAAAATGTCCATAACCTTTGAACCAGAGACTCTATTACTGGGCTTATACCCCAAGGAAGCCATTGATAAGAAAAAAGTCCTCATATACTCAAAAATATTTATAGCAGCACTTTTTGTGATAGTTAAGAACTGGAAACAAAGTAAATGCCCATCAATTAGGAGATGCTAAACAAATCGTAATTACGGTATGTCAATGTAATAGGATGATACTGTGCTGTAAGGAATGATGTGTGTGTGATGAATACAAAGAGGCATGGAAAGATCTACGTGGCTCATGCAGAGTGAGCGGAGCCGAGAAGACAATGTGCACTTTCCCAAGAATTAGGAATGGCTTCCTGTAGAAGATGGTGTTTGAGCTGAGTCTAAGAGGGAGTGCATTCTAAGCGTGGGGGACAGCAAGTCAATCGCCTGAAGGCAAGAGATGGAAGGAATGCCACGTCCAATAAACAGAGAGGCCAGTTTTCCTTGTCCATAGATTATGGAAAGTAGGATAATGTATAGTGAAGCTGGAAAGATAGGTTGTGACCATGTGGTGAAAAGCTTTAAAAGTCAAATTAAGAGGTTTACATTTTATTCTAAAACCAATTGGAAGCCACTAGAATTTTTATAATAAGGAAGTTGCAAGGTCAAACCTGTGCTTAACAAATGTTGTCAATGATAATCGTTGTCGGTCCCCTTTCCCTTCCCTCTCCGTCTCCCTCTCCCCTTCCCCCCTCTCCTCTTCCCCCCTCCTTCTCCCCCTCCCATCTCTCTCCCCCTTCTCCCTCCCCATTCCCTTACCCATCCTTCCCTCCATCCTTTCTCCTTTCTCGCTTCCCGGGCCTAGACGATGCCGTGGTGGAGGAGGCCACGGAGCCTGCCGAGGCGGACATCACCAGGCTGTGCCAGGACATGTTCTCCAAAATGGCCACGTACCTGACGGGCAAGCTGACAGCCACCAGTGAAGATTATAAACTTCTGGAAAATATGAACAAACTGACTAGCTTGAAGTATCTAGAAATGAAAGATATTGCAGTAAACATAAGTAGAAACCTAAAGGACTTAAACCAGAAATATGCCGCCCTTCAGCCTTATCTGGATCAGATCACTTTAATTGAGGAGCAAGTAGCCTCTCTTGAAGAGGCAGCTTACAAGTTGGATGCCTATTCAAAGAAACTAGAAGCAAAGTACAAGAAGTTAGAGAGGCGATGAAAGAATTCTTTAGCACAAAGACTTTAACTACAAGAATGTTTTATAAGAAATATGTGGGATGGGACTTCTCACTAGGCTTCAGTTCCCAAAAGGAAGCGGTGCTGCTGATCCAAGGAGAATCCCAGCCTCCACCTCTGGCTGGATGTGTAACTCTGGCCACCCCCGTGTTTTCCTCAGCCTGTACCCTTGGAACCTCATCTTAGCGTGTGCTTCCTTGTGTGCCCTGGACCAAGGCTCAGAAATCAGGATCAACCCCGTCTGGAGCAGACACAGATGAGAGGCTCTCGGCTCCCTGGCTCTTCCCTTGCCCCCACCCCCCTCATAACCTGTTCTTCAGCTTAAATAAAAAATGCCAACCTATGAAAAAAAAAATAATAATCGTTGTCAACTATTAGGTGTAAATAATACATATGAATATTTATACAGATATACAAATGAGCATGTGGACATACATGTTTGTGTGTATATGTACGTGCATGTGTGCAGTCTCCTTTGGTAGAATGCAAGTTCCACAATGGCAAAGACTGTTCATTTCTGTCTTTGTATCCCATTTACTATGTAAGCACCTGGCACGATACCTGCATATAGTAAGCATTTAATAAATGCATGCTAATTGACTGATAGCCCACATCTACAACGTACTTGTCTTCTACAGAGCACCTGAGTTATCTACAGAATTTGCTCAAAATATTGTGGGGAACAATTAGGAATGAACCATCAAAAACTTTATATTCTCATATGGAGCAGCTAGGCAACACAGTGGATAGAATCCTGGGCCTGGAGTCAGGAAGACCTAAATTCAAATCTGGCCTCAGATACTTACTAGCTGTATGGCCATAGGCAAGTTACTTAACCCTGTTTGCCTCAGTTTCCTCATCTGTAAAATGAGTTGGAAAGGGAAATAGCAAACTATTCTAGTATCTTTGCCAAATGGGGTCACAAAGAGTTGGACACGACTGAGATGACTGAACAACAATATATGAGGCCGGCATAGTTAACCCTGAGAAACAGAAGCATTGCATATATTTAAGAAAATGCAGCTATGTCAAAGTTTCTATAAGGACCTGCATGTCAAAGCCTAAACAGCAGAATAGATCATGATAGAAAATGAGAACTAAGAATGCATAACAAAAGCAAAATGAAAATCAAGAATCCTAAGCAAAAATAACAGTCCATGGAGGAGGAAAGGAAAAATGAAAAGAATTTACAATCAGTCGGTCAGTCAACCAGCCTTTATTAATCACCTACTTTGGGCCAGGAATTATACTAAGCATTGGGAATAAAAACAAAGGCAGAAGACAATCCCTGTTTTCAAGGAACTCACAGTCTAACATGGAAACAACGTACAAATAAATTACATACAAACAAGATTTTTACAGGATAAAATGGGGGATAATCTCAGAGCATAATCCCTAAGATTAAGGGGACCAGGAAAAGGTTTCTTGTAGAAGCATGGACTTTAGCTGAGACTAGAAGGAAGTCAGGGATGCCACAGAATCCAAGAGGCAAAGATTAGAAGGGACAGTATTCTGGGCATGGAGGACAGCCAATGAAACACCAAAGGGAGTGTTATATTCAAGGAATAACAAAGAGGCCAGCATTACAGGGGGGCAGAGTATGGAAAAGAGTAAGATGTGAGAATAGAGGTCGAGGTAGAAAGGAACCAGGTAATGAAATGACTCTAAAAATCGAACAGAAGATTTTATATTTTATCCTAGAGGTGATAGAGCCAGTGAAGTTTATAGACTAGGGGAAGTGGGAGGAGAATGACATAGTCAGGTCTGTGCTTTAGGAAGATGAATTCAACAGCTGAGTGGAGAATGGATTGGGGTGGGGAGAGACTTGGGGCAGAAACTAACCAGCAAACTCTTGCGATGGTCCAGGTGTGAAATGATGAGGGCTTGACCCAGGGTATTGCCAATGTGAGAAGAGAAAAGTGGGCATATAGAAGAGATGAGGAGAAGGTAGAAATGACATAACAGAGGAGAGTGAGGAGCTGAAAGCTAAATGCTAAGTAGCAAGCCCATATGACTGGGAAAATACTGGTACCCTCCACAATAATAGGGAAGTTAAGAAGAAGAAAAGGTTGGGGGTGGGGGGTGGATAATAAGTTCAGTTCTGGACATGCTGAGTTTAAGATCTGTGGGATATTCAGTTCAAGATCTCCCTAAGAACTTTGACTCTTTAATAAATCAGAGTTTCAAATGACATGTACAGTTGAGATAAAAATAATTTGATTCATCATCTACTCCAGGGCTAAATTTTAGTGACCACAGATTATTTTTTTATCCTTCTACACTTCATGATATTCATCTAATAACTTTTTTTGCTGTGTCACTTAAAACAAATCTGAAGTATCACCTTGAGCTTACTTGTCTGGTTATATCTATTTTACATGATAATTCTCCTCATGGCCCTATTCCTCAACACCTGACATCTTTATTAACTACTAGGTTAACTCACTTTTTTAAACTAGTGGACACAACATCATTTATGATCTTTTCTTGGGGGGGATTTTTCAGATAGATATGTGTATATATATATATATATATATGTATAGATGTATATATATATGTATAGATGTATATATGTATATATGTATAGATGTCAATATATGTACATCATATATGTATATATGTGTGTATCCTACTACAGTTTGGTATAATGGACTGAGTGCTTACCTAAGAGCCAGAAAGAACTGTGTTCAAGTCCTGCTCTGGACACGTCTTTGCACTGTGATCACAGGCAAGTTCTTTAACTAGGCAACTGTCCAAGACTCTAAGCTGTAAGCCTGTGAAATAAAAATGAAATTATAGACCCAGGTCCCATCCCTATGTATTTATTTACATGTTTTATGGAATAGACTTTAAATCATTTGATATTCTCAGACCTCAGAGATATAAAAAAAAGCCAACAATGGTTCCTTGCATTTTATAAATGAAGCAAAAGAGGTCCAAAAAAAGTTGAGACTTACCTGAGATCAGATTTCAATAGGACTAGAGGGGGAACTAGAATCTAAGTCCCAGATTCCTAAAGAAATACTTTTTCCTCCCTCTCTACCATATCATTTATATGTTCTGCAAATTCAAGTTTTAGGCAAAGAACTAACTGATTTTTTTATTTCTTACCTAGCCACTTCTGTGGTAAATATTGTGGAAAAGGCAATAGAAATGAAATCAGAGAACCTGGGTCACCTGTGTGACCTGGGCAAGGGATTGTACTTCTCTGGGCATCTGTTTCCCTTTCTTTCAAATGAGAAGGTTAGACTCAATCTCCAAGGTTCCTTTTAGCTCAAAATTCTGTGGTTATCTATCCGTATTAACTAATGATATTCTAGACTATGCATCTGAGATAGATCAGTGAAATCATTTCGACACTCTGGTACTGAGAATCAGTCACACAATTTCTGCAAAGAAGGGAAAATGGTAATGTGTGGGTTGAAGTCTTGCCAGCAAATTTGATCAAAATTAATAATTCCTTATCTTCAAAATGCTAACACTTTTAATGAAAATGATGTTGGTCATAAATGTCAAAGTGAGTAAAAACCTGTCATATGAATGGTTTACCAATTTATTTGCTGACATAAAGTTTACTCAAAACATTTTTTTCAGAAATGAATCAACATTAATAATCTCCATGTTGTATATGTAAATATAGTCCTATTATTTATCTCCTTGAATGATTTCAGTCTTTTCATTACCTTAAATTTGGACTTGACAATAGCTTTTTAGACACATGCAAATTAAATTATTCTTTGGTCTGATTTTTAAAAAAAATTCTCTGGCATAGAATTCTCAAATAAAGAAAATAATTTAGCTTTTATCCACTGATAATAAAAAGGTTTCAATTCCTTCACTGGCACAATACTAATGGCATAAAAGGGAAGCTGCATACATTAGCTAGCTATCTTTGGTACAGTAAAAATGATTCTTCACAAAGGAAAATCAATCATGGTAACATAGAAAAAAAATTCCTTTGCTAATAAGTAGCACTTGTGAAAATGGGAAAATCCGCTCCCCTCCCCCCAACAAATGTTAGCAGAGTATTAATGACAGATGAGGAAGTGAAAGACAATGCAGGACAGTGGAGACAAGGATAGAATTAGAGTCAAAAGACCAGAGTTCAAATCGTAGCTCTGACACATTCTACCTGTAAAATGTGGGAATCCGGCATCTAGCTCTTTGAGCAAGTCATTTAACCCCTCTGGACCTTAGTTTCCTCATCTGCAAAATGGGGATATTAGACTTGATCATTTCTAAGATTCCTGTAAGATAATGTCCAGCATGTGAAGTTCATTTAACTAATGGCTGACAGCAACCTGGGTCAAATACAAATATTTCCTAGGGGATGATAATTTGACCTTGCATCACTATCTTAACAGGCAGCTAGGTGGCACATTGGATAGAATACTGGGCCTGGATTCAAGAAGATTCATCTTCCCAAGTTCAAATCTGGCCTCACTTACTAGCTGGTAAGACTCTGGGCAAGTCACTTAACCCTGTTTGCTTCAGTTTCCTAATCTGTAAAATGAGCTGGAGGAGGAAATGTCAAACCACTGCAGAATTTTTGCCAAGAAAATCCCAAATGGGGTTGTGAAGGGTTGGATATGACTGAAACAAATGAACAACACTATCATAACAGTTGAACATACTCTGTTGGCCTAGAAATATAAAATTAATTTCTCTTAAAAAAATTTGATCTGTGAGGCAGTGTAGTAGAGTGGAAAGATCACTAACTTTGGAGTCACAGTGGGTCCTGGGTCCACAGCCTGACTCTTATGTGAACCAATGTATGAGACTGGGCAAGTCACTGAGTCCTAATTTCTAGGTATCTAAATTAATTTCCATGTATCTGATCTCAATTTCCATGTGTCTAAAATAAAGACTCTTCCAACTCCAAATCTGTGATCCTCAAAATGTATAGCTCAGAATTGAACTTTCCACCCATCTAAGTGGTAACAGCATCCTTTAGTTTATATGTTGTCAAAAAGTAACATAAAGCAATGAGATGAAATCATTATTTCATAAGCTGCTATTTCCATCCCATTGTGTCATGTGACTTATAGGAGTTCACACTATGCCTAGAAATAACAGGTGAAATATAGTGAGACTATCTTCTAAGGCTGTCTTATTATCTGTTTCTGAATGACATAAAGAAGGGCTTCCTCTAGGCTTGGGACTCAAAATCAAAAGTCCTGAGTTTGAATCCCCTAATAAATACTTACTAATTAACAAAATAGAAAATGAGAGGATTGATGGACTGAAAAAGCACTTAAAAATAGAAAGACAACAAATAAGCAAACCTAAAATGAACCAAAAAAGGAGATATTAAAAACTAAAGGAAATCATTGGAAACAAATACATATTATAGAAATGATTTATATAACTATAATTTGGTTCTTTGACTTATAGTTAATAAATCTTTTACTAACCCCATGAAAAAGAGGGCATAAAATCAAATGAACAAAATAGGAAATAAAGTAAAATCACAACAAAACTACAAGAAATATAAGTAATTATTATAACCTTCTATGCCAACAAAACTCACAGCAAAAAAGGAATACAGGAATACTTTCAAAAATGAAAAATATCCAAATGAACTGAAGTCCAGATAGATATTTTAATCCAATCTCAGAAAAAGAAATAGATGGGGCAGCTAGGTGGCGCAGTGAGTAGAGTGTCGGCCCTGGAGTCAGAAGGACCTGAGTTCGGATCCGACCTCAGACACTTAACACACACAAACAAAAAACCTAGCTGTGTGACCTTGGGCAAGTTACTTAACCCCAACTGCCCTCCAAAAAGCCAAAAAAAAAAAAAAATAGAAATAAATGTAAAGGAACTACCAAAGTAAGAGAAGGAATCTTTAATCCTTAGGGATTAAGAATTCTAACTTTCAAAGAAAATTAGTACCAATACTACACTATTTACTCTCCAGAACTGAAAGAAAAAAAATTACCATACTGCTTTTGGTAAATATAGTGCTAATATCTAAACCAGGGAAGGAGAAAGATCAACAGAAGAACTATAGACCACTATCATTAATAAATGTAGATTTTTAAAATGTAGATAAAATCCTGTCAGATTATAGCAATTCATCTAAGACATCATTGATTATGATCAAGTTGGATATCTACCAAGTCTGGAAGAATGATTCAACATTAGAAAAACAATGAACATAACTAATCATATTTAAAACAAAACATTAAAATCATATGGTTATCTTAATAGATACAGAAAAAGTCTTTAACAAAGTTCAATATTAATTTATTCCAGAAACAAAGTATAAGCATAGGGGCACTATTTTTAGCATTATAAAAAGTATCTATTAAAAACCAAAAGCAAGCATCTTATGCACTGGGGATACGCAAGAAGAAATACTCCTGTATTTCCCAGGATATATAAGAATGAAGCAAGGATGCCTGCTCTCCACGCTATTATTTGATATATTTCTGGAAATTCTAGTGAAATAACCTCTTGCAAGAGGTTGGATGATCACAAAAACTCTAGGATTTGTAGTTCTTTCCAATTTGGGAAGAAAGGAAATTAACTCAAGATCAGCTTCAATCTTGAGGGAGGGAAGGGACTCCATACTGAGGAAGATGGTGATATAAAAAAAAATTAAAGATATCAATAAAAATAATTTTTAAAATGACACCATATAAAGGTATTATTATTAGTGGTGAATAACATCTCAGAATCTTAGTTTCTTCATTTGTGAAATGCAGAAAATAAGTATGCTTTCTCCCTCCTAGGGTTACTATGGAGGAATACGCTTTGCAAGAAGTGATAGACTTGGTATGCAGAATGAGACATGTTTTATTAGACATGGAGAATGGAGCAATATGTTTTGTCTGACAATGTGTATTTCTTTTAAGGCTTTAGTTTTTCTTTTTTTCCTTTCCAATGTTAGTGGAGAGGAAAAAAACCTTATATTTATTGAAAAATAACAATTAATTAAAATTCTATATATCTCGTTATATTTAAATAATTTGACTACAGATATAAAATTATTTATTTAGTCTTAAAGAAAATTATCCAAACTAACCAAGACCAACCCAAAAACAACCTGATATATCAGACAATATTTGGTACCAAAGATCCACTTTCTTTACCATTTAATGTCTTTAAATGATATTTTCCAAGTAATCTATGTAATCTAACACAACTAAGAAATTTAAACCTTTCTATCAATCTGATGTCTTTTCATACTAAACTTCACATACACACCACTGCAAACCACTAAAGCTACCATTGCATAATTCAGCAAATTTAAAAAAAATTCTAAGGTTCTCTGAATACTTTGAAAATTGGTGAATAAAGCAAAAATGGAAATAGTAGATGTTGGGACTTCAGAAAGATAGACCTACTACTATGCGTTTGGTGGAACTTTGATTTGACCCAACCATTCTGGAAAGTAATATGCAATTATGGTTAAAAAAAAGTAACAAAATGTTCATACGCTTGGATCCAGTAATTCTATTGCTAGACAAAGAAGTCAAAGACAAAAAGATAGATTCCATCTATAACAAAATAATCTTTTTTTTTTTTTTAAAGCAATTGGGGTTGAGTAACTTGCTTAAGGTTACATGGCTAGTCTTTATTTATTTATGTGGGGGTGCCCATTTTCTGAGGCCAGTTTTGATCCCGGGTTATCCAATATAACAAAATATTCTTAACAATCCTTTTGTGGTAGCAAAAAACAGAAAACAAAGTAGATGTTTGTCAATTAGGGAATTATTAAACAAATTATGGCAGATTTTTATAATGGTATGTTACTATTCCATAAGAAATAATGAATATGAAAAGTTGGGAGGACTTGCTATATGAGCTGATGCAAAATAAAGTATGTGGAACCAAGAAACTGATATGTACTTCAATTATAATGGCATAATGGGAAAGTACAATGAAATGAAACTGAAAGCAATGAAATTATGACCAAACCTAGCCTTAGAGAAGAACTGGGGAAATGTACTTCCTTTCTTTCATTGAAAAGGTGAGAGATAGTGAATAAAAACTGTTGCATATACTGTTAGATGGTTTTGCTTAAAAAAAAAAAAAGAATCTTTTTCTTATGTTTGTTACAAGGGAAGCCTTACTGAGTAGGAGAAAGGGAGGGATATTTTCAGAAGTAAATACTATATAAAAATAAAATGATAATAAAACGAAAAATGAAAGAAAAAGAGTGAAAGAAAGCTTCATATCAGATGAACAGTTAAAAATTTAACTCAATGAACAATTTTTTCCTAAATTTTATTTCAGTGAAAAGCATTGGTAAGTGTTATAGGGTAGACCCAAGGGGAAGATGACATTGTCCCTACCCTCAAGGAGCTTAACAGTCTAGTAGGCTGGTCAAAAATGAAAGGAGGCAAGTCTGGCATAAGGTTTTATGATGAAGTCATTATGCTTTATGTGATGCTTCTTTTTCTAGATGTTCATCAACCATCACTTTAATAATCTGCATTCCACTTTTGCTAGCAACTCAAACTTACTAGCTTCTAGATTCAACTCTCTCCTCTTTTCTGCAATTGTTTATTGGAATCTTTATCTGATTTACATCCCTGCACTCTCAATCTAGCATTATGATCAATCACTAGAAATAGTTGCTATAAAGTAACCATCACAAGCAAACTTCCAATGTCGAATTTAAATGGTTTAATCTTAAGACTTTATACTACTTATTAAATGGAATCACAAATCCTCATTCTGCAGTGTTAGTTATTTTATAAGGAATAGCTAATGAAGTCTTCAGATTTTTCTTCCAAGGTCATGATAACCATCAAAGTTGAAGTCAAATTAAACTCTATGATGAGCACACAATACTCATATAATAGGAGTCACATGTGCATTTCTGAGGGCAGAGCTCAAACCTTTTATGTCTAAATCTCCTCAGAGAATTGAAAATTGAAGAATGAAACTTACTTGACAGAAATATGCTATGAAATGACAAGAATTCTTCCTGACAAAGTCATTTTAAATCTAAGTGACCCAACTCAAAAGCCTAAACTCAGATGTAGGGCTGAAGACCTGAACTGAAAACTCATTTTTAAGGTTCTGTTAGTCCATAATAAATGGAAGCAGTCTTTTCAATAACAAAATAAATTAGTAGAAGTCTTAGTCTTGAAGCCAGCTGGTTAGTTGTCAACAGCATTGTCTCAGCATCCACTGTGTACTGTTATTAAAGAATAAAGTTTTCCTTCAAGGAGTTTCCATTCTAAAAAGCAAACATAAACACAAGTGATTGATACATGAAGACGTGTATAGGATTTGATTCTAATAAAGAGATATATGTTAGGCACCCAGCATGTGCAAAGCATTGTGATTGTAGCTATATAGGTGTTACCAAATGAGAGGTTCACTAAAGGGATTATAGTGATGAGACTAGCTTAGGAAGGATGGACAAAGTGAGACTTAATTAGAATTTGGAGGTCAGAAGTGGTTTGGAGAAAAGGAGAATGAGGAGGAGGAGGAGGAAAAGGAGAAGGAAGAGGAGGAGGAGGAGGAGGAGAAGCAGAAAGAGAAGGAGAAGGAGAAGGAGACAGAGAAGACCACCGATGATGATGGCCATGATGATAACCAAAACAACTTAAATCTAGGAAAAGACTAGGAGATCTGTAGCAGATGAGAACAATTAGGAAAGGCTAAGAGATAGCTAGTAGAATCCTTACCCATCCTACCCCCCAACTACCAAAAGAAATGAACCAGCATTTTATTTGGGACTTTAGGATTAATTACAGACTTCTGAAGGGAAGAGATGTGATCAAAAGAATACTCTGGTTGTAGGTCAGGAGTTAGGTGACTTGACAGGTACCTTACCTTCATAATAAATAAACCCAGTAGGTAGGGACCAAAACCAGGTCATCAACAGCATAAATACTGGTAATTTTCGAAGGTAGTTCTGGCATACCTTCAAGGATATGGATCTATGTTGGAGTGAATTCAAGGGTTTGGGCCTCTATCCTACAGCAGATGAAAGACTATAACTTGCATTGCCTCTTGGGAATCCTCTATGGAGTCCATTCTAGCCTTGACTCACACCCTGGGTATATGGCAACTGGAGATGCAAGATAGCTTTCTAATTAGTGCACTCAGTTGAATATTTGGTAGTGTTATTCTCTCCATGTCTTATACTTTTCATTATATACTTGGTGTCATTAAAAAATATGCAAACTCTAAAGTTACATTAGACCAAAACCCAGAAATTTTTAGTCATGCAAGATCCATAAAGACAATGATACTGTAATTTTAAAAATCTTTGAATTTTCTTTTTTAAACATATTTTATTTATTTCACAAAATATTTCCCAATTAGATTTTTAAAATTTAAAATGAGCAATTTTAAATTTTGAGTTCCAAATTTTCTACCTCCCTCCTGCCCTTCTTCTGCTCCTTGAGAAGCAAACAATATATCAATTGTATGTATGAAGTAATAGAAAACATATTTCAATATTATACATGTTATAAAAATAATAAAAAGTAAGAAACAAAGAAAGTTTTAAAAGTATGCTTCAATCTGTACTCAGAGTTCATCAGTTTTCTCTTTTCAGGTGGATAGCATTTTTAAAATCATGAGTCTTATGGTCTTAGATCATTGTCTTAGCAGAATAGTTAAGTCTTTCGTTATTGACTGTCATTGCAATATGCTGTTAACTGTGTGCAATGTTCTTCTGGTTTTGCTCACTTCACTTTGCATCAGTTAATACAAGTCTTCTCAGGTTTTTCTGAAGCCATTCACTTTGCCTTTTTTTCTTTTTAGCACTATAGTATTCTATCATAATCATATACCACAGCTTGTTCAACCATTCCCCAACTGATGGACATTTTCTCAATTTCCAATTCTCTGTCACAACAAAAAAAGAGTTGCTGTAACTATTTTATACAAATATATCCTTTTGTTTTTCTTTGATCTCTTTAGGATACAGGCCTCATAGTGGTATTACTGAATCAAAGGGTATGAACAGTTTTATAGCCGTTTAGGCATAGATCTTTGTTCTCCAAAATGTTTGGATTAGTTCACAGTTACACCAATAGTGCATTAGTGTCCCAATTTTTCCACATCCCCTTTAGCATTTGTCATTTTCCTTTTCTATCACGTTAGCCAATCTGAAAGGTATGAGGTAGTATCTGAGAGTTGTTTGAATTTGCATTTCTTTAATCAATAATGACTTAGAGATTTTTTTCATATTTCTTCTTCTGAAAATTGCTTGTTCATATCTTTTGACATTTATCAATTGGAACATGGCTCATATATTTTTTTTATAAATTTGGCTCACTCCCCTATATATTTGAGAAATGAGGCCTTTATCCGAGAAACTTGCTTTCTCACCCACTGGTATTAGCAAGTACCCTAGCACACCCAGGATGGCTTGCTAACACAGGTTCTTTGATCTGCTTTTCTAAAGGAAAGATAGCTTCAAAAGGGTCAACAATCTTACTTTAATTAAACATATATAAGTCATTCACTAGTTGAGGGGAAGGGTCAGCACCCTGAACATGGAGAAAATATAAACAGAGAAACATAGAGAAATTACACAGAGATCCAACCATCAAATAGACAGTGCTCCAACTATGTAAACAAAGTAATAGATACCTATCACTAGACCAGGGAGCCCCAACATCTAGATTCTCAAAGTCAGGGGGCTCCTTAACAACAGCTACACAGAGTATTGTCTGACCAAATCACAAAGAAACATTCTTCCCATGAATGAGCCTTAAAATAAAATACCAACTTCACAGTATATATAGTTTTCAACTAATAGACTCAGAGCCAGAAGGCATCACAACCTATGTGACTCAGCACAGCTGTGAATTATCAGGGTTCAAAGTAGATTGAGTCTTCAGATGTTTACAATTTAGCATGAGCATGGGAAACTGAACTCCAGAAAGAAAAACAAGCTTGCACTTACACCACCCCCAGGTCCAACTTCCCTTCTAATTTTGACGGCATTAGTTTTGTTTGTGCAAAAGTTTTTTTTTTTTTTTAATTTCATTACTTCTCACTATCTTTTCCATCTACTATTTGGACACAAACTGTTCCCACCTGGTATGTGTATGACTTTGTGATATAGTGCTGTAATCTTTTTGCTAGTGTTTTATTTAAAATTTTTTTATTTATATTCAGTAAGGATATTAGTCAATAAGGTTCTTTCTCTGTTTTTGCTTTCCATGCTTTAAATATGAAAACCATATTTGTGTCATAAAAGGAATTTGTCAGGACTCCGTTAGTTATTTTTTTCAAATAGTTTATATAGTATTGGGATTTATTCTTCCTTAAATTTTTGCTACAATTCAACTTTAAATCCATCTCGTCCTTGGCATTTTTTCTAAGTGAGCTTATTTATGACTTGTTCAACTTCCTTGTCTAAGATAGGACTATTTAAGTATTCTATTTATTCTTTTCTTTTTGTCTTTTTGGATGGGGAAAGGCAGGGCAATTAGAGTTAAGTGACTTGCCTAAGGTCACACGGCTAGTAAGTGTTAAGTGTCTGAGGTCACATTTAAACTCAGGTCCTCCTGACTCCAGGGCTGGTGCTCTATTCACTGTGCCACCTAGCTGCCCCCTATTCTATTTATTCTTTTAATCTAGGCCATTTATATTTTTGCACATATTCACCCATTTCACTTAGATTGTTAGTTTTACTTGCATAATTGGGCAAGATAACACCTAATAATTGCTTTAATTTCACCTTCATTTGGTGGTACATTCAACCTTTTAATTTTTGATATTGGTAATCTTTCTTCTTTCTTTTTCTAATCTTTTTTTTCAGTTTTTAACTTTCACTTTTATTACTCTCTGCTTTGATTTTTAGGATTTCTGTTTTGGTGTTTAACTGAGGACATTTAATTTGTTCTTTCTCTAGTTTTTTTTTTTTTTTTTAGTTGCATGCCCAGTTCATTGATCTGTTCTTTCTTTCTTTTATTGATATATGTGTTTAAAGATATAAATTTTGCAAAATGTACTGGTCTGGCTATATCCCACAAATTTTGTTATGTTGTCTCATTGTCATTCTCTTTAATGAAATTATTGATTGTTTCTATGATTTGATCTTTGACATCCTTTACAACTAGATTATTTAGTTTCTGATTAACTTATAACCTATGCTTCCATGGCCTTTATTGAATGTAATTTTTATTGCATTATAATCTGAAAAAGGTGGATTTATTATTTCTGCTTTTCTACATTTGATTATGAGTTTTTATGGCCTAAACATGATCAATTTTTGTGAAGGTGCCATATGCAGCTTAGGAAAAGGTATATTTCTTTCTATTTCCATTAAATTTTCTCCAGGGGTCTATCAAATCTAACTTTTCTAAAATTTTATTCATTTTCTTAACTTCTTTCTTATTTATTTTTTTGCTTAGATTTGCCTGGCTCTGAGAGGAAAATGTTGAGGTCCCTGACTAGTATACTTTATCTACTTCCTCTTGTAATTCACTTAACTTTTTCTTTAAGAATTCAAACGAGGGGCGGCTAGGTGGTGCAGTGAATAGAGCACCGGCCCTGGAGTCAGAAGGACCTGAGTTCGGATCTGGCCTCAGACACTTAATCCGCACAAACAAAAACCTAGCCGTGTAAACTTGGGCAAGTTACTTAACTCCAATTGCCCTAAAGGGGCGGCTAGGTGGTGCAGTGAGTAAGAGCGCTGGCCTCGGAGTTGGGATGACCGGAGATCAGATCTGGCCTCAGAAAATGAGCACCCACACACAAATAATGACTAGCCGTGTAACCCTGAGCAAGTTACTCAACCCCAATTGCTTTAAAAAAAAAAAAAAGAATTCAAATGCTATGCCATTTGGTGCATTATTATTTAGTATTGACATTACTTCCTTGTCTGTGGTGCCTTTTAGTAAGAGGTATTTCCCTGCTTTTCTCTTTTAATTTAGGTCTATTTTTGCTTTTGCTTAGTCTGAGTTCATGATTGGTGCCCCTGCCTTTTTTACTTCAGCCGAAGCATAATGGATTCTATTCTGGCCCTTTATTTTAACTGTATGTGTCTCTCTGTTTCAAGTGTGTTTCTTGTAGACAGCATATTGTTGGATTCTGTTTTTCCATTTTGTTATCTGCTTCCATTTTTATGGATGAGTTCATGATTACAAGCTCTACATTTCCCTTCATCCCACTTTCTTCTGTTTATCCTTCTCTCTCTCTCTTTTAATCCTCTCTCTACTTTAAAGTCTATTTTGCTTCTGACTGCTACTTGCCCTTATCTGCCATCTCTTTTATTACTTCCCCTTTCTGTTATCCCCTTCTCTTCCTACTTGCCCATTGGGTTAGATAGATTTCTCTACCCAATTGAGCATACACACACACACACACACACACACACACACACACACACACACACACACACACACACACACTTCCTTCTTTGGTCCAATTTAGATCAGAATGAGGTTTAAGTATCACCCTACCACCACCATTTCCCCCTCCACTGTGAAAGCTCTTCCTTGCCACCTCTTTGATGTGAGATAATTTCCCCCATTCTTCTTATTCCTTCCCCTTTCTCCCAGAGCATCCCTTTCTCTTGTCCATCCAATTTTTTGCATCATCTCAACATAATCTACTTATTCCCATATCCTTTATCTATGTAGACTCCTTCTAACTGTCCTAATAATAATAAAGTTCTTAGAAGTCATGGGATAGAGTTAAGTTCTTAGAAGAACTGAGAGTTAAATTCTTAGAAATTATGGTATATTTCATCCTGGATTCCTAACTATTTCTACCACTGCCCCCTTAGCCAATATTTTGCCAAGGCCTGTTGATTTTACTTTACAACATATCTCCAAACACCCCATTCTGTCTTTTGACACTACCACCATCTTGGTGTGGGCCCTCATCACCTCAAGTCTGGATTATGGTAATTTGCAATAATCGGCTTATCTCAAGGCTCTCCACTCTAATTCATCTTCAGTCACTAAAGTGATTTTCCTAAAATTCAGGCCCAGTCAGTTCTCTTTGTTTGTCTGTCTGTCTGCCTGTCTCTCTGTCTCTTTCACTCACAGACACACACGCACACATACACACACCCCTCAACAAACTCCATTGATTTCCTTTAGCTTCCAGGATCAAATACAAAATGTACTGTTTGGGATTTAAAGCTTTTTATAACTTAGCCCCCTCCTACCTTTCCAATCTCATTTTGTGATCCTATGACAGCTGGTCTCTCTTCCTTTGTACATAGTTGACACAATAAATTTTAGTTCTTAAACTAAGGTTCTAGGCAGTTCAACTGAAAACTGTGATTAAGACAATGTTGAACCTTATCTGTACCTCTCTTCATTTTTTAATAGGTTATGAACTAGAAAGTCTCCGTATTCTCTCTCTCTTTCTCTTGCACACACACACACACACACACACACACACCTTGTTTCTGCCTTCCATCATCTAGACCAAAATCTTTGCTTTGGAATTGATCAATTTTCTCTCTTAGGCAGCTGTCCCTTTGTTTTTAATGAGTATTTTAATATAAACTGCACTAAATTGAGAGAAAACAATACAAGAAGAGAGAATAGCAGTTGGCCAAGACTATTTAGCTTGGAAAAAAATTTCTAGAAGTAAGATGATATTCAGGAACCCCATTCTAATGACTGTGTCATGCTAAAATGTTCTTAGTAGGGAGTGACTCCAATAATTTAGGGGCTAAGAATTATCTTAGCATTTCTTTTCATCCTCTTCTCCCCCAGGCTCTTCTCTCACCAGTTCTATTATCTTTGTTCTTTAGTCTGCCTGCCAGATAACCCCCCTATTGAGACAGCTATATTGTCAGAAGCATGTTCTCTGCTGCTATACTGATCTAATAGAATTGGAAGATACTCAAATGATTGCCTGCACATCTGTGCTTAGAAATTTCTTGAGTTGTGCTTCTGGCCAAGGTCAATGCCACCCAACAGCTGTGAGCAACTGTGTACAGAGGTGCCCCCTCAAGCAACAAGCAGGCATCACCCTCATGGTAAGCTTGCATCAAGAAGCATTAAGACTTCTCCTCAGTATCTCCCCTAAGTGACTCTTGTCAATAGTTAAGTTCACATTTTGGTGACAATGCACCATTCAGACTCTGATGGGTGGTTCCACCAGCATTCCCAAATCAGGACTGAGCAAAAGTAATGGCATGAGTTCACAGTCGTAGGTAATTAAAGCTACACCCAAGCTGATGCAAGTGTTATTTACTCTTCATCTAACCTGCTACTCCCTGCATTGTGAAATTCATCTTTAACCAATATTTAAGGAGCGCCCATGTGTTCTCAGCAATAATGCCAGGTGCCCTGGGTAAAGGTAATAATTCAACATAGGTAGTTGCCACTGTTTTGAGCAATGAGAAACAGTATAATCATTCACTCACCCTTAAGTCTGGTTGTGGTTGGCAAACATGTTTTTGAAAGACCCTAAACATGTTGTGATTGTGTCTTTCTTCTGGCTTCTTCAGTGTCTGTTGGGTGTTCTAACTTCATAGAATGTGAAATTCATTAGGGATAAATATACTTGGTTTCGAAAAATCAACTTAATAAGCACAAGATAAGAAAGGTATGAGTAGATGGCAGTTTGTCCGAAAAGGATCTGGGGATTTTACGTAGGCTGAAAGGTCAATGTGGGTCCATAATTTTATGTGGCAGTGAAAAAAGCATTAGCTTTTATGTGATCTTGGGCTATGTTAGAAGGTGCATAGCTCTTTGGAGTTCAAGCCTGATCTAATTTATAGCATTTGCTGATTTCGAAGATGTGAATGCTCACACTGAAAATTGACTCTCTCAAGCCAGTATGAACTTCTTCCAGCAAACCACTGGTTTCCCTTAACTGTAGGCTGCCAAAGGTTGAATGAATTCTTGCTGTGCATATTATAGTGGGAACTCTTTCTGACTAGATGATTTCTGAGGTCTCTTCTAACTCTGCAATTTTGTAGCTACAGATTTAGAGCTGGAGGGATCCATTAGATCATGTATTCCAACTCCCTAATTTTACATATGAAGCCTAGAGAAGTAAGGAGACTTGTCCAAGGTCACACAGGGTCAGCATTTGAACCTGGCTCTTTTGCTGGATCCTTTTCCAGATCGTGCCTTCTAACATGGGTGTCCCTTAGGGTTCTGTCCTGGGCTTTCTTCTCTTTTCCCTCCATGCTACTTCACTTAGTGAACTCATCAGCTCTAGTGGATTTAATTGCTGTCTCTATGCTAATGATTCTAAAGTCTACCTTTCCTGCCCCAGTCTCTGCTGACCTCTAATCTTGCATTTCAAACTGCCTTTCAGACATCTTGAATGGGAGGTCCAGTAGACTTCTTAAATTAAATATGTCTGAAACAGAACTCATTATCTTTCCCTTCAACCTTCCCCCTCCTTCCTTCCCTTTTACTAAAAAGGGCAACACTATCCTCCCAATCCCTTAGGCTGGAAACCTAGGAGTTATCCTACATGCCTCAGGATCTCTTTTTCTTTTGCTCTTTTTTGGAGGGGGGAAGGCAGGGCAGTTGGGGTTAAATGACTTGCCCAAGGTCACACAACTAGTAAGTGTTAAATGTCTGAGACCGGATTTGAACTCAGGTCCTCCTGACTCCAGGGCTGATGCTCTATTTTTTGTGCCACCTTGCTGCCCCTGATGCCTCAGTATCTCTAACCTCCCAGATCCAATCAGTTACCAAGGCTTGTTGATTTCACCTTTACAATACATCTAGAATACACCCCCTTCTCTTTGAAACAGCCACCATTCTGGTTCAGACCTTTGTCACTTCATGCCTGGATTAATGTAATTGCCTGGCTATTGCAATAACTAGTGGGTCTGCCCATCTCAAGTCTCTCTCCACTCAATCCATCCTCCATTCAGTCACCAAAGTGATTTTCCTAAAATGCAGGTTCAATCAGGTCACCCCTTCCTACTCAATAAACTCCATTGACTTCCTGTTTTCTTCAGGAGCAAATACAAAATGCTCTGTTTGGTATCCAAAGCCCTTCATAACTTAGTCCCCTTCTACCTTTCCAGTCTTCTTACACTTTGCTCCTCAACATTTCCTTTTCAATCCAGTGACACTGGCCTTTTGGCTGTTTTATGAACAAGACATTACATTTCTTGGCTCTGGCCATATTCTCTAGCTGCCCCCCTATAACACCAATGCACTATTCACAGCACCAATGACCACTGTAAATATGCTGGTATAGTACTCAATCACAAAATATAATAGACTCTCCATATAGACAACAAAAACGAGACACCAGAAAACAGAATCCCAAAACCAGTAAGCCAATTTCATCATAGTAGCAAAGAAGTTAATGAGCTGTAACAGCACAGAGAGCCACAGCATCCTTTAGCCTTCCCACAAACCAACACATTTACTCACAAGCCTTTCTCCCTCAGAAACTTTCTCTCCTTGCTCCTCTAGTCTCAAACTGAGTGAGCTGAGACCTGGGTTCAAGGTAAATTTAGGTGGGGATTTATTGATGAAGTGTGCAACTGCTTGAAGTATAAACTCAAATCAGGCATCCTTGAATTGGGGTACATACAGTGCTTATAAAGGCTAAAACCTCAAAAACCACAACTAGCATAAACAATGATGCACAGAAGCCAAGAATTGCCATTGGTTAGAGCTATAGCTCAGGGCTAATTTGTGCAAGGGTACAAGAGTGCAACTTTTCCTGGAGCAAGGGGGTCCCTCCCAGAACAGGGTGGAGGGTACAGGGTTATGTACAGGCTAGGAGTCATGCTCTGGGTACAGGGTGGAGGGTGTTGGGTGATGGGGACAGGCTAGGGGTCATATTCTATGTAAAGGGTGTGGGGACCCTGCTTGGTCAGCAGGAACAGAACAGGGTGGTCTCTTCTTAAGATAAACTTGTGCCATAACCCGAAAACTATGCCTTGGACAATACCCAGGACTATGCCTTAAGCTGTTTCAAGTTATTACAGGGTATAGGATAGAGACAAAGACAAATATATAAAGGTGCTTAATGGTTGGCTTCAAATGAGGAGATGGGTAATTTGGGTTTGGACATAACACCGTCACACCTTCAAATAATTTCTCATGTATCTCTGCCTTAAGAATTAGGTGATTCTGGGGGAGGCTAGGTAGTGCAGTGAATAGAGCACCGGCCCTGTAGTCAGGAGGACCTGAGTTCAAATCCGGCTTCAGACACTTAACACACACACACACAAAACCTAGCTGTGTGACCTTGGGCAAGTCACTTAACCCCAATTACCCTCCAAAAAGCAACAGCAAAAAAAAAAAAATTAGGTGATTCTGAGAGACTGATTTACAGATACAGTTGCACATCATTCTTGTCACTTAGAACCTTTTGATATTTTGAGCTGAACTGCTACTTGGTCCGATAGATTCTAGTTAAACCCTATGGGCTTCATTCTACCAGGGCTATTGAAACTAAACTCTCCTTATAGAGTCTGTTCTCATTAGTGATAACAACAACAGCTAGCATTTTATGGTAATTTAACATTTCCAAAGGCTTTATATAGATTGCTTCATTTGCCTCACCTCATTGATACCAGCTATAGGTTGCTGGGAGAGGGGTCAGAACTGAAATTTTTATCACCTCTTACTGAGAGAGATCCATCAACAGGGATTTGTAACTTGGAGACTATGAATTTATTTTTAAGAAATATTTTGCTAATTGTTTTTCAATATAATTGTCTCCCCTTTCAATCCCACATATTTTATTTTATGCATTTAAAAACTTTATGGTGAGAAGAGACCTATAGGCTTTATCAGACTGCCAAAAAGATCCATGGAACAAAAGAGGCTTTAGGGAGAGTAACAAATGCTCAGCAGACTTAGAAGGCGAGGAAATCTGGCATCTCTCCCAACACGGGCCTACTTGATAATAACCCTAACAGGAATTGCTATTCAGCTCTTGGAAGAAGGAAAGGATTCATGAACTACCATCTAGTAGTTCAAGTGCAGGACAGACCTCGGTTCAAATCCTGCCTCAGATACTTACTAGCTGTGTGATCCTGGTCAAGTCACTTACCCTCTGTCTACCTCAGTTTCTTCATCTGGGAAATGAGTATAATGATAGCATCTACTTCCCACTGTTGTAAGAATCAAATGAGATGCCATATGTAAGCCACTTTGCAGACCTTAAAGCACTATATAAATGCTAGCTTTTAATATGATTATTATCAGTAGTGATAGTAATATTATAGTATAGTAACAGCAGTAACATTAATATTAAAATATATTTAGTATTCTTCATCTACCCTCTCAATGAAAGGGGATATAAAAGAGAATGAGGTATTACATCTTTTTCAAGCTTGCAGTGCCAAGGTAGGACAAAGATGTCCGCAGAAGTAATAAAAATTTCTGAAAATCTTGAGCTGGGCTAAAAATCCCTACACAGGGTCTGTGGGAAACTCACTGCATGTTTATGAAAGGTAATTAAATGTGGAGTCAGAGCTGTGCCTCCTTCCTCTCCTCTCTCTCCTCAGTCTCCTGGCCCCTGCTACTCTTCATTCACCATTAAAGGAAGGCCAGCCCTGGAGAGTTCAAGACCGGTAGACAAAAACGACTCAGGCTGTGATTATGATCTCAGGAGCTCAAGTGACACAATGAGAGATAACATGGAATTTTTTTTAAAGTGTCCCCAAACACTTAGAGTTAAATACTGTTATGAAGTTGGAGTAAGGAGCAGGAGAGCACCTCATTATGCTTTTTTGATGAGGTGCTCTCATGAATATTAATTCTCTAACCTTAGAATAAATGACATTCCCTGTGGAATATATCCTGAAACTACGTATAGAACAGCAAATGGGCAAAAAAAAAAATCCTATTAATAAGGACGCAGTATTGTCTGGGTAGGTGGCATTGGACTCTGAGGTGGGTACAAGAAAACACTAACACTTAAAAAGAGGTTTTACTGTTCTGTGAGAAGGCAGGGAAGGGCAGGGAATCTAAAAACATATATATATATATAAAACAAAAAGAAAAAAATCATCTTCTGAGACATATCTGAGGTCTTCAATTCCTAACTGCCACCTATGACTTTGATGAAATGGATTCCCTCCCCTTAGAGTATCCTGCCTGCTGCCTGTTCCTGACCTACTTTTTCACATTCAACACAATCTCACCAAAGTGCTTCTCCTCCCCCAGCTACACATTTTTAAAAAAATCATTTTTTCCTTGTCTGATGATTTGCTGCAGTTTTTTTCCCTCCCTTTCCACAAGAAATGCAACTCGGCTTTCTATATACATGTGTGTATGTGTTTGTGTGTATATGTATAATATATGTTTATATTTTTATACATATATTTGTTTATACATATATAATATATAAACATATAATGTGTATATATACATATGTGTACATGTATATTGTATGTATATGTATGTGTATGTGTATATGTATATATATGTATATGTATATGTATACACACTATTGGGGTCCATCTGAGGATATGTAGGTCCACTACTCACCTTTGCTCCCAAAACTCTAGTTTTCTTCAGGTACCACATTCTTTTTATTTTCTTTTTCCTTTTGGAGCGGGGAAGGCAGGGCAACTGGGGTTAAGTGATTTGCCCAAGGTCACATGGCTAGTAAGTGTTAAGTGTCTGAGGCCAGATTTGAACTCAGGTCCTCCTGACTCCAGGGCCAGTGCTCTATTCACTGTGCCACCTAGCCCCACCTTGGCACTACATTCTATGGGAAGTCTTTCCTTATCTCATTAGTTATCTACTTGTTTTCTCCCTTGCCAAATTGTCTTATTTATATATGTAAATGTTATATTCCCACTCACCCTGTCCCAGTAGAATGCAAGTATGTGAGGGTAAAAATTGATTTTAAATTTTATTTATGCATACCCACAGCTTAGCATAGCACCTAGCAGATAGAAGACTTTTAAGAAATGTTTTCTTAAATGAATGAACGAATGAATGAATGTTACCTAGCTTCTAAATGTTACTTAACAAGGACATCACTTAATAGAAATCTAGGGAGTCTTGAAAGCAAAGGTAAGGAATAGTTACATATACCTAGGAGGGCCCCCAGTAGTGTGTGTGTATATATATATATATATATATGTATAGGTGTTTCTTCAATGTACCTTCAATGTACTTTATTATACTCTCTCTCTCTCTCTCTCTCTCTCTCTCTCTCTCTCTTTATATATATATATATATGGGTATAGGTGTTTTGGAGTAACTTCAATGAACTTTGCAATGGGCCAGGATTTTAAGAAGTAAAAACCATCATTCCTGCATTCAAGTTGAATAGATGATGTTCACACTCATGAAATTTAGTACAGTACAGGACAAGAGGTAACCAGGTGCTAATTGCATGGTACAGATTCAATAGAAGTTCATAGAAGAGGGATCAGTAACTGCTGGAGTAGTTAGGGAAGCCTTTCTGGAGGAATGGGAATTTAGGAGAGGCTTTGAAGGATAGTATGATGATTTGTTGTCATTTCTAAGAGGGTATATGATTGTGATGGAATACTGCTGTACTATAAGAAATAATGAGCTCAGTGATCTTAGAAAAATATGGAGGGACTTGCATGAAATAATGAAGAGCAAAATGAACAAAACCAAGGGGATGTTGTATACAGTAAAACAACATTATTTTAATAACAACTTTGAGTGACTAAGTAATTTTGACTATTATAAATACTCAACTACAAAAGACCAATGAAGGAAGACACCATCTGCATCTAGAGAAAGAACTGATAAATAGGAGTATGTATAGAATGGTTTTACATATGTGTGTATGTGTGTATAATATATATATATATGTATGTATGTATACGTATGTATGTATTTGTGTCCTAATGGTAGCCATCTCCAGGGCTACCTAGAAAAAGGACAAAAGGATAAAAAAAAGAAAGTTACAAGATTATTATATATTTCAAAGGAATAGCAAGTTGTACATAGTGGATTGGCAGTTTCACATACAATCATCTTTTCCCTTCTATTATGTTATGGAAATGCTTGTTTTATATCTTAAATTCAGAATAAAATAAATTTTAAAAAATTCAGGGAGGATTCCACAGAAATTTGCTACTAGTTTTGCCTTTATCTCCAGCCACTGAGAAAGATGAATGCACGTGACACCTGGTAATGGTAACGTTGGCTATGGTTAACCCTCTTCACGCTTGGATACCTGCGAAGCAGAGAAATACCGATCGATATATTCACAGGTGCCTTAAAAATTAAAACATACAACTACAATAAAATGTAATTAACTGTTCTATCCAATTATAAGAGGCAGAATGGCACAGGACATAGGCCGAGTTCAAGTAACATCTCTGAGACATTTGGGCTGTGATCCTAGGCAAGTCACTACCAACCTCTAAGACTGAATTGCAGAGAAGGTGCAAATTTACATTGGTAGAAGGAGTTACTTCAATGAGGGATTCCTTCTGTCACAAAACTGCAGGTCCAATCTCTTCCCCTTTGAGTTATCATAGAAGAATACTGGATAAAGCAAGATTTAAAAGAAAAGGAAGATATTCTACTACAAAGTAAAATCGATGTAGTTGGCTTCAGCCTACTTTGAACTTAATCAGATCAATGAGAATGTGAGGAAGGACATGAAGTTTGCTGAGCATGTCTCCATCTTGGTGTGGGTCATCATCTAGGCCTGAAGGAAGGGCTTCATCCCAGGCTAACTGCTGAAGGGCACCCAGTTCAAGGACAGGAGAGGCTTACCGGTCCAACCCAGCACTAAGGTGCTTTCCTTGTTCCAAATGCCATTGAACAGGCTCTTTGCCCTCAAGATCCTCCAGGGCGTGATGCCATCAGCTCCCCAGCCTGATGGGTGGAGTCTGCCTTGCAGGGAACTCTCAGTAAGGAGGGTCAAATTCACCGTGGTATGTAAGGAATGAGATGGGGAGAGCAGAGAAAGAGTGGGCAGTCTCAACAATACTAAAGGAACACAGGCAAAAAGCTGATCAGTACACTAAGCCAGAGGTTATCAGCCACAGATTGATCAGACACACTACAGAGTAGTACTTTGTCCCTCAGTCAAGACAGTAACCAAGTCCAAAGTCCAGGCGCCAAGTAATAGATTGGCAATCTAAGAAGATACAGTCTACATAGATATAGACATAGTGCTTATATCTACCTATACATTGATATTATGTTGCTATATAAGCCTGGCCCAGGGTCAAAGGCCAGCTCTTATGAAGTGGATATCCCTATCAGGGTCGCTGAGGTTACTCTTCACTTAATTAGCCTCATTAGCCTATAATTATTTCTCTGTCCCCCCATCTCCCTTTTCACAACCTGTCCCCCTAATTCTGATCCATGAGCTACAGCTGATGCTTGGCTACTATCTTTAACTCATTACCTGAAGATCACATCTCCCCCCATCACCCATGTCATCCTCTATCCCTATCCTAGAGCTGAGCTGCTATCATTGTGGGCACTGGTAGACAATTGGAAGAGAGAGCACATGGGAATTTATCGTGGAGATCATCTGGCAGAGACCAGCATGGAGTCTGAGGAGCCTTCACTATCCTCTCCTCCTTCCCCCCTTGTCAAAAATCAATTTTCAAGAAAGCTGTCAAAATGTCAAACTATGTCAAGCTCTTGCAAGTTTATTTTTTTTCACATGGTTTCTAGGACTGAGGGAAGTGGGTTTGGAGACAGGTTGTCTGGATCTGCTGTTCACTTGGGGCACACTCAATTAATGCTCCATGACTAGCCAGAGAAGGAAAGGCTTGAGGGGCAGGGGCCTGTAACAGAGTGGATCCTTTTACAGTAAAGCTTCATGTTTTTAAATTGACTACTTTGTTCAGACATTAGAGACGTGGCCCCAGAGGGATTCTTACCCACATTCAACTTGCATCATGTCTGCCTACCATGGAAGGGCAGCTGAAGGTCAGTCCAGAGAATGGCAGGAGTAGGGGTGCTGAACAGCCCTCACTGAGTATGGATCATGCTTTCCAGGACTCACTCCCTGGAGAAGTAATTAGGTTTGGAGCAAGGATGGAACAAATTGTCTTGGGGGTATTTAATCCTTAAATTCTTAAAAGTAAACTTGGAAGAATGGGGGTAGGGAGATAGGGCATATAAAGAGGGGGCTGTCAGTATATTTAATCAAAGACTAGAGTTTCTATAGAGTCTCTGTGTTTTTTATTCCAATGTGGCTGATCCAGAATTTCCCCAGCTGTGTTTCAGAGAACAGTGATGTTCCATAGTATGTGAAGAAGAGTACCCAAAGGAAATGACCAATACTAGCAATACTTTTCCTTCTAAAATACTGGTATAGTAGGATTTCAGATCGACCTTTGCAGGAAAGTGCTCACAGCCTTGGGAGATCTGTAGTTTGAAGCAGACAGTGTTGTCTTTGTCTTAACCTAGAAGGTCCTCTCAGGAATGGTGTTTGGGAAAAGGGGAGGGATTTTTAAACTAGGCTCTGGCTTCAGCATAAGTAGCAGTAGTTTGAGAATATGAGAGCAGAAGGAGAGACAGAACACATGCCAGAGAAAGACAGAGAGGAAGGGAAAGAGGTAGAGATAGAGACAGAGAGTGAGAGGCAGAGAGAAAAACAGAGATAGAGAAAGACAGACAGAGAAAGGGAGAGACAGAGAGGAGAGAGAGAGAGAGACAGAGAGAGGAAGAGAGAGACAGAGACAGAGACAGAGAAACAGAGACAGAGACAGAGAGAGAGACAGAGAGAGAGAGAGACAGAGAGAGAGAGACA
Organism: Gymnobelideus leadbeateri; assembly: GCA_011680675.1. Classification (NCBI taxonomy): domain Eukaryota; kingdom Metazoa; phylum Chordata; class Mammalia; order Diprotodontia; family Petauridae; genus Gymnobelideus; species Gymnobelideus leadbeateri. The sequence continues at coordinate 729,676 of WOXC01003582.1, forward strand.
GAGAGAGAGAGAGAGGGAGAGAGGAGGGGGGAACTTCTAGGAGACAGACTGTGCACTGAGAGCAGATTAATGGTGATGAGCCCAAGTTCCATTAGACCAGCTGAGTCCTTCCTCTACTGGGGCAGATGGGACAGCTGTGGCCAGAGACTTGGGAGTGTCTATCATTGTTGAAATTTCCTATAGCCAAGAATACAAGCAGCTGGAATTTTCTTTAAAGTTGTTTACTTGCTGTTTTAATCAGTGTCAAAGTGGGCCCATTTGACCTAAAGGATTAATCCTAATTGCTTCTGAGCAGCTTGTTTGCTTATTTGTGATCAGTGAGAGCGACAAAGAGGCCTATGTTTGGTATTGGTACAAAGAAACAGAAAGGACCAAAGTTTGAAAACTAGTCCCAAAGTATCAGGCTTCTTCTAAATTGAGAGAGAATCTTATGGTTTTGATAATTAATATTCCTTATAAACTTCCCAAAAGGCAGAATTAAACTGGATCTTGGGCTTTCCTTTGTCAAATCAACAAACACTTATTAAGCATTTAAGTCCTTCATATGCATGAAGGAAGAACTCACCAATCAGAGGACGGGGTTACAGAGAAGAGGGACCTCCCAGGGTTAAAAGACTGGGGGGAATCGTCCAATCTAAAAGCAAATCAGAGCACCATTTTGTAGAGGAGGACAATACTGGGTTGTTGGGCAACAACTCTTCATCACTCCTTTTCTCCTCTTTCCAGATGTGTGCAGAGGAAATCTCTCTGCAGAGTTGAAGTGGATAATAAAGGAATAGGAATTGTCTAGTAGGAGAAGAAGAGGCATGACTAGGCTGGCCAATAGCACCCACATTCTGTAGGTGGAAGTCAGAAGGGAGAGTCTACCTAAAATCTATACTTAAAGAGCCACAAAAGTTATACTAAAATTCTTGCTATATATGTGTAAAAAATACTTATTATATATGATCATTTTTCTATAAAAATAGAAATATATATATAATAAAATACATTATTTATGTATTTCCCTCACAATAGCCCAATGAGGTACGTAGTGAAAGTGTTATTGCCCCCATATTACACATCAGTCCCAGAGAAGGGAGGTGACATTCCCAGTTCCAGTCTAGGCTTCAGAGTCAGGACTGACACTTTGGTCCCTGGTTCTTACAGAAACAGTTACAGTGGCAGAGTGTTGGGTCCAAAGTCAGGATGACCTGAATTTAAATCCAGTCTCAGATACTTACTACCTTTGTGACCTTGAGCAAGTCACTTAATCTGTGTTTGCCTCAGTTTCCTCAAATGTAAAAAGGAGATATTAATAGCCCTTCCCTCCCAAGACTTTTGTGAAAATCAATTAGATAAAAATGTACAAATCACTCAATATGGCACATAATCGGCACTTAATAAATGTTTGTTTCTTTTCCTTTCTCTTCCTCTCTTTCTACTGTACCATGCTATTCAATGGAAGGAAGGATGGATTTTCACCTCTTCAGTTTTGTTCCAGAATTTTCTCAATTTCCCTTTATTCCAAAGGATTCTCTGCCTTTGGGTCATCAGCATTTGTAGACTTTGTCAGTATATTTCAAGTCCAAAATTGTTCTATGAACAAATCAGCTTTGGGAAATGCTGGTTTGTCTGTGTCCAATATGCAGTTAAAGTCACTGCACTCAGGTATGCGTGATATAATTAATTTTGTACCTATACAAATAAACTCCATGAAGTTTATCATCATGTGATTTGTTGTATACTGGGATAGGGATTCTGATAATGTAGGGGCTCCTGGGCTTCTTGTGACAAAGGATAAATTCAATTTAAAGAAAACAACTTTCAGGGCAATGAATAGAGCACCAGCCCTGGAGTCAGGAGGACCTGAATTCAAGTTTGACCTCAGACACCTGACACTTACTAGTTGTGTGACCTTGGGCAAGTCACTTAACCCCAATTGCCTTGCCTCCCCGCCATCAAAAAGACAAAAAAAAAACCCTTTCACTTTAGAGGCAACTTTCTAATACTTTTAAGTGGTGGAGCTGTTGCCCATCTGCATTGAGAGATAGTTTCCTTACTGGGAGTTCCTTACACTGACAAAATTATACTATTATGTCTTTCTAGAGCTGAAAAATTAAATGAGTCTACCTAATGCTAAGCACAGTCCTGGAACATAGTAGGCACTTAATAAATTATTATTGGCAGTTATATCCTGATCACTAGCAGCAATAATGAATATGTATGTATGTGTGTGTGCCTATATGTATGTTTATATGTATAGGCAGAGAGAGAGAGAGAGAGAGAGAGAGAGAGAGAGAGAGAGAGAGAGAGAGAGAGAGAGAGAGATACAAGATGCTTTTTTTAAAAAAAATCTGTTCCAAACTGAAAACCTATAGAAGGGGGCTAGTAGGGGAAAGAGTAACCAACCCTAATAAAACCAGCTGCAGAACCATGTTCTACCACTAGAGGTCACAAAGAATTAAGAATCAAGGTTCTTCCAACTGAAAGGTTGTGGGAAATTATTTCCTCCAAGCCATTGGGTGATTTCATCCTTGTGGCCTCTTCTTGCATCTTCCTGACTTCCCGAATAGTTCTGTGAGCAGCTTAAGCCAAACAGAAGTATCACCTAGAGGCTGCTTTGACTTTACTCAGACTAATTGTCCAAAGACACACATTGTACATCACTCAGCTTGTACATCACGAGGAGCCTTTCCAGCTTGGAAAGACTAACTAGAGATTACATTCCTCTGGCACAGCCTTCAGCAACCAAAAGTCACCATGGTGCTGCTATGACTCATCCAGACAGGACCTAAGTAGAGGGGACTGTTACGCAGGACATATAAAATAAACACAAACGTTTTTCTTAGTTAATTGCTAAAGATAGGGACAACCAGATGCGTGCTCTCTTTGAAAATAGTCTCCATATTCTCCTCCTATGTGACCCAAAATAAGCCTCAGAATTTAATCCTTAAATGCAAACATGTTTGCTGGAAAGGGGGAGGGGGCCCTTGAAGGTCGAGGAAACGTCCCCTTCTAAAAGTCTCCTATTAATATAGTAACACAGGTTAGTTTATCAGATTAGGTTCTGGTCACCTTGGACAATTCAGAAAACACAAAAGGAATGAGGAGATGGAATATTGGACAGGAACTTTTTTTTTTTTTTTTTGCTTTTTGGAGGGCAATTGAGGTTAAGTAACTTGCCCAAGGTCACACGGCTAGGTTTTTATGTTTGTGTGTTTAAGTGTCTGAGGCTGGATCCGAACTCAGGTCCTTCTGACTCCAGGGCCTACGCTCTACTCATTGTGCCACCTAGCTGCCTGGGACAGGTAACTTTTAATGGGAGAGACAATGTTGTGTAATGAAAATAACATTACAACACCAAGTAGTCGCCCTGGGGGTCTAGTTCCAGCTCTGCTACTAACTAGCTGGTTGACTCCTAGCTTAACTTCTTAACCTTTCCCATCTTCACTTTCCTCATAGATAAAGAGGGTCACACCTGTGACATGATTACTAAAAAAGGAGTTGAACTCTGAGTAACTGAAAAACAAATAATTACTCTGAAGAGCAGAAAATAAAACATTTCTCTTTCCTGTTGGCGAAGAAGTGAGGAACCATGGGGCAGAATGTCACATACATTACCAGAAGTGGTCACTGTGTTGATTGTTTTTATTTGACTATTTTCCTTTGATATAAGGGAAGGTTGGGGGAGTGGAAGCATGTCAGGAAATGATTGTGAGGAGAAAAGAAAGGGCATCAATAAAACTTTTTTTTAAGTGAGGGACTTGGGCTAAATAATCTCTGTAGTGATTTTCAGCTCTAATGTCTGACTTATAAGAAAAGGAAAGACTAGGATGGACATGAGTGAGGAGAAATAATGTAGGTAAGCCTTAGAATTTTAGGGAAGGAAGTAATCTTAGAGACTCCATAGTCATATTCTTCTCTCCTCCCCTTTTATGCCCAGCAATAAATATTCACTGTTAGACTAAGGGGATTGGGATGCTATACTCTTTTGCTTTCTTCTAAGGACTCACATAAACAGTAAATGGATTCAGTCCAGGAGGATCCTGACCACCTACAAAAAAGGTCTAGATCATTTCTTCTAATACTCTGTGGCTCATTAAACCCCAATTCTAGCATCTCAGGGAAAATCTATATATGGATTGGGTGTGATTCATGGCTAAGGTCTCCCCAAAGATAGGAAATTTAAAAAATGTGTTTAATGTACAATATGAATCAGGCATGGCATGGTTGTTTTTTTCATCTACAAAAAAGAAATGCTTATTACAAGTGGCTTTCAAAATATATATTAGCAAAAAAAGATTTAAAAGAAGATTCAATAACTTGTAACTCTTCCAGTAGAACAACATCAAAACATAGGGCATTTGGAAGGATTACTCAGCAGATATTTTAAATTCTACCTTTGTATTGCACTGTCTAAACAATTCTCTATATTTTCATGCTTTCTAGGCAGCCAGGTCAGAGTCTGAGTTTGATGGATTCAAGATCTGAAAGCTCTCCAATTCTTGAATTTTCCTCTATAATTGGAGACATGTCTCAGGATCACTGTTTAATAACCTACAATCAGGCAAAGAGACCGGCAGAAGCTTATCTAGTCAAGGCTCCCTGCTCGCTGCCATAGGAGGTCAACATGCTGCCAGGGTGGGGAGAAGGCTACCAACCTCATCCCTCCAGAGCTAGACTCAACCAATCCTGACACTACCTCAATTTGGGAAGGAAAAAGGCATCTGTATATGTTTCATGGGATGGACCCTATAGGTACATATCCACACATTCATATAGATGAGTAAAATGGGGCCCAAAGAGATGAAATGCCTTGCCTAAGCTTATGGCAGACTCAGCATGAAAACACAGTTTTCCTGACCTCCAGGAAAACCATTCTGTTATTCCTCCCATTAAATGGGAACCTGAAAAAACTCTGGCACCAAAACAGAGACCTTAAGAGGCTGCACCTGGGAAAGAGGACATTCTACCCTTCAGCACCTACAGAGGAAGGAGCTGAAAGTAAAGGGGGTTGGCATTTAATTAAGAAGTAAAAGAGATAGTAGGTTCAGAGAAGTTTTTAAGTTTTACAGACTAATTTTGTTCCAACCAATTTCTTGGCCTTTGATAAGGACATCAGAACCCACCTTTTTCATCCAGGTATGCCAATGTGATATTCATGTTGACTATGAATTTGCTGGCATAATTCTGAATTGCAAAATATAACAGATTCTCCACATGGAAGACAGAACCAAAACATTTATTCAGACACCAGAAAGCCAAATTCATCACAGCAACAAAGAAATCTATACACAGTAACAATGCAGGGGGCACTGCCATCCCCAAGCCTTCCCCCTGCTAGGGCCTTCCCACAAATGAACACTCACAGCTCCCTGCCTGCTTCCTCTCTCTCCCTCAGCTCTAACTGACCTGACCAACTTCCTCTGGACTCCATTCTACCATTACTGCTCTACTTGTTTAGGGCTCTCCTTCTAGCATAGGCTTCATGTGACTCACACTCATATGACTTAGGCTTCCATGTGACTTAAGTCACATGGGCCCATTAATAGATGGGAAAGATCTTCCCATCTACATTACTGTTGCACCAGGTAGAAGTCCCAGGGTTTCAATGTAAACATATATATGTATATGCTGTTCCCCCACTAGAATGCAAGCTCCTTAAGGATGGGAATTTTTTTTAAAACCCAGTGAGTTCTTTAAAAAAATGCAAGTTAGTTGAATGATTGGTTAACTGATCCTCAATTTATTCTTTTTTTCTTTCCTTTCAAGAAGGTGGTTTCCTTCTTAGTGGTAGGTACAGTCCTCTATCACTGAACCAAACACCTCACCCCAACATCTGAGATAATGTCTGCCTGCTTTCCTTAAAGAGCTGCATTTCTGCCATTCAATCGAACATCTGTCCTGGTCTTTCCTAGTGTTTACCTGGATAGCATCTATTATAGCTTTCTAATGTTCTTTCCTGGACATTTCCCCTTGACTAATTTAGCACTGCTATGTAAATAGACTTTTGCAACATTCATCCCAGCTTTTCTCAGTTCAGTTTAAAAACTCTAAAATTACTAGTCTTCAACATTGTCCTCCTCCTTCTCTTCCTCCTTCTCCTTATCTTTCTCCTTCTCCTTCTTCCTCTTCTTTTTGCTTTTTCAGTTCTCTTACCTTCTCAGAGAATGGTTTTGTGATCAACCCAACTAAAAAGATCCTTAGCAATCACAAAGATGACCTAAATGTGACCTTCCATAGTGAGTAGAGAATAAACATTCCTTATGTTTTCTTTAGTTTCATCAGTGCAAGTTATATAAAAGTATCCTGGAAAAGGCCCAAGTTATGCTTTTGGCATGTGACTCATCTGTATGTCCTTGTGTAACTCCTATCACCTCTCTGTGATTCAGTTTATTCATCTGTAAAATGGAGGTGTTGGATAAGATGAATGAAGAAATAAATGAAGGGATGAAAAAAGTATTTATTCAGTATTTACTATGTACTAGGAATTTAGATGACCTTTAAGATCACAGATCCAGAGGCTTGTGGAAAGAAGCATAGGGCAGAAGATGCCTAAAGTCTAGTCAAGAGAATTAAATTGGAACAAAGTTCATAGACGTACCAGAAGTATTGTCTGGTCCATTGGTAGTAAACTTAATATAATGTTCTATAAATACTCTATGAGACATATTAAACTGATTTTCCATCCACTGGGCATCATCAGGTGCTCTGTGGTTGAATACAGGAAGCCTAAGGTACTAGTGGACTTAATATCTTGGTCTCTTAGGACTTAGAATACATGGAGGAGGTTGGAGGGGGACAGAAAAGGAAGGTAGTTTGGAGCCAGACAAAGAAACTGAATAGCACCATTTACTGAGATTTTTGTTCTTCCCCTGAGGGTGGTAGGCCCATTCAGAACAAGATCTGATAATCATAAATCCTTTATTATAATTTAACAAAAGGATGTGGATAAATTAGTTTTGGTATCAAAGTTCCTTCTGTTGCTGCATTCCACACTTTATTAACTAGTCTATTTTGAAGCTTTTTTCTCTAAAGTCATGTGGTGAATATCATTTTCTTTATGCTGCAATCTTTTGGACATAGAAAACTGCATGCCCCCAAAAGTCAAAACCTACTCAGTCAGGATGGTTTTTTCCTCCAAGTTGTCATTTCATATTTCATACAGTAAGGAAATTGTTCTCACCTCATTTGGTTCCAAGGCAATGATTCTGAAGATGATTTTCCAAGGTAATATTCACATGAGAAAAGAAAGAAATACTTTGTAAGTCACTTGGCAATCCTACTGGCCCTTTCCTCAGATGCACTGTCAAATCCATTTATTGGGTCTCTTCTGGCATTCCTTGGAGTCTTCAGAGGATTTTTTCAGAATTTGTTCTCAGGTTACATCTCCATATTTGCTTTATATGTACACAAACCATTACATTCACGGTGACAGGAGAGGCACACTTATCTTTGCAATGCACCACCCCAGCTTTACCCTCCCCCACCCCCAGGAAATGTAAAAACATGAGCCTTTTACAAGATCATTGGTTCCTACCACCAAAGTGGCTTGCTCCACAAACCAAGCTGGGCAAATGCTTGTAAGTCCAGACCACTAGGCTCTTTTAATGTATGACAGTAAACTGTTCTGTTTTCCCCCTCTCCCCAGCTACTGCTCATCCCTTTCCTCCTTTCCATCTTGGATCCCTACCTGGCCTAAGTGAGGAAACATGTAGAATTTCAACAACACTTCACCTAATAACAGGAGTTCTTAACCTGGGGTCCTCTCTTGGCTCTACTTCTGATTCTCCATACTTCTACACCATGCCTGAGATGCACTCTAAGCTTGGAAGATCAATCCCTCCATATGTTTGATCCCCTGCCTTCCTTCCTGAGCCTGCATTTTGAGGAAGTGTTGAGACTAGTTATGTTTGCTCAGCTCCTGACTCTCCAGGCTTCCCCATCATGCCTCTCTGGCACACTTTCTCTTCCCCAATCCATCTCAGCTCCAAAACACAAACTCATCTTGGGCAAGGACTGTTTTTCTTTTGTTTTTAAATTAAATTTTATTATCTAGACTTAATATAGTCTTAATAATGAAGATTAAATTTAAAATTGTGTGTGTGTGTGTGTGTGTGTGTGTGTGTGTATGTCTATCCATTTTCCCACCCCCTCCTGGAGAACCCAGTTGTTACCAATATACCCCTGTATTCCTCTATACCATTGCTTGAGCTCAGCTGGAATTCAGTGGAAGGCTCAGAAAATGAAGTCATCATCAGCCTAGATGCCTGGTGATTGCAGACTAATACTAATACTGATACTGATACTGATACTGATACTGATACTGATACTGATACTGATACTGATACTGATACTGATATAATAATAGGCATTTATATAGTTCTTTAAGGTTTGCTAAATTCTTTCCATCCATTATGGCTTTCTGCTTATATTTTTATTTCCAATGCAGCACAGCACCTAGAATAAAGTAAGAGCTTAATAAAGTTATTGATTTATTTATCTTTAATATTTTGAAAATAGAAATTTTGATTTAAAATGAACATTTAATTTCATGTAATTTTTTAATATTTTGAAATTTTGAATTTGGTATTATTGGATTCCTTTTTAATTTTATGCATGTTATCCTATTAATTTAAAAACTTTCTGAGAAATAATTCATCGGTTTTGCCAGACTGCCAAAGGGGTCCATGACACAGAAAAGGTTAAGTACCTAGAGTACTCCAGTTTTAAACATCTCGTGTAATATTTTTGAAACTTGCCAAGACGACATAATGATATTTTTAAGTTTCATAATAAGGCAATAGTCCCTCTGTACTCTGCCCTGGTCAGGACACACCTAGGATATTGTGTTCATATCTGGGTAAGCTGGGATAAGCTGGAGAAAATCCAGAGAAGGGTAGTCAAGGTAGTGAAAGGCTTAAAGTGCCTGCCCTATGACAATTAGTTGAAAGAGTTGTGAAAGTTTAGCCCAGAAGAAGGGAAGACTCAAGGCAAATACCATAGTTGTCTTAAATTAGAAGAGGGATCAGACTTTTTCTGCTTGTCCACAGAGGGTTGGTTGTTTGTTTGTAAGGACAATTGAAACTAGAAGTAATAGGCAGAAATTGCAGAGGCCAAATTAGGCTTGATATAGGGAAAAACTTCCTAAAAATAAGAGCTGTCCCAAAATGAAATAGACTGAATTAGGAAATAATGAGGTCCTTCTCATTAGAGGTACAAGCAAAGTCTGGATGACCACTTGTTGGGTATGTCAGAAATCAATTGGACAAGATCAGAAGTTCTTCACGTGTGTGTGTGTGTGTGTGTGTATGTGTGTGTGTGTGTATGCCTTTGACATATGATTGAGCATATGGGTTCTTTCTAAGAAAAATATTTTTGTATCATTAAAAAATGCTAAATTTCAGGTAGAGGTTGATGAAAACAAAGATATAATTTTTTATTCACCTTTGAGGATCCTTTGAAATCTATATATCATAAATATTAGTGAGATTTGTGCATCGCTATGTGGTTGGAACAGAACCCCTACTTGTCCCTTTTATTTTTATTTACAGCAACAAAAAAGCAGTAATCACACAATAAGTGTGAATAAAGTTTTATAGAATTCAGGTCCCTTTAAAGATCATACAATCTAGTAAAATCACAATCTTAAAATCATTTAAGATTTCAAGTTCAGAGAGGACAAGGGGCAAATTGATAAATATTTATAAAAAAGCATCCCTTTTCCACATGGTAGGCATAGATAAAGAAATATTTGGATTATTCATATTATATTGCTTCCCCAGTCATGTATACAAGAGGTGTCCAGTTTGAGTCCTGAGATCTTTTCTCATGATTTATTATGTTCATTTCCTTTCCCTCTTGGCATCCACCCAAATGACTTAAATCTGTCTGTAACTAAGCTCCCCTCCAAACAGACCAAAGTTCTACAGGTGTGGTCTCATTAGAGTCTTCCAGCTATGATGTAATATTTCTCCTGATAATGGTGCTTTTGTTCTCTTTGGGCACCTGCCTGCCAACTGAAAGTTGTCCCTCCCTTCTTTGTGAAAGAGGAATATTACATACTGCCCCAGCAAAATAGGGAGAAATTAAAGTCAATCTCATTGGTCGATAGTTCAAAGGTATTGAAGAAGGTACTCATATACATACATACAATATATGTGTGAGTATAAGTGGGTGTGCATATATGTAAGTACCTTCATATATGTGTGTATATATATGTATATATATATATATATATATATATATTAGACATTTAACCTAGAAAGATCTATAGCATCACTCCCATTCTTCATAGTTTTTCACAGATCAGTGACAATGGTTCAATTATCATATTCTCAGATTACTTGAATACCCAAGGATAGAGTTTATCTAAGCCTAATGATTTGAATTTACTGAAGGCAACTATCCTCTTAAATCTCTTCCACTCCAACTTCATTCTAATCATTTGTTTTTTGATTCTTTCCAGTCTGATGATCATTATTGTTGGGAAAACAAACCAAAATATCAGTTGAGTAATTCTGCCTTCTCTATCATTTGTTATGATCACATCATCTATCCAGTAATGTTACCTTCCTTTCTTTGATCTTAATCTCTCCCACAATATAGTTGTGTTTTTTTAAGCCCTTTTGAGTTTTCCTTAGCATTCATGTGAGCTATAGTTCATTTTTGGATTTCTTGTTTATGCCATTACTCTTATGGCATTCTACCAACTTTTTGCTTTCTTCTTCAATTTCCTTCCTTTACCTCCATCTTTTGCACATCTGTATCTCTCTGTCTCCCTCTCATATATACACACACACATATATGTATATCCACATATATTTTTTTAGTCAGATTCCCTTTATCTCCTCATCAGAATAACCTGTGCTTTTGGTTTTCTGAATTTTGTTGTTGAGAATACCCCACCCCCCTCGAATCAGTTTCCTTACAAAATTTTAAGCACTGAGTTCATATTTTTTCCTTTTTTGAACTTTTAAAAATCCACTCTCCCAAGTGCTAGGTTCTTTTTAGGACAATGACTAGAATTGTTTATCATGTTTCCCTTCTTATTTATCATTAACTCTAAGGTGACCATAGTCAATCAATTAACAAGCATTCATTATTATACTTGCTATGTGCCATTTGCTCTACTAAGTATTGGGACACAAATACAAAAGTGAAACCCTCTCTGCCCTCGAGGATTTTGGAGACATGTATACAGATAGATGGGTTGATAGTAGGTAGACAGATGGACAGATGGATAGATATTACGTATACACATATACATATATACAAAATAAATATCAGGTAGTTTTGGGAAGGAGTGTGCTAGGAGAATCAGAAAAGGTTTCATATAGAGTGGCACTTGAACTGATTCTTAAATTAAATTAGGGATTCCAAGAGGCAGGGGGGAAGAAAGAGTGCATTATAGGTATGTGGGACAATCAGTTCAGAGAAAAGAGATAGTGTATTATTTGTACTAAATAGAAAGAAATCCAGTTCAGATAGACCAAAGAATTCAGGAAGTTATATTAGAGTAGGGAGAGGGTATTATAAAAGTCCAGGCAAGGAGTAATTAGGGTCTGAATTATGATGGTAGCTGTGTGAGTGGAGAGGAGAGAATATATTTGAGAGATATAATAGAGAAAAAATTAACAAGGTTTAGCAACTAATTGGAAATGAGAAGGACACGAGGATATGAGCCTAGAACATTAGAAGGATGGTGGTGCCCTATAAAGTAAAAGGGAAGTCTGGAAGAGGGTTGGTTTTGGAGATAAAGAGGATGAGTTCTGTTTGTATCATGTTGAATTTGAAATGCTCAGGAGACATCCCTTTGGAAATGTCCAGTAGACAGTTTGTGATGTGGACCTGTAGCTCGAGAGAAAATAAGTTGAATATATAGAATCTGCCGAGCATTTGCATGTAATTGAACCCATGGAAGCGGATGAAGTCACCAAGAAAATATAAGGAGAAAAGAGAAGAGAATCGATGACAAAGCCTTGTGGATTATGCCCGCAGTTAATGGGCATGACATGGATGATGGATCTACAAAGAAGATGGAGAAAGAGTAGTATGACTGGCGGGGGAAGATTCAGGAGAGAGGAAGGTCATGAATGCCCAGAGAGGAGAGTGTCCAGAAAGGGGAGGTGGGGTGGGTTAACAGTGTCAAGCACTACAGAGTAGTTAATAAGAAAGAACATTGAAATTAGGTTATTAAATTCGATAATTAAGAGATAGTTGATACTTGGTCTACTGCGGGGGGGGGGGGAGAAAACATGTACACAGTTACATGTATGTATGTATGCATGCATATACATACCAAATTACACAAAGTCATTTCAAAACAGTGCGCTACATACAACTAGGGGAGTTAAGAAAGACCTCATATATGAAGAGGCCCTTGAGTAGTGCTTTGAAAGAAGCTGGGATTCAATGAGACCAATATGTTCCCCAGCCATGAGATCTGGACAGGGATCATGAGTCAAAAGATTATTAATTACTGCGAAGTTTTGAGTCTGAGCCTGGTCCATGCACATTCAGAGATGAGTACCACAGCACAATTGTGTCTGCTCTCTGAGTGTATCATCTGGGAACCTCTACTTATGGCATTTCATTTCAAAGAAATATCTTGGGTTATGTATTATGTTTAAAAGCAAGGAGAGGGAATTGTACTTACTTCTGTCCTGAAGAAGCCTATACAGTGGAATTTATGTGTATTGAAGTGCTTACTCTGGCTGGTGATTCAGTAAGTTGTAGTACACATATGTTTTACAGGTTGGGACAGAAACTTTCACCATCAATTTTGAACTACTATCAGTAAGCTGCTGATGTCAGGTCCCCACAGTAGCTAGTTCCATAAACTCTTCTTCTTCATGAGCTACCAGGGGTGGTGAACTCGAGGCTATGTATGGCCCTCTAGGTCCTCAAGTGCAGCCCTTTGACTGAATCCAGACTCCACAGAATGAATCCCCTTCATAAAAGGATTTGTTCTGTGAAACTTGGACTCAGTCAAAAGGCTGTACCCAAGGACCTAGAAAACCACATGTGGCCTTGAGGCTGCAGGTTCCCTACCCCTAACTACTATACTATCAAATGCCATTGGATAAAAGGCATAGGAGAACATGCTATGTTTTCCCTTTCTTTTGGGGATGGGGTAGAATGGTTATAGCCATATAGAATATGAAAACCATCTAGAAAAAGAGAAATATGTTAACAGGATAGCTCACACATATACATGACAGAATTGCTTATTCCAAGCACGTCTAAGTTATTCACTTGGGTTGACTTCTTTGAACAGCAAATCCCTAAAGACAGAAGCATCATTAACTTCAGTGTGCCTCACCTGTAAAATGGGAGTGATAATGCCGACAGCTATTTCACAGTGATATATAGATAATGAATAAATGTTTATCAACGATTATGAGGCCCTTAGAGGAAATGCCCTAAAAATAGACATATTCTTTTTGTACTTGACACCATTTTCATTTTATTCCCCTTGTACTTCCATGACTTGCTAAATTCAATTGCTTTTTCATTACAGAAGCATCCGTCACATTGATTAAGTTAAAGTTTTGTGAACACTTAGATTACAAACTCTTTTTACTAATTATACTGACAGCAATAATAATAGCTAATATTTCTATAACACATTAAGTGTTGGCACTGTGCTGTACGCGTTCTTATTTCATCCTCACAAAACCCCGTGAGGTAGATTCTGTTAATATCCTCATCTTACAGATGAAAAAATTGAAGCTGAGAGAATTTAAGAGAGTGGCGACTTGAACAGCTAACTAAGTATCTGAGGCAGGATTTGAACTCTGGTCTTGCTGACTCCATATCCATTGCTTTTATCCACTGTGTCACTTTGCTGAAATAAAAGCTTTGTTATAGAAATGGGCTCCAAGTTAAAATGTATACTGCCATCATAGAAAGGAAGTCACTCTGCATTTGCTGTTTTAATTTTTTTGAAGCACAAAGTATTTTGATCTTTTTTAAACAAGTGTGTCTAATATTCTTGACTATGTGGCATTCAACTGTAAACAATAAGATAAAAAATGAAATCTGGCTAACTCATTTCTGAAAGTCAAATAAGAGAAGAGGTCTCACTTCTATAACAGAACTGTTTATAGTTGATCAATGTCTGGCATAAAGGAAATGCTTAAGTACAGAATGAGAGCCATTTCCCCAATTGATAAATGGACAAAGGATATGAACAGGTAGTTTTCAGATGAAGGGATTTCTATAGTCATATGAAAAATGCTCTAAATCACTATAAATTAAAATTAAAACAACTCTGAGGTACCACATGATACCTATCAGATTGGCTAACACGACAAAACAGGAAAATGATAAATATTGGAGAAGATGTGGGAAAATTGGAACACTAATGCATTGTTGGTGGAATTGTGAACGGATCCAACCATTCTGGAGAGCAATTTAGAACTATGTCCAAAGGGCTATAAAACTATGTATACCCTTTGATCCAGCACACCACTCCTAGGTCTATATCCCAAAGAGATCATAAAAGGGAAAAAGGACCCACATGTACAAAAATATTTAGAGTAGCTCTTTTTGTGGTGGCCAAGAATTGGAAGTTGAGGGGATGCCCTTCAATTGGGGCATGGTTGGACAAGTTGTGGTATATGAATGTAATGGAATACTATTGTTACATAAGAAATGATGAGCAGGTGTATTTCAGAAAAACCTGGAGAGATTTACATGAACTGATGCTGAGTGAAATGAGCAGAAGCAGGAGAACACTGTATACAGTAACAGCAATATTGTGCCATGACGAGCTTTGATAACCTCAGCTCTTCTCAGCAACACAATGACCTAAGTCATAATTGCAAAAGTCTCATGATGGAAAATGCTAGCCCCATCCAGAGAAAGAACTATGGAGTCTGAATTTAGATTGAAGCATACTATTTTTTCTCTCTTATTTTTCTTTCTCACAGTTTTCCCCTTTTGTTCTGATTCTTCTTTCACATGACTAATGTGGAATAAGTTTAATATGGTTTTACATGTATAGCCTATATCAGATTGCATGCTGCTTTGGGGAAGGAGGGGAGGAGGGAGGGGGAAAATTAGAATTCAAAATCTTATAAAAGTGAATGTTGAAAAACTAAAAAGAAATAAATAAATTTGAAAAATTAAACAAATTTAAAAATTAAAAAAAGAAAGCCTTCAATGTACTCTACTTTATTTCCTTAAAATTCAATCCTTACACATCCCTAATAACTGACACCTTCCTTTTTGAGATCTTAGAGATTGAGGTAAATATAATAGGGGTTATTATAAATGAATAAATAAATAATATAATATTGATAATATATTAACAACATACTAATATGTTAATCAAAAATCAATATAATATATTAATAACAATATATCATTAATATAATAATAAATAAAATAAATGAATCCACATGCAAACCCAGAAATAAGCAGACATACCCTCTGGGGACTGAATAAGTAATGTGTCTTGCACATACATGCATTATTATTTTTTAAATATATGTAGATGCTGATTGTGATGAATAAAAAACTAGATTCATTTAAATGTGTTACTGAATTCATAGTAGTTTTCTTTCAACACTTATTCCAAGTGATGGCATGCTTAATTTCCCTTTGTTTAAAATAGACAGTTCTGCTATTTTTTTCTTTCTTTTGGGGATGGGGTAGAATGGTTATAGTCATAAAGAACATGAAAGCCACTTAGAAAAAGAGAAAATAAGCAGCAAGTATGATAGACTCTGACAGTTCTGTGAAGTTTGGATTCAGTCAAAGGACCCCCCTTGAGGACCTAGAGGGCCACATGTGACTTACAAGCTGCAGGTTCCTCACCCTGGGGCGAGGAGAATGAAGGTGGCTGGAGGGCAGGTGAGAGGAGAAGAGGTCCAATGAACTGTAACTGGGGCTTTGGCTTTCTAGCGTGTGAATGAATGAATGAAAAAGAATTTATTAAGTATTAATTATGTGACAAGTACTGTGGTAAGCACTGAAGATATAAATATAGAAAAGCAACAGTCTTTACCTTCAAGAAGCTTATATTCTAAGAGGGTAATGATGGAATTGGAAAGGGGAAAGAGTAATGAGATTTTTTTTAATTAGTAAAAGAAACTTATAGTATAACAACAAAAATGTAAGAGTCCATCAAACATTTTCATGTTAAAAATGCATTTGTATAACTTGAATAAATTGGGACTTCCCAGGGCTTTGCCAAGTCAACACACTAAGCTCTTGAACTTTTGCCCTATAAATCTATAGGGATATTTTTTCCCAAAAAAATTGGCTCCAAGACCAGAGTGCCAAATAAATATCTGAAAGAATGATCCATGGATGAAGACTGATACAGTTTTATGATTCTTCTCATAGAGTTGGTGTGGCCATACAGTTGCCTCTTCCCATATTATGTGTTGTAGACAATGTCCTCTTGTCTCCAAACATGGGAAAGACCTACTCAGAGTTTATTCAAGAACAAAGGCAAGAAACTTGGGATGAATAAAAGGAAGTGAACCTGTGATTTCCTTGGCATAGGAAACTCACAGATGAGGAAACTTCTTATACTAATGTATCTCAGTACCTTCTCTTCAACTTAAGAGTCTTGGAGAGTTGCCTAGGTCCCTGAACATGTTATCCAAGGTTATACACCCAACATGTATAATAGGCTAGACTGGAACCCAGGTCTTCTTGGCTCTGAGACTGGCTCTCTATCATACCATACCACCCATTCAGACAGGAAATACATTCTATTAATCAGAACTACCAGGTTTGGCCTTAGGTGAAATTTGTATTCAACGACCTCTATCCAATCTTCTCCCCAATTCCCTATTACTCCGTCCCCTAGGCTTTATTGTTCTCATGATGGTATCTTTTGAGTCACAGATATACACCTACTATGGCATTTCCTGAACAATATCCTGGACTTAGAACAACAGAATTGTGGAAATGTGACAGCTCTCTGATAAGACCTGGCCCCAAAGACTCCAGGAGTTGGAATTCCTCCCAATATGAGAAGAGAGGGAACTTGAGAGACCAATACCAGAGGATAGGGTTTCTCTCCTTCAGCAGAAGGATATTTGGAGAAGGAGAAGAAAGAAAGCAGGAGCAGAGGAGTAAATGGAGGTGGTGGCAGGGTCTTCCTCCACTGTCACACATGGAGCCTCAGACTACTGGAGTGTCTGGTGACAGTGACATCTGAAATTCCTTTCTTCAAACCAAATGATACCATGAAGAGTGAATGCTAAAGGGACAAATCAAAGGTAATAGAATGTGTATTTTTTTCTTATTTTAGGCAATCTCCCATGCTATGGCTTCTTGGAAACATAGGTGAGAGTTGGGTGACAGGTGAACAGGCAGATGAAAAACCCTAAAAAGGGCTTGGCAAGTCCTCATGCCAGAAGTACTAGTCCTCCCTGAACATCCTATTACACCCCACTAATTCACACTAAAGATGAAGAAACTTATGTTTCCCTGTTTTACTTCCTCAATTAAAACCTAACTATCATGGGTTTTATTCTATTAGGAACTTGTTCTCTGATAGGGAACTGACAAACTTATCTCTGTCAATAAGTAGAGTACATGCTAATGTTGTGCTTTCTTAAGTAACAAATAGGCATTTTAACAGGGGTCCTCTAGAGACGATGCCTAAATCCAACGTAATGGTGGAAATTTCAGGTTCTTTGGTAGGTCGAGTCTTTGGAGATTTAGCAGTACCAGACACTAAACTGCATTATAAAGCAGTGATTATCAAAACTAAAAGCAGTGATTATCAAAACTATCTGGTACTGGCTAAGAAATGGAGAGGTAGATCAATGGAATAGAGTAGACGTACAATTTACAGCAGGTAATAAACATAATAACCTTATATTTGACAAGTATAACTACTTAAGATTTGGGATAAGAATCCATTATTTGGAAGAATTGTTGGGAAAACTGGAAAGCAGTATGGCAGAAACTGGGTATAGACCGATATTTTACACCATTTACCAAGATAAGGTCAAAATGGATGTATGACCTAGATATAAAGAGAGATTTTACAAGAAAATTAGAAGAACGTGGAACATTACTTATCAGACTTACAGATAGATGAACGATTTATGAATAAACAAGAGATAGCAAAGTTAGGTGTAAAATGAATAATTTCAATTATATTAAATTAAAAGGGTTTTGTAGAAATAAATGTAGTCAAGATTAGAAGGAAAGAAGAAAATTGGGGAAAATTTTTATAGGGTTTATCAGATAAAGGTTGCATATCTAAAATATGTCAAGTCTATAAGAATACAAGTCATTCTCTAATTGATAAATGATCAAAGGATATAAATAGGCAGGGTTTTTTTGTTTTTGTTTTTGTTTTTTTTAAAGCAATTGGGGTTAAGTAACTTGCTCAAGGTTACACGGCTAGTCATTATTTATGCGTGGGTGCTCATTTTCTGAGGCCGGATCTGCTCTCGGGTCATCCCAACTCTGAGGCCGGCGCTCTTACTCACTGTGCCACCTAGCCGCCCCTTTAGGGTAATTGGGGTTAAGTAACTTGCCCAAGGTTACACGGCTAGGTTTTTTTTTTGTTTGTTTGTTTTGTGTGGATTAAGTGTCAGAGGCCGGCTCCGAACTCAGGTCCTTCTGACTCCAGGGCTGGTGCTCTATTCACTGCGCCACCTAGCCGCCCCTAAATAGGCAGTTTTCTGATGAAGAAATCAAAAGAATTTATAGTCATATGAAAAATGCTCTAAATCATTATTGATTAGAGAAATGCAAAGTCTTTGGAAGCCTTTCAAATCTTACCACCTTGATTTTCCCTTGAATAGCTGTGTGATCTTGGGCAAGTTACTTAATTTCTCTGTATCTCAGTTTCCTTCTCTGTAAAGTATACTTAGTAATACTACAACGTCTATTTTTTCTATAGTAGCAAAGAACTGGAAACAAAATGGGTGACCACAACTGGAAATGACTAAAAAGTGATGGTACATGAATCTAACAGAATAGTTCTGTGCTGAAAGAAATTAGGAATATGATGAATACAAGGGAACAAATGAGGACATATGGATTAGAGCAAAGTGAAGCAAATATAATCAGTGAGATACCATATATACAATGACTACAACACTAAAAATGTAAAGAACAACATAATAAGTAAAAGGGGATGCTATACAGTTCTAAAAGTTCTAATAACCAAGCATGGTCCCCAGGAAGACACAGGAGAAAGAACCTGCCTCCTTCTTTGCATAAATGGAAGGCTACTTGTAAGGAATGTTGTAGATAATGTCAGAAATTTTCAGTGTGTTGGTTAGTTTTGCTGACTTCTTTTTACCCCTCTTGTTTATTCTTTGTTATAAAAGTATGAATCTCCACATTCCAACTGACAAATGATCAAAGGACATGAACAGGCAGGCTTTTTTATTTCATAATTCTTTTACATTTAATGTCTTACAGATTATTGTATGTGTAGATAAAATGACTAGTTTTTTATATTTGAATAAATGTGTTTAAATGTGAGCTCATCCTCTGTAGTCTTGCCAAAATCATCCAGATCCACGGGATTTTGATGTCTTTTGAAACTTTTCATTCTATGTTTCTTGGAGAGTACAGGTATTTGAGATGGTAGCAACTATTAAACACATTTAAAAATACTTACAGATAGATGCTATGTCTTAGTGATTTTGGATAATTGTTCCACAAGTCTATGATGATGAATCGAGTTCCAGCACAGTTGATTGGTTGAATTCTCCAGAATCTTTTGAAGTCTGTATTTGTAGTATGAAGTTTGTCATCTGTCAATGACAAATAGAGAGTCTGATTCAAACCACCAGGTCTTGGCTTCCTAGTCATTTAATAGAGAATAGGCAGTTTCTTCTTCTTCCTCTTCTTCCTCTTCTTCCTCTTCCTCCTCTTCCTCCTCTTCCTCCTCTTCCTCCTCCTCTTCTTCTTCTTCTTCTTCTTCTTCTTCTTCTTCTTCTTCTTCTTCTTCTTCTTCTTCTTCGGAAGGCAGAGCAATTGGGGTTAAGTGACTTGCCGAAGATCACACGGCTAGTAAGTGTTAACTGTCCAAGGCCAGATTTGAACTCAGGTCCTCCTGACTCCAAGGTTGGTGCTCTATTCACTGCACTCCTAGTCCCCCCGAGAATAGGCAGTTTTCAAAGGAAGAAATAAAAGCAATAAACAGCAATATGAAAAAATGTTCCGAATCATTAAGAATTAGAGAAATACAAATTAAGGCAAGTCTGAGGTTGTACCTCATACCCATCAGACGGGGAAAGTGGACCACAGAAAAGAAAATGACAAGTGTCGGAGGAACTACAAGAAAAGAGGCACATTGATTGGTGGAACTCTGGATTGGTACAACCATTCTGAAAGGCACATTTGGAACTATGCCCCAGAATTTACAATAAGCTATGTACTTTGATCCAGTAAGAGCACTACCAGGCATATACTAATAAAAAAGTTCAAAGAAAGAGGAAAATTACATATACACATAAAATTGATAATTCTTTTTGCCATGGCAAGGAACTGGAAACTAAGGTAGAGGCTATCTATTGAATGGCTGAAACAAATTAAACTATATAAATATAATGGAATATTACTGTGCCATTAAAAATGGCAAAAGGGATGGTTTCAGAAAAATCTGGAAAGAACTGTCCGAACTAATGCATAGTGAAGTAAACAAAACCAGAGAAATTTCTTTAATATAATATTTTAAATACCAATAACTTTGAAAGACTTGAGTAATCTGATAAGTACAATGACCTACCACAACTCCAGAGGACTGGAAATGAACTATTCTATCTACCTCCTGATAGAAAAATTATGTACTTAAACATACATTTAAAAAAATATGACCAATGCCAGAATTTGTTTTGTTTGATTATACATATTTGTTAGGAAGATTTCTTTTTTCTTTTTCAATAAGAAAAGAGGATGTTGGAGGAGAAAAAGTAAATAGTTGTTCATTGAAAAAAATTTAAAAATAAAGTATGGCTTTCTGAGAGGTACTGTAGGAGACTATATTAGGAGATATTTGTTGTTCAATCATTTTCAGTTGCGTCTGACTCTTCATGACACCATTTCAGAGTTTTCTTGGCAAAGATACTAGAGTAGTTTGCCATTTCCTACTCAAGCTCACTTTATAGATGATGAAACTGAGGGAAACTGGGTTAAGTGACTTGCCTGGGGTCACATAGCTAGTAAATGTCTAAAGCCAGATTTGACCTCAGGAAGATGGCTCTTCCTGACTCCAAACCGAGCACTTTATCCACTGAGCCACTTAACTATCCTACATTAGGAAATATAGATGATGTAAATAGAAATGATGTCAACAATATTTTTTTTTATTTTTGCTTTTTTTTGGAAGGCAATTGGAGTTAAGTGACTTGACCAAGGTCACATGGCTAGTTTTTGTGTTGAGCGTCTGAGGCCAGATTTGAACTCAGGTCCTTCTGATTCCAGGGCCAGTGCTCTATTCTCTGTGCCACCTAGCCACCCCAACATTTATTTAAAAAAAACATTGCATTATATCACAGAATTGTTATGAAGATCAAATGAAGTAATTTATGCACAAGTGCTTTATAACCTGTAAAGCTGTATATGAATATAAGCTATCACTACAATACCATGTAGGTAACCATCTAATCTGTCTACGCTTAGGGCTAACACTTTACAGTAGCTAACTATGATTTGGGGTGCCTAGAAAAATCATTTCCTGTCACAATAAGAAAAAACACTATGGGGGAAAAATAAACTACTGATAATGAGGAAAGGGAAAAATATTAGACCTAATGGTGAGTGTGTTAAGTAACAATTCTGTGCCAGCTGCCATGCTAAAGCATCCAACTCTTAAACTTAGTGTAGACTATTTCCAATTTGTGTATATGTCTTCGAGGAGATGTGAAAGAGACATACAAAACATGTAACCAAAAAAAAAAAAAAGAAAAAGAAAAAGGGGGGGTGGAAATGTCAATCACTGCCCAAAAGAGTCTAATGCATTTTGGAAAAGATAAGCAAGGGGAAAAAATCAATAGGATCTGATAGAAATTGTCTGAATGAAGTGTGTATCAAACTGAACAAGCTATCTTTACGACAGCTCCCAGAGCTCAGGGGCAGAACATTAGGGAAAAGGTGGGCTCTATAGTAGTCAATATAACACAAACTGATAGCTACAGATCAACTATTTGAATTGGGGCGTAACATATGTAAGTGATAGAATACATCATTTCCTTTTGGGTAAAGTAAGCAATTGGTTTGGAGGGTATGGGAAGCGGGGTTGGGGGGAATTCTTCTAAGTCTGAGATTTTGTCTTTTGTTGTGTGGAGGGAGGGATGGTGATCTTTTTTTAAAAAGCATTTGGTTAGGTAGAAACAGCTCATCCAAGCCACTCTGCCCCCAGATTCCCCCCAAACGATGTAAAAGGGGACTCTGAACAACTTCTGGAGCCCCAGCACCCACAGAACGACACAGAGAAGCTAAACTCCCGCTGAGGACAGCCCAGCAGCCCTGCAGGAAGGACCAGCACAGTGGTCTGGGACCTGGCAGCGTGCAGCGCGCAGAGCGCAGGAGCCGAGCCGAGCCCAGGTCCGCATGAGCCGAGGTTTTAGCCCCAGGGCGGCAGGGCCAGCAGCCAGCTGGAGAAACCCCAGAACACCAGGAGCTGTGACGACTCAAGAATTGTCAACATAGACATGCCTAGGACAAAGTAAGAGGTTAGTGTCCTATGGACTTTGGGACCTGTATTTGGGGAATGCGTCAGCTCCCTCCCCTGGGGGCTAGAAGCCGCTGAGGAGACACGCCATTTTGTAGTTTTCAGAGGCAGCGCCCGCTCCCAGCCTGCAAATTTGTAGGGAGATCCAGCGATCAGTCTTGGGGGGTAATCGCTCTTGCTTTAACCTCCCTGGATCTGGATTGTAATCTAGGGTGGAAGTCGTGGGTGGGTTTACAGCTTGCCAGAAACGGAAGTTGCCCCCCACACGTTCGGGACGAAAATTCCTCTATCTGGCCTTAAAGCCATAGTGTGGCAACAAGCCCAAAAGTCAAGTAATTAAGCTGCAACATGCCAAGGCAAAGGAAACAGAAAAATGCAACCCTAGACTCCTATTTTGGGGGCATAGAGCAGGAAGAACTGTGAGGTCAGAAGTCCTGCTCCAAAAGCCCCAGGGGAAACCATGAGCGGGTTGCAGGCCATAGAGGACCTTAAGAAATACTTTAAAAATCAAATAAGAGAAGTGGAGGAAAAACTGGAAATAAAAATGAGAAGGATGCAGGAAAAGTATGAAATGAGGGTCAACAGCCTGACTGAGGAAAACAACACCTTAAAAAATAGACTAACTCAAATGGCAGAGGAGGCCCAAAAGGGCAATGAGGAGAAGAATGCCTTAAAAAGTCGAATTTGCCAGATGGAAAAAGAATATCAAAAGTTCACTGAGGAGATCCATTCCTTCAGAGTTAGACTGGAGCAAATGGAAGCTAATGACTTTATGAGAAATCAAGATGCTGTTAAGCAGATCCAAACAAATGAAAAATTAGAAGGCAATGTGAAATATCTCATGGGAAAAACCACTGACCTGGAAAATAGATCCAGGAGAGACAATTTAAAAATTATTGGACTACCTGAAAGCCATGATCAAAGAAAGTACCTAGAAATCACCCTTCAAGAAATTCTCAAGGAAAATTGCCCTGATGTTTTAGATCCAGAGGGCAACATAGAGGTTGAAAGAATCCACGATCACCTCCTGAAAAAGATCCCAAAAAGAAAACTCCCAGGAATATTATAGCCAGGTTCCAGAATCCCCAGATCAAGGAGAAAATACTACAAGCAGCCAGGAAGAAACCATTTCAATATTGTGGAAACACAATCAGAATAGCCCAGGACCTGGCAGCTTCTACACTGAGGGATTGAAGGGCATGGAATATGATATTCCAGAGGGCAAAAGAACTGGGAATGAACCCACGGGTCACCTACCCAGCAAAACTGAGTATTTTGTTTCAGGGAAAATATGGTCATTCAGTGGAATAGAGGACTTTCAAGCATTCTTGAGGAAAAAACCAGAATTGAATAGAAAATTTGACACCCAGACACAAGAAGGAAGAGATGCCTGAGAAGGTAATCAGGGAAAAGAAATCAAAAGGAATTTATCAAAGTTGAGCTATTTACATTCCTATATGGAAAAGCAATAACTGTGACTGATGATACTTTTCTCACTATGAAAATAATGGAAGAAGGGGGTGTGGTCATATGAATACATATGTGAATGTGTGTGTATATGGTTACAGTTATATATGGATAGAGGGCATAAGTTGAACTTGTTGGGAAGGGAGAATACTCAAGGGATGAAATTATGAGGTGAGAGAGGAAAGTGGCAAAAGGAGATGGGGAGAGACATGGTAGGGTAAACTATCTCATGTAGGGGAAGTGGTTGCAAAGGAGGGGGAGAATAAGGAAGACTAAAAAGGCAAAACCACATTCACATTGAATTTGGTTCAGGGAGAAAATGACATACATACTAAATGGGATATCTCAACCTGCAGCAGGATAGGGGAAGGGGGATGAGAGGAGGGATGATGGATGGGAGGGCATCCTTGGGGGGAGGGGAGGTTGGAAGTACCCACTATAGAAGAAGGACAGGATCATGTAGGGAATGGACCAGGTGGGGGGTGGGATGAGTGGGAGGGAATTATAAGCAGCCTTGTACAATATATTTACTATGATAATGTTTTGCATAGCTAGACATGTACAACATATACTGAATTACTTATCTCCCCAGAGGGAATGGGTGACAAGGGAGGAAGGAAATGGATCTGAAACTCGAGGTCTTAACATCAAATGTTTCAAATATATATAAATACTATTATTAATACTCTTTTGCTTGTAATAGGGAGATAAGATGTGCAGGCATTGGGACACAAAGATTCACCTTCCTCTAATGGAAAAGTCGAAGGGGGTATGGGAGAAGGTATGGGAGAGAGCAGATTGGAGGAAGCGATATCTTGTGGGACTACTATTCTGGGAGGTTGGGTAGGGGAATAATGGGGGAAAAATGATTGTAACTCAAAATCTGGCGGAAATGAATGATGTAAAACAGAAGTTAATAAAGCATTTGTTTAAAAAAAATAAATAAAAATAAAAAGCATTGGTTATTATGTCTCATTGTGACACCCCTAGAGAGGGAAGAGTTTAGCCCAGAGATTGTTAAACCAAGGGTTGCCAAGACTAGCAGAGACTTTAGCTGGGCTTAATCCTTCCTCCTCCTTATTACTATATCAATGCTATCAGGGTCTGTCCCTTCCTTTCTTTGGCTCTTTCCACTCCATTCCTTTTTTTTTTTTTTTTTTAAGCAATTGGGGTTAAGTAACTTGCTGAAGGTTACACGGTTAGTCATTATTTATGCGTGGGTGCTCATTTTCTGAGGCCGGATCTGATCGCGGGTCATCCAAACTCCGAGGCCTGCGCTCTTACTCACTGCGCCACCTAGTCGCCCCTTTAGGGCAATTGGGGTTAAGTAACTTGCCCAAGGTTACACGGCTAGGTTTTTGTTTTGTTCACTGCGCCACCTAGCCGCCCCACACTCCATTCCTTTTATCCCCTATGAACATATCTGTTTGGCCAAATCTCCCTATAATTACTTTGTTAGGATTAGTCAATACTTAAAAGAAATTAATTCAGACTAGTCACTAGAAGGTCAAATACTGAAGCTAAGCTTAGAGGCTTTGGTCACTTAATGAAAAGACAGAACTCATTGGAAAAGACTGATGCTGGGAAAGATTGAAGACAAAAGGTAAAGTGGACAGCAGAGGATGAAATAAATAGTTTCATGGAAGCAATAAATGTGAGTTTGGACAGACTTTGGGAGACAGTGGGGGACAGAAGGACCTGGCATGCTATGGTCACAAAGAGTTGGACTTGACTGAATGACTGAACAGCATTAACAACAACGTACTTTGCTCTCCATCTAGTAATTATAACAGTTACATATATAATAATTACAATATTTACATAGCAATTTAAAGTTTACAAAAGGCTTTTTGACATTATCTTATTCAGGGGTGGCTAGGTGGCCCAGTGAATAGAACACTGGTCCTGGAGTCAGGAGGACCTGAGTTCAAATCTGGCCTCAGACACTTAACACAAAAACCAGTCACTTAACCCCAATTTCCCTACCTTCCCCAAAAAGGAAAACAAAACAAAACATTATCTCATTTGATCCTTACAAGATTCCTGTAATATAGATGCTATTGTTATCATCTTCATTTAATAAATGAAGAAACTGAGGCAGGGTTGTAGCAAATATCAGAGACTGGATTTGAACTAGTTCTTGCTGACTCTCCATCTAATACCCTACTGTTATCTACAACCCCTTATCTATAGAATTAGTTTTTCCTAGTTTTCCCTAATCCTCAACCCCATTTCAAAAATGAGTGTAATTGGATTGGAACTTGATATTTCGTAGGGCAAGAGAGCTAGGACTACAACCAAGGAAAATGAGTGTAACTAAAGAAAGACATATTATTAATCAATTAATAATCCAGTTTGTCAATACCCAGGATATACAAACTGCAGTGCTAGGTAAGAGCCAAGGGCTCTAACGAGGTAGGAGATACCACTGGATTATAGGATGCTTGATTGAAAACTAGGATGGGTCTAGTCTCTCTTCATCGGGAACTCATTTGAGATCATAAGATATATAAGAATAGTGACAAATGCTCCATGTCACGTGAATGGTATTGAACTCTGGTCATCCAACACGAAATCCAAGGGTTACATGCAACTTGGCTGACCCCAGGGTACGATCTGCTAAAGATTGGGTGGGTTTTAAAGAAATGCCTTACCTGATTAGCTAGCCCTGCATGAGAGTTCTCTTCCAATTCTGCAATATGGCGTAGGGCCAGCTATGTGGTGTGGTGGACAGAGGCTCCAGGTCTGTAGTCAAGGAGGATCATCCTCCTGAGTTCAAATCTAGATTCAGACACTTTCTAGCTGTGTGACTCTAGACAAGCCACTTAACCTGTGTTTTCTGTAAAATGAGCTGGAGAAGGAAAAGACAAACCACTCCAGTATTTCTGCCAAGAAAACCCCAAATGGGGTCACAAAGAGTCAGATACACCTACTGAGCAACAACAGCACAAAATGGAGGAAACATAGTATCTTATTATATGAAAAGGGCCCTTAGAGACCATCAAGTTTAATATTCTCATTTTACAAATAAGAAAATTAAGTCATAAATAGGTTGAATGACTTGTATTGAGTCACACAACTAGTATCTGAAATAGGTTGTTGTCACCTTGTTCAGTCATGTCCAACTCTTCATGACCCCATTTGGGGTTTTCTTGGCAAAGACACTGGAGTGGTTTGCCATTTCCTTCTCCAGCTCATTTTACAGATGATGAAACTGAGGCAAACAGAGGATAAGTGACTTGCCCGGGGTCACACAGCTAGAAGTCTGAGTCTAGATTTGAATTCAGGAAGACAAGTCTTCTTGACTCCAAGCATAGCACTCAATCCACTGTGCCACCTGGCTGCCCCTGTATATGACTTCAGATCTAATACCCTATCACTTATCCTATGCTGTCTATAGATATTTCATTAAAAATAATAGCAACACGGGGTAGCTAGTTGGCACAGTGACTAGAACACCGGCCCTGAAGTCATGAGGACCTGAGTTCAAATCCAGCCTCAGAAACTTAACACAAAAACTAGCCATGTGACCTTGGGCAAGTCACTCATTCCAATTACCCTACTTTCCCCCTCCAACAAAAAGCAAAAAAAAATAATAGTAATACATTTTATTGATAACTTTTGTTTTTATATCATCATTTCTTAATGACCCCCACCTGAGCCCTTCCTTGGAGTAAAGAAAATCAGTTAAGCAAAAACACCTGATACAATGACTACATCTGACAATATGCAATCCTAGGATTATAATTTGGAGCTGGAAGCGACCTCACAAGTCATCTAGTCCCTGTATCTTTTGTGTTGGACCAGCACTTCCTCTCCTAAATACTACCTGCTCAAGAAAGGACCCAAATCCAAAACCTTTAGATTGAAGATCTCATATTATACTCAGATAATGGAGGTAAGTTTCATTTCTTTTTCTCCAAAATGAGAAATTATTAGAATTAGGCTTTTTTTCCAGTGATCTTTTTATTTAGTTAGATCACACAGTGGATAGAGCTCTGGATCTGCAGTCAGGAAGACCTGGGTTCAAATCCTACCTCTGACACTTACAGCTATGTGGCTATGGGAAAATCACTTAAATGTCTCTACTCATCAGATTCCTCACCTGTAAAATAGGGATAGTATTGACATCTAACACACAGGATCACAATTAGCTAGTACAATATACAGAGTGCCAGGCTTAGAGTCAGAGAGATGAGTTCAAATGTGACTTCAGATACTTATTAGCTTTGTGACAACCTCTGCCTCCCTCTATTTCCTCAACTATAAAATGGGAATAATAATAGCACCTACCTCACAAGGTCATTGTGATGATGAGATGAAATAATAATTGTAAAGCTCTTAGCACAGTTTATGGCACATGATAGGCAATCAGTAAATGCTTGTTTCCTTCTTTCCTTCCTTCCTTCCTTCCTTCCTTCCTTCCTTCCTTCCTTTTTTCCTTCCTCTCTTTCTAGTATTAAATGAGTTAGCCTATGTAAAGCACTTTGCAAACCATAAAGTGCTATATAAATGCTAGATATTAGTAAAATTGTACCAATGATATACACACATTTATTATGATTGTATTTACTTCATTTTGTATCAATTCATACAAATCGATCCTTATTTCCTGAATTCTTCCTATATGCAATTACTTACTGCACAGTAATATTCACATTATATTCATACAGCAGTTTGTTTAGCCATTTACCAATTTATGGGCGCACATTTTATTTCTAAACCTCAAAAAATGTTGTCATGGCATTTTGGTGTAGATTGGACCCTAGTTTCTGTCTTTGATCCTCTTGAAGTATATTTTGAATAGAGGAAAAGTGGATCAAAGGGCATGAACAGTTTAGTCACTTTTCTTGAATAATTCCAAACTGATTTCTAGAATGATCAAACCAATTCTCAACTCAACAACATGTTAGTGTGCCTATCTTGC
Source organism: Gymnobelideus leadbeateri (assembly GCA_011680675.1). Classification (NCBI taxonomy): domain Eukaryota; kingdom Metazoa; phylum Chordata; class Mammalia; order Diprotodontia; family Petauridae; genus Gymnobelideus; species Gymnobelideus leadbeateri. The sequence goes on from WOXC01003582.1 coordinate 758,724, forward strand.
CACAGCCCTTCCAACATTGATTATTACTATTTTCTTTTCAGTCATCATTGCAAATCCAGGCATGAGGTGAAACTTGAGTTGCTTTAATTTGCATTTTGCTTTATTAGTGATAGAAAGCAAACTTTGTGGAACTGTTAAACATGCATTTCACCAAGCCTCTAATATCTGAGAGAATGACAGATCTATTAGCCAGCCAGTAGTACATGTAGTTTCAGGATGATCCTGTCAGTGGTTGTCTTTTTTTCTAACAAGCAGCAGAGTTGTGAGAAGTACTTCTTACTAGACAGCCAACACCAGCTCAGAGACCAGGAACTCTTGGATTCACAGTATAGTTTCCAAAGCTAGAAATGTCTGCCTCTTAGGATTCTCTGTTGCTCATAACAGAGAAACATAAATCAGAAGAGTAAGCCAGGGACTTAAAGTCCAGTATCAGATTTGCTTAGGCAAATACGTTTATGCTGCCATTAATGTGAACACCACCATTGCTGGACCTATGAGGAGTGGAGATGGGGGGGACATGGAAAGGATCTTCTCTTCCACTTCACTGGAAGTCTAAAGAAGTGTTAGAACTGTTCTAAGACAGGCCCAGGAGAGAGAGCAATGCAGAACATTTCTGCATTCTTAACCCTTACTGATTAAGGATTCTCCTTCCTAAGGGTCAGTCCCTCATGATGTTCAGTGGTCAAACATCTTTGACACAATGAAGAATAATGAAGAATTTCTGTGTCAGTTCAGCAAAATGAAGCCATCTATCTCTTTATAAGAGGTTCATATAGAGCGCCGGCCCTGGAGTCAGAAGGATCTGAGTTCGGAGCCGGCCTCAGACACTTAATCCATACAAACAAAAACCTAGCCATGTAACCTTGGGCAAGTTACTTAACCCCAATTGCCCTAAAGGGGCGGCTAGGTGGCACAGTGAGTAAGAGCACCGGCCTCAGAGTTGGGATGACCCGAGATCAGATCCGGCCTCAGAAAATGAGCACCCACGCATAAATAATGACTAGCCATGTAACCTTGAGCAAGTTACTTAACCCCAATTGCTTTAAAAAAAAAATAAGAGGTTCATGTGCATAACAGACAACATGCTCCACCGGTGGGACACATTCTTATTGATTAGATCAAAATTAATCTATAATTAAGTACTAAGCCTATAGCAGCATGCTTTTATATTAATAAAGTTGATGGAACTGCTTTATTACAGCTAAAATATCCACATTTTTGTTATATCATACCTGAGGGAAAATATTACATTTCCCATGATGTTCCAGTCCTCAAGAACAAATCAGACTGGTTCTTGGGACTTCAATTTCTTTGAACCTCTATGCCTGTGTATTAGAATAATTTCATGAAAAGAACAACGAGAATTCCAGGAAGGAAGATAACAATATGGAGGTCATGGTAGCATCTGGTATAAAAAAAAAAGAGAGAGAGAAAGAAAAGAAAAGAAAAAAGCATTATCACAACATGCTTACCAGCTGCCAAAAATAAGACGAGAGGAGAATTCAGGGAGCTTTCTGCTGTAACTGAAACAGCAGACTCTGGGAAAATCTGAAAGCAGAGATTAAGATTCTAATTAAGATGGAGAAGATCTTTCTAACTTTCAGTCTTGTCTTATAATAAATATTTCATGCACGCGTGCGTGCGAACACACACACACACACACAAACACATAAACACACCAGATTATGAATCTTGGAGGATATTTTCCCCACTGTCCACTGAAAAAAACCCCCAAAACAAAACTAATTCCCAGAATGTGTGTGCTGAGAAAAATTTCCTATTCCTTTACTGTTTTAGCCCAAATTAAATGTTTCTAAGTTTGTACCTACTCTTCCTTTGGACTCTGTGTATACTAATCAGAAAGTGTATGCCAGACTTCTGGAAGGACTGTTTTGTAACTACTATATTTTCTAAGTCATAGTAATAAATGCCTTTGCTGTACGTTAATTATGTCTACTGGCTGTCTGTTAATAAGAAGCATACTGGCGGGGGTTCATGGGCTATAGTTTTAGAATGGTAAATCTATAGGATATCCCAGAACATGTTGAAGTTTACCCCATGCAGACACAGCTTGCTAGTGAGAAAGCATCTTTGGGCGTGGGGAGGTATCCCAGAGAAGGTGTTTCAAGAGGAAAGTCTGACACGCACCCAGGTTTTTGGGGATCAAAGACCTAGGGGAAAGAAGTAAGATCTCATGTCTAAAATGCTAAAATTCTGAAAATATAGTCTATTTTAAGACCAAAGAGCAATAGGAAACTCTCAACAATCAGATTCTGAAGAACTGAACAGAAACAATTCCACTGAGGAAGAAAAAAGAGGAACAGTCTAAAGAGACTACTATGAATGTACTGAGAGCTCATTGACCAGCTTTTTTTCTAAAGACAAAACAACTAATTCAAAAGAGTGGTATGGGGGTGGCTAGGTGGCTCAGTGAATAGAGCACTGGCCCTGGAGTCAGGAGCACCTGAGTTCAAATCCAGCCTCAGACATTTAACACAAAAACTAGTTGTGTGACCTTGGGCAAGTCAACCCCAATTGCCCTCCAAAAAAAGAAAAGGATGGCATGATCCTGTAAAAACTGTGTCACCTATATGAAAGCTGAGGTTGAGCTGAGGTTAAAAGATAATGAAAATTTTCTTTAAAAGAAAATTTTGTGTGTATGTGTGTGTGTGTGTGTGTGTGTGTGTGTGTGAGCGTGCAACCCCAAGAAAATAAATGAAAAAAAATTAATCATATAAGCAAGATAGCTGGATATGATATCAGAAACACAGAGCCAAGGTCTCCAGCTCCACTCTGACCCCTCCAGTGTTGCTAAGTGCCTCCTGAAGGCTGGTGAAGGTCTAGAACAATTCGCATGGCTCTGGCCCTCAGCTGCCTGGAGAATGATGGGAGATGAATGGAGTTTTCTCACCTCAATCTAAATATTATGTTAGTCTAGGGAAAATTCCCACTGTAGGTGAGAAGGATGAAAAACAATCTTGATGCAGAGATCCTTTCTCAAGCCAGCTGAGTGTGACTATGTGACTATGGTTATCAGTCAGTCAACAAGCATTTATTAAACACTTGTTACAGATCATGGATTGGGCTAAGTGCTGGGAAGACAAAGAAAAGCAAAAAACAAAAATGAAACAGTCTTTCTTGTCAAAAATCCTGGATTCTGCTGGGGATACAGTATGTAAATAATTAAGCACATGCAAGCTATATATAAGGGCAATAGGTGATACAGTAGATACAGCACCAGGCTTGGAGTCAGGAAGGTCTGAGTTCAAATGTGACCTCAGACACTTACCAGCGGTGTGACCCTGGACAAGTCCCTTAACCCCTATTTGCCTCAGTTTCTCATCTATAAATGGGGACACACTAGAGAAGGAAATGGCAAACCACACCAGTATCTTTGCCAAAAAATCCCATGGCAAGAGTCCATGGGTCACACAGGGTCAGATACAGTTGAACAACTGATATATATGTGTGTGTATATATATATATATATATATATATATATATATATATATATATATATTGCTATATACAGAATAAGTGAATCTGAAAGGGGGAAGCATTTGCAGCTGAGGAAATAAAGTGGGATTTAAACTAAGTATGGAAAGAAGCCAGAGAAACTAGAAAGTGGACACGAGAAGTCAGAGCATGCCAAACTGAAGATTTTACATCTGTGCCTGAAGGTACTAGGGAGCCACCAGAAATTGCTGGGCAGAGTGCTGGCAAGGTCAGAACCACCCTTTAGAAAAATCACACTGGCAGCTAAGTGGGGCTTAGAGTGGAGTGGGGAGAGGCTTGAGACAGGGACATCAGTTAGGAACCTGTTCCAGGATGGTTTTCCCCTCTGAACATTTTAATAATACAGCAGTTAAAAATTAATTTTATTCTAGGATGCCTTAAAAGAGGCAAAACTTCCAGAATAAGAGAGGTGATAATCCCACTCTATCCTCCCTTCATAAGATCACATCTGAAGTCTCAAGCTCTGTTCTTATTTTATTTTTTTCCTGGAGGGGGGGGAAGACAAGGCAATTGGGGTTAAGTGACTTGCCCAGGGTCACACAGCTAGCAAATGTGTCAAGTGCCTGAGACTAGACTTGAACTCAGGTTCTCTTGACACCAGGGCCAGCATTCTTTCCACTGCACCACCTAGCTGCCCCTTTACAAATGGCATAGAGATGAATAGATGCTTCAATTGATTCAATTGAATATCCTAGTGGGAGAGGGGGAAGGTCTTGTGTTCGAACTTAGCCATGGTTGACCTCATTGATACCTACATAAAGGGAAGCCATCAATTATATAGTGACTCCTTTTTATAAAGACCACGTGGGTAACTTTTCTGCCCAGTGTTTAGGACATCGTACAAACAGCTTTTGTTTATGTGAAAGAAACTTCTTAAGTTCCTAGCAGATGGCAGACGAAACTTCCCAGGCTTCACTAGTATTAGGAAAATTACAAAATGAATTGTTTGCATCGCATCTAGAGTTATCACAGGAAAGAGAAAAGCTGTACGTGGTGAGGGAGTTACCCACATTTAATTATCATTCATTTGCAAACACTCCTCAAAGTTGCATCTTGGCAGCCTCTGAAATGAGGTTTCATGATTGTTTTTCCTGGATGCCCTGCAAGAAAGCCTGTCCTTTGACTTTATTGGTTTGTTACAGTGCTAGACCAAAGAGGACAGCCTCCTCTCCCAAACTGTTGCATTGTTAACTTTCACAGGAGTGAGGCAATGATCGTGTATTGGCCCACAAACATTCCTCTATGTACCACCCAGCTTATCCTAACCCCACATGGACTTCAGGCTTTGAACCCTCCGTTCCATGTTGGATGAGGTTGCTTTCCAGGCCTGGAATGCGGAAGGCGTTGTCTCTCACTGTCACTATCACTGCATTCTTGAACTTCCCAGGCCTTTTTCGGTCAGGGGCCAATAATAGTAGCTCATGGGACCACCTGCTCTGGATAGTACTGTTGGTCCTAACCCCACCACCGTCCCACACCTCCAATTTCTCTAGAAAAAGGATTAGATACCCGTATATATTATCCTTAATAAAACTGGGAAAAGTTAATAAATAAATTATTAATAATCTATCAATAAACTGTTAGTGAATATAATAAAGTCTATTAATTTATATTATATAAATTATATTATATTGTAATTAATAATAATAAAACTGTAAAACTTGGACTCAGCTAAAAGGTTACACCCAAGGACCTAGAAGGCTATCTGTGGCCTTGAGGCTGCAGGTTCCCCATCCCTGTTAGTGTATCCTAATGAACTCTGAGCCTTGGTATCAGTCAAGCAACTGAATCCTATGGACTTCTGGATTTTCCTTCCTGTTGCTTCCTCCAGTGACAGTGTAAGCTGTTTGAGAGGAGGCCTGGCTTTCCTACTGGTATTCCCAGTGCTTAGGACAGCATTTGGTATGTAGCAAGCTCTTAATAAATATTTTTTCATGCATTCATACCTAATATGCTGGAGGCCTTCCTCCAAAGCTCTTTTGACCTATAGTGCAGGGAGAAGAAAAATTCAAAGATTAACAGTGGGCCATGAAGACTCGACATGAAGATGCTTGATACCTGATAGAAGTAGGTACCAAAAGTGAGGAGGGAAGGGAAGACAAACCTTATTATACTTTAAAATTCTGTCTAATGTGTACTTCATAATACCAGAAACTGTTGTCAATGGGTAAAGGGAGAATACCGGGGTTTTCTTTTAGTAATTAGGTGGCACAGTGGATAGATTGCCAAGCCTGCAGTCAGGAAGACTCATCCTTTGAGTTCAAATCTGACCTTAGATACTTGCTAGCTGTGTGACCTTAAATAAGTCAGTTAACCCTGTTTCCCTCAGTTCCTCATCTGTAAAATGAACTGGAGAAGGAAATGACAAACCACTCCAGTGTCTTTGTCAAGAAAACCCCAAATGGGGTCATGAAGAGCTGGCCATGACTGAACAGCAGGCTTTTTTATTGCTTGTTCAGGGATTACAACTGGACCTTTTGCTTTGACTCTGTCTTGGTTCTTCTTCCTCAGGTATAACACACAAAACCTTGAAGTCTAAAGTAGGAGCCGAGACAGATAAAATGCCATAGATTTCTGCCTTTGTCTCTCTGCCTGGGGTGGTCAGCCTGTGACCAGTCATTCTGAAATTCCATTCCTGAAGAATTCTAACCCTCTGGCCCAGATTCCAGTAAGTAAGGCAGTCCAATGGATAGCCCAGGCCCCCAGCAAAGGAGGTCATATACATTCCCTACATCCCACTCACTGTCACTCCTGCAGACATATCTCACACTCCATATTTTCTGATCTAAAAGATTGCCCCCTAGGAAAAATGGCCATAACAGCCTTTGGGAATCCAGCAGCTTCAGATAAGAAAGCAATAAGCCCAGCCCTAATGATAGGTCAAAGGAACTATTGAAACAATGTTATTTACTCACATCCAGAATAATTCAGTCCCCATATGATGACATATATATATATATATGTATATATATGTATATATATACGTATATATATATATATAAACAATATACTCCAATTTATGTCATTCTTTTGTATCCAAACCCTCAAACCAGCCCAAACCTATGTCTGAAAATGAAGTAAGTGGGAAATCATTGTCAAGGTACATCTCACAATGCAATCATTCCATGAGTCTAATTGAAAGAGAAAGAGAGAGAGAGACACAGAGAGAGAGAGAGAGAGAGAGAGAGAGAGAGAGAGACAGAGAGAGACAGAGAGAGACAGAGAGAGACAGAGAGAGACAGAGAGAGACAGAGAGAGACAGAGAGAGAGACAGAGACAGAGACAGAGAGAGACACAGAGAGACACAGAGAGACACAGAGAGACACAGAGAGACACAGAGAGACAGAGAGAGAAAGAAAAAAGAAAGAAGACACAGGTGGCCCTGAATCTTTCTGTAATGCTACTTGGCACAGCAGGAGTTCTTGATTGACATGATACCCCTCAATCTCCCTTCTGCTACAAAAAGCAGCAGAGTTGTCAGGTGTTAAGAACAAGACGGGATGCCAAGCTCCCAGGGAAAGGAACATGAGGAAATGTAAAATATATATAGGGATAATGGCAGCACTAGCTCCTTGCTCAACCTGGTTACTAATTCCATTAACCATGCTCCATGATAAACTACCTATGGCCAAAGAAGATCAGAGGTTCTGCTCCAGTTACCAGAGAAACTATAGTCCCTCCTGTGCTCCAGTTCACGCGGGATTCAATGTTCCAGCTTCCATGGAAAGAGTAAGCCGAGTCCCTGACTCCTATTTCTCTGCCTATTGACTAATTCCATGGGAAATGAACATCAAGCATCTAGAGAGAATTGTGATTATACAAGGGAAGGTTCAGATTATGTGTGTGTGTAGCAGCAAGCACCCCAATATCCCCAGGGTGACTGCCAACACAGGTTCTTAGATCTGCTTTTCAAAAGGAAAGCAAGTCAAAATGGGTTAACAAGCTTACTTTAATCAAACAAACACACATTACCTAGTTCAGGGGAAAAAGGTCAGCACCCCGAACTTCAGAGTTACAGAACTTACAGATCAAACAGACAGGCTTCCAAACTGTCCAACCATTATATCAATACCAAATCACACACACACACACACACACACACACACACACACACACACACACACACACACACTGCATGTATTTATGTTTATTTGACCTCCTGGGTCCCAATCAATACTATGTTGCATTCCCTCTTGAAGTAGCTAGGTGAATTAGGGCTGGGCCTGGAATTAGGAAGACTTGAATTCCAATATGACTCTAGATACTTACTAACTGTGTCACCCTGGATAAGTCACTTAACCCCTGTTTGCCAAAATTTCTTCAACCCTAAAATGAGGGTAATAATAGCATCTCCTCCTAGGGTGATGATCAAATAAGGTAATAATCATAAAGCACTTAGCACAATTGTAAAGCTTACTTGGCACATGATAAACACTATAAAATGTTAGCTATCATCATCATCATCATCATCAGTTGGCTACTCCTCCTCTCAGGGTTCTAGTGGCAACCTTGAAGGGCTGGGGTTTCTAGTTCTGTAGCTATATGGTATGTTTCCTATTTATTAGCAATCAATCAACTTAACTGCCTTAGCTTTTAAAAAAGGGATTTACCAGGACATCTAGGCGGCACAGTGAATAGAGCACCGTCCCTACAGTCGGGGGCACCTGAGTTCAAATACAGTATCAGACATTTGACACAGTTACTAGCTGTGTGACCTTGGGTGAGCCACTTAACCCCAAATGCCTTGTTTTCCCCCTCCAAAAAAAGGAGATTTACTGAGAATACAGAGAAGTATAGCTGGCATCACACAGTTTCCCACAAACTTGTACTTTGCTCTTCCCTTGTACATGCAAGGTCCTTGGGGCGTCCTCGGAAAAAGATGGTGAGGCATATGTATAGAGAAACATGTGGAAGTCCTTTTATCCCTTCATGAAGTTCTCCTTTGTTGGGATTTGAGGACTGGCATCTTCCTAGAATCCATAACCAGCAGATTTCTCTCCATCACAAGGGCTATATTCAACCACCATCTATCTCCAGTGACTGTCCTACTACATCTATGTGCAGGCACTTCCTTTGTTGTTGGTAACTATGACTGCTACCACTTTCATTGGAGTCTATTACCAACTCAAGTTGTTGATGGGATATCTAATAGGACTTCTGGATCTCAAACTAATTGGATCAACTGGGCACTCCCAGCTCAGAATGCGCTTTTGCCTAGAGTCAAGAAAGTGCAAATACAAAAGAAACAGAGGTTTCATGTGCACTTTGACCCATAGCAACCAGGTCAGACACAGGGCAGCTGCCTTTCCCTTCACCTGGTCTTTCAAAACAGTCCTTACCTTAAGCAGTCAAGTAAGAAGAAATTGGAATGGCATTCCTTTTGTATGAACACTGATCTGGCTCAGCACTTTCCGATTCATCTATCCTTCCATCCCTGAAGTAAATTAGAAGACTTTCCATCATTACACCACACTAGCCCTTCAGTCATGTAGGGATGGAAACAGACTTCCAAAGTTTCACTTGTTGCATTGAAAACAAGAAGGGATTATCTGCACGGGATCTATGCAACACAAATCCAAGCATGCCCTGAGTTGTGTCTTCAGTGGCCTTTATTCTCCATTATGCCAATGTCTGGGGAATACTTCCTGGATCTAAGAGAGAAAAGAGCTCACTTGGTGTATGTTTATACTTATCATTGTGTTCCATACTTGTTAATAATTGCTTATTTACTTATTACTTTTATATCATTAAAATGCTGCATACAACATTCTGGCAAATTTGTCTACTTCCAAGGAAAACCAACCCAATTATTCCAAGACCACAAAATTAGCATTGCCTGAGATAACATGATTCAGAAGTAGATTAACCAGTGAGTGTGGCTCAGAACTATGTCCAAAGGATCATAAAACTGTGCATACCCTTTGACCCAGCAACGCCATTACTAGGTCTATAGCCCAAAGAGATCAAAGAAAAGGGAAAAGAACCCATTTGTACAAAAAATATTTATAGTAGTTCTTTTTTGTGGTGACAAAGAATTAGAAATTGAGGAGATGTCTATCAATTGGGGAATGACTTAACAAGTTGTGGTATATGATTGTGATGGAATACACTTGTGCTAGAAGAAATGATGAACAGGATCAAAGTTTCAGGAAAAAAACCTGGGAATACTTATATGAACTGATACAGAGTGAAGGGAAAATATTGTACCAGGAGAATATTGTACACAGTAACAATATTGTAGTGACAGTCAAATGTGAAAGTCTTAGCTAGTCTGATCAAGACAATTATCCTAGATATTTCCAGAGGACCCATAATGGAAGATGCTATCTACATCCAGAGAAAGAATTGAGGAACTGTGAGTGTAGATCCCAGCATACCATTTTTCACTTTCTTTATGTATCTTGCTTTTTATTGTCACTTTTTACAACATGTCTGATATGGAAATGTGTTTTGTGTGACTTCACATGTATAATTGATATCATTTTGCTTGCCTTCTCAAGAAGTGGGGGAGAGGTAAAGAGAGAAAATTTTTAACTCAAAATTGTTTTTTAAAATGAATTTTTAAAATAAATATTTTTTAAAAATAAAGACTGTAAAATTGAAAATGCAAGCTTCCTGAGAAAAAAAGGTTCAGATAGGAAACCAAAAACCCTCTGGTCACACATACTGGCTGTGTAACCTCTGATTTTGGGAGTGTCTTTGGGAACAATAAGGTTCACATGCAGCAAGCCCCCTCTGTTTTAAATACATCTTCTCCTTCTGCTGCCTATACACCTGCTCTACTCCTTTTCTGGAGCTCCCCTTATCTAGAATCTTCCATACTAGAATTTTCTATGCTAGCAAAAGTCATTCAGCCCAGCAAGCTGTGCTCAATTGGGCCTCCTTGCCCAACTCAGTCATTAACAGCCATTATCCCCACATGGAACCTCCCTTGATGTTTTGTTGGGGGGTTTTTCCCACTCCACATCCCCAGTCAATCTGCCTCAGCCCAAGTCTTCTCTGAGTACACAGCTGATTGGGATTCTTCACTCTCCTCTGGAGCCTGACTTAATTCATGTCATTCAAAACACCTCTCATCCTCTCTCGAGGAATCATTGTCCTTCAACCTTCTCATTTCACAGTTCTGCTCCTTAGGCTAGTCTCCGTTTCACTCTCCAGGCATGCACAGAACTCTTTTATACCTCTTGCTTTTATTCTTTTTTCCCCCATGAGATAATATTTGTAAAGTGCTTAGCATGGACCTAACAGGTGCTTAATAAATGTTCGATTCCTTCTTTCCTTCCATTCTCCTCTTTAGAAAAATGAATTAGGAAACCCCTAAATTCCTCCACTCGAAAGAGGTAAATTGCAAGGCTTCCTCTTAGCTCTCTCTGGTGAGTTCACTCCAACTAGTCTAGGCAGATTTAGAGACAAGGTAATTGTGGACTCCGGCAATCCTGAAATCCCAAAATGCAAATGACCTAGATATCTTCTCGGATTCTGAAGATATTCCTGGTGGTCTTTTACAATGACTACCCTATTTCACCACATAATCAGCACAGATTTTATGCCAAAAAAATTTTTTTTTTTGCAAAAAAGTTGGGTGTGGCCATTATATGTCCTTTTTTTAAAAAAAAATTCTGCCAGAATTACTTAAAAATAAATTATTACTAAACTGTCTTTGCTGAAGATTAGGATGCATGGAATATTTGGGAAAATATGTTAAAGTTAGGAAGATGCAATTCTAACCATATCACATGACTTACTCATGGCAGTTTTGCCTTGAGCCTATGACTCTTCATTGGGTTGAATGACAATAAAATTAATATTGCAGCACTTTAAGCAAACCAGGCAAGTCGTCTTTTGGAAATATATTGCCAACGTGTGGGCGCTGTGAATTCTAGGCTTGAATTTCACAATGCACAAGGGATAAATGTGTATCCATAAACCACTAGTGAATACATTGTTGCTCTATTTACCTTTAAAGTGGCACGTTGAACAGATTATATCACTCAATAATTACTCAATAAAAGGCTAGAAACAGTTTTTGGACTTGGGGGGAAAAGGGTGCAATGATTATGTGGGGAAATACAGTAAATCACCTTTCCTAGAATATAAAATGAGAGGGATTAGGATATAATTTTTAAAAAACCTTCTTGCCCTTTTGCCTAGCTTTCATATCAACTGTCTGCAAGAAACCTTTAGTCTAATGACATTGACTTCCTAGTTATTACTCAAACAAGACATTTCATCTCCTGATTTCCCATTTTTACTGGTTACCCCCTACCTAGAACTCTCTCCCTCTTCATCTCCACCTCCTGACTTTCTTCAAGTCTCTACTAAAGTCTCACTTTCTGCAAGAAGCCTTATCCAGTCTACCTCTATATATCTTATTAGCATATAATTGTTTACATGTTTTCTATATGTTATGTTATATCATATCATATTATGTTATATACTTGTTTGTTTTTGGTTTTGTTTTGGGGCTTTGTTTTTTTTTCTTGTTTCATTGTATCCCCAGCACAAAGAACAATGCCTGAGACATAGTAGTTGCTTAACGAAGGTATGTTAACTTGAGTCTTAGAAAACAAGTTCCATTTTGTCCAAGGTGGGGTGGGTTGACTTTTTTTCTTCTTAAAAATAATGGACCTGTGATTTCATTAGTTTAGTAAGTACTTGGTAAGGAAACTACTAAAACAGATTGGCATCTGCTTTACAACTTAAAATTTAAGTGAGTTGCCTATAGACAGTGACAGCTTAAGTGACTTGTCCAGGATCACATAGTCAGAATGAGTCAATGGCAAGACTTGAACTTGGGTGTTCTTGATTCCACTATGACAACTGACCTCTCTTATCCCTGAGGTTTAATATTAAATGTTAGTCACTTAGATAAGTCTGGAGGGGACATCATACATCTCAAACAAATAGACAGCAAGAGTAGAATGTTATCAACACTTAAATTTCAAGAAATTTTTCAGCAATTGAGAAGATCCCTATCCCACTTAATTTCCTCATCCCCATAATCTCACAGAAGTTGTATCTGTGGTCAGACTGAAGGACAACATTGAGGCCAGACCAAGTTTAAATGGCAAAGGTTTGCTTTCAATACAGTCAAGCTTTCAACACAGAAGATCATTGAGGAATTTATTATGAAATAATTAATCATACCTTTAAACTGCCATAATACAAATTCTACCTTTGGGCTGCATGGGCTAGACAAGACAACGTTAGACTGAGTTGTTAGGGAATATAATGAATGGAGATTTGAGAAGCTTGCCCACAATGTGGTTTTTACAAGCATTATAGAATTGATCATTCCCCATTGATAGTCAAACAAGTTACTTCACTGAACTAGTCTGAGAACAGAATCTCTGCATATGTAAGTCAATGACTCCATCCAATATAAAACATCTGGTTATTAAAAACTGAAGGAGGCTTCAGAATTAAAATCTGTCTGAAACGGAGAGCCCCAGTCCTTGCCAAACCACTCACACTCAGGATTTCTATTAGTGGGAGAAAGCATCAGGTGGTCCATGGGGAGCTGACTTTAGAAGAGGGAGACGGGCTCAGTCCTGACTCTGACATGTATCACTGGTTGGGTGATTCCAGGGAAGTCCCTTAGTCTCTCAGGGATCCCAGGCTACTCTCCCAAACCATAAGTCATGGAATACTTGACCATAGAAATTGGCAGAAAGAGCATCCTCACCGGGAGGTGCCTATACCTGTGGATTCCACATTGGGAATTGAGGCTATGGCTTAACCGGAAGGATATGTGATCCACCAATCAGAGCGTGTGAAGATGGGTAATATCCCACCTCTTTGTGATAGCCAGTTATAGGTCTCATCTCCAACACAACCACACTTTTATTTCCCTGCTCTTCTAATTCTCCTCCTTTCTTCATTATGCAAGCTCCCAACCTTTCCACTTTTTGATCCTAGTTATGCCCTTTAAGAAAATTATAACCTAACTATTTCCCAGGCACTCCTAAGAGCAGCTATGCTACTACAATTGAGAAAATTCCCCTTTACCCACCAGCATACCCTACTCCTATCCCTGAGATTCCCTGGCAACTTCAGCAGGTGCCTGTGAGAGTGGGTTCTGGGGTAATGATCAGTGAATAAGTCCCACCTCCCCTTTTTCATTTCGGGTGGGATAGAGTGAGTTGTATAGGATGAGAAGGTACATATGTTTTGTGATGGTCATAGCTGATCTCACTATATTTTCTTTCATCCCCAAACCCACCCCTCTTCTTAAATGTAATATTTTATTTTTCCCAATTACATGTAAAAATAATTTCTAACATTTGGTTTTTTTTATTTTTGAGCTCCAAATTCTCTTCCTCCCTTCCCTCCTCCTCCCCTTCCCCCATTGAAAAGGCAAGCTCTTTAAAATAGGTTATAGATGTATACTATGCAAAACCATTTCCCTATTAGTCATGTTGTGAAAGAAAACATAGACCAAAAACCCCAAGAAAAATCAAGGAAAAGTTGGCTTCAATCTGCATTCAGACTCCAATAGTTCTCTCGAGACAGGTGGCATTTTTATCATGAGGTTTTTGGAATTGTCTTGGATCATCGTATTGCTGACTAGTTCAGCGAAGTAACACATTTGGCCATTAGTGGAGAACCATCAATTCTATAATGCTTGTAAAAATCACACTGTTGGCAAACTCCTCAAATCTCCAGTCGTTACATTACTTAACAACTCAGTCTAACGTTGTCTTGTCTGGTCCATGCAGTCCAGAGGTGGAATTTCTATTATGACAGTTTAAAGGTATGCATCAGTCATTCGTAGCTAATCATCATACAATACTGCTGTTACTGCATATAATTTTTTCCTGGTTCTGCTCATTTTACTTGGGTTCAGTTCTTGTAGTACCCATACCTCTTCTAATCTTCCTCTTTCTGTAGAGTGCACTACTATCCTTCAGATCACCTCGGTTCATCATCAAACTCAGTGTTCCCATCAACTCCTCACTCTTGCCCCACATATCAAATCAGTTACCAAATCATACTTTTTACCTCTTAAATCTCTCAACATCTCTCTTTACTCACACATCAACCACCCTAGTTCAGGCCCTCATCCTTTTTCATCTGGACTGTTGAAATACCTTCTTAATTGTTCTTCTCCTCAAGTTTCTCCCCTCCAATTCATCTTCCACACTGCTGCCAAAGTGATTTTCCTAACCTGCGTATCTGACTACATCACTTCCCCGTTATAAACTCCAATGACTCCCTATTAACTCTGATATCAAATATTATTTCTTCTTTGTGTCATCTTTTAAAAATGTCTGTGTTCACAAAAGTTTTTCAATGTCCATAATTATTAGTACAGAAGTAATATATAATACTTACAAATACTTAAATATACACATATTGGAGGGACATGCTCAAAAAATCTACTAAAAGGTATACATTAGTAAAAAAAAAAACTTTGAAGATCACTACTATATGCAAATGAAATTACACCTCTGGATCTCCCCCTTTCCCCCAAATCTACTAGTAAATATCCATAATGAAACAGGCAAAGTGTGGGTCAGATCTGATTTTAAAAAAGAAAAAGAAAAATCACTCATCTTCCACAATATCCGGAGGATGGCTCTTCAAATCTCCATATCAGCTTTCTTTTCAGCAAACTGAATATGTTTGGGTTGATTTGATAAACTACTACCTTGTATAAAGAGCAAATGAATGGTTTCAGGTAAAATTATCACACTATTGATCATTGCTAAGCCCTTATCTCATCAAGAAAATGATTAAGGATAACCTGAAGTACACAGAAGCATAGGAATTAGAGCTGGGAGAGACCTGAGATCAGGTTGAAACCCCTCATTTTATAGATGCTATTTGCAGCATTCATTGATCAGCCTGTGATTTCAAAGAGAGAAGCTGTCTATGAAGACCAAACCACAAAACCTTAATATAGATCCTAGGTTAGTATGCTTTCTTGGAGGCTTTAAGTATAACAGTAGTGCTGAAATCAAAGGGGGCTGGAATAAGCTCAAGACAGACACAGCCCCATCTCTAAATGGTGTCCAACCTACTTGGTTGGACACCATTGGTGTCTTGGTCTTTATCTTCCAGCTTTGTTATTCTATCTGAATTCTTATGTCCTATTAGGTAACATGGATGTATGCCCTCATGCTATAGCAAACAGGAAGTCAAGCAGCCTCCTCCATACAGAAGACATACTTTTATTGTCTGTGACTAGGAGCATTCTTAAGGAACAGCTGAGCCTGCTAGTTGGTTTTTGCCAGAAGAAATAGCTCAGCATCAATCACACCCAGATGAAAATCATTATTTGCTAGGCATTCTCCAATTTTGGGATGCTGCTGGATACCCCATGCTACGGTTGACTCTTAGTCTGGGCAAGGATACATGTGCCTTTCAAACTCTTATAAGAGAATTATGGCATTGCCTCCCTCGTGTCTGGTATCCAAAGCACATGTTTCTTACTTTCAAGAGTAACACAGGGAAGACACTTGGAGAATTCCATTGTGAGCTGCCTGTGATCCAGTCCTTGCCAGAGGCTCATTGAAGATAGCTGATAGGTAATAGCAATAGACTAATGCATATCCATTCTCATTTTTTCAACCTCTTTCCCCCTATGACATTAGATCATCAGAAAATACATGCACCAAGTTACCCTAGATAGATACCCTTTTCCTCTCTCCCCAGTATAAATAGATTATCTGAGTTCCAATTAAATGGCATGCCCTTTACTTCTATAGAAGGTCCACACAAGAAACATGTTATAAATATGCATATGCACATACATACATGCATGTATATCTGCAGAGATATTTATGTACATATACACTTGTACATTCCTACACTTCTGTGTGCCACAGATTAGCCTTATTTTCTTGATGAGATAAGATCATATGTACCTGTATGTGTATGTGTGTGTGTGTGTGTGTGTGTGTATATGTATTTGTATTTTCTGAGGTTATGTGTCTTTTGCAAAATCTTAGACAGTGTCCACTGTGTCCTTTATACATGGATACACAAGATAAACTCCACCTTGTGTTTAATTTCTAGAAAAAGATTGTGTCCATGGTTCAGTGTGAGTGCTTAAAAAAATCCTGGGCAAATAAAGAAAACTATGGTTCCTTTTTGCTTCAAGATCAAAGAAACTAGGTACCATTCATACATTCATTGACTCAATCAATAATCATTTATTAAATATTTACTATGTTCTTGGCATTGGGAATATTAAAACAAAAATAAAACATTCCCTGCCTTTAAGGGGTTTACATTCTATTGGAAGACATAAATATAAAGTATTTACACTTATGTAAAGTAAATAGGAAGGCAGCTAGGTGGTGCAGTGAGTAGAACACCAGCCTTGAAGTCAGTAGGACCTGAGTTCAAATCCTGCCTCAGACACTTGACACTTAACTAGCTGTGTGACCTTAGGCAAGTCACTTAGCCCTGATAGCCTTGTCTTCCCCCCTCCAAAAACAAAAACAGACAATTTTAAAAAGTAAATAGGAAGTAAATAAAGTAAATATTACACATATGTTAAGTAAATTGGAAATGAGAAGTGGCTTGGTATAATGGCCCTTGTAATCAGGAAAAGCTAGGTATACACCCCTTGAGAATTATACTGGCTCCTTGATTCACTGGTAAGGATCTCTAGCTTCCTTCAAGGTCCAAGTGTTATCTTCTACCCCTCCCCACTCCCAGTTGTTACAAGAATCAAATGTGTTAATATATGTGAAAAGCTTTATAAACCCTAACATACTACATAAATATTAGCTTTATTAGTAAATAAATAATTTAATTTAGTCAGTTAGGTGGCATAGTGGAGAGAATGCTGGCTGGATTAGGAGTAAAGATTAGGAGTTCAAATCTTTCTTGTAACATATAATAACTATGTGACCCTGGGCAAATAACTTAACCTCTTTTGACTTCAATTTGTCCATCTGTAAAGTGGGGATGACAATAGAACCTACCTCACAGGACTTATTGTGAGACTCAAATGACATATTATGTGCAATGATTTGCAAACCTTAAAGTAATATATAAATGTCAAAGATGATAATGATGTTGCCCCCCCAAAGAGTTAGACAGCTTGGACTCTTTCATTGTCCTTACATTCCTAGCACCTAGCATAGAACCTGGGACATAATAGGTGTTTAATAAATGCATATTAATTGACTTGTTTTACCCCAGGTTTAAAATATTTTGCTTCCACTCTGAGCCCCCAGAACCTTCTAACAAGACTTAACCGGTTCTGAGTATAGATGAAAAATGACCTCCCAGTTCCCTTGAATTTAGTTCTGTTCATACATTCCTGCACCGTACCATTGTTGTTTTCAGAAAGCACCACATTGCTGGCTCACGTTCTGCTTCTGGCTCGATGCGGCCTCTCTATCTCTTCCTGCCATACTGATGCATAGCTTGTCATTTCGCAGCTTATATTTGTTTTTCCACACCCCACGTGTCCTAGCCTGCACTTGGCCTTTTCTGACTCCTAGTCATATCCTCCCCAGGACCTTGTTATCTCAGCTGCCAACTTTGTAAGCATTCCCATTCCACCCCATATCCAGGCTGCTGCTGAAAATATTTAAAGAACACAGCATGTAGGAGTAACTCTGGTAGAATGCTACTTAATGATTCCAGAGTCATTAGCAGACAGAGCTCTGAATTTGGAGACAGAGCATTGTGTTTCAAATTCTGTCTCCAATGTTTTTGAACTATGCGACTTTGGGCAATTCTCTGAACATCTCTGAGCTTCAATGTTCTCATTTGGAAGAAAGGGGCTTTAAGAATACCTTCATTACCCACATCACAGAATTGCAAGGAAGAATGTGTTTGGTAAACCTTAATTATTTCTTCAGTGTTTTCATATACACTCCTCAATGTTATGAGTACTCCCTCCAAAAGTACAGATTGAAACCCATTCATGCCTTCTTATCCTGAGAAACTCTTCCCATATATCCACCTCAAGAGCCCACCTAACATAATGAGGATTTTCTTCACAAAATATTAAAATTACAAGGCTCACTTGTAATTTTTAGTGCCACAGGTGGAGAACCTGTGTCCTCAAGGCCACCAGGGGCCTTAAACCCTCAAGGAGATTTGTTCTGTGGAGTTTGGATTTAGACAAAGGGTTGCACTTGAGGACCTACAGGGCCACATGTGGCCCCAAGGCTGCAGGTTCCCCACCCCTGCATCCCTTTCCCATCCATTGCCCTTCCAATCCTTTCTGGGATTACTCCAACCATTTGCTATCTTTGCTCCTACTCACATGCTGCTGAATGAAGCTGGAGAAAAATCCTAAAACCAATCTAGCCCCATACTTTCTCCTAACATTCAGAGTTTGAACCAGTTCATGTAAATCATTCTTTCCTTTTCCAGATCTATTATGTTTGCCATTTTTTAATCTTTTTATTCTAGACAAAAACTAAAACTTAAATACATAATAAAAAGGAAACATATTATAAACTTCAATATAAAATAGGAAAAGAAAAAAAGCATGCCATGTGCACAGTAGAAAGTAGGAGAGGATTCAGAACACATAGAAATACCTTTCCATTTCAATAAAGCCTATACATTAAATACTGTGTGTTGTGTTAAAAGCTGTCCATCTTTTCTTTGCTTCCTTGTAGGTTTTCTTTTGTTCTCTGCTTTACACTTTTTCCTTTATTCTTTTTCCCCCTTCCTCCCCAATGTTTGCCATTTCTTAACAGAACAGTAATTATCCTCTTGCATCATCGTAGATTCTTCATTCTCTCTCACCCTTTATGTCCAATCTGTTGCCAAGAACAGTCTATTTACCTTCATACACCTTCTTCTTTGTTCTAATATTGGCACTACCCTGGTGCAGACCTTCATCACCTCATTCCAGGAATATTCCAAATGGCCCCTTGGTTGGTCTCATTGCTTCAAGTTTCTCCTTATTCCAATCCTTCTTCCACTCAGACTGTTAAATTAATCTTCCTAAAGCACAAAGCCGGTCCCGACCATTGCACCACAGGACTGTGGCTGAAATTTTCCCTAAAAGAAGTCTTTCCCGACCCCCCTTAAGGCTAGTATTTTCCCTCTGTTGATTATCTCCAATATATCCTTCATCTCTCTAGTTTGTGCATACTTGTTTTCATGTTCTCTCAATCATTAGACTGTTAACTCCTCACAACCTGGCCCCACCTTGTCTTTCCAGTTTTGTTATAGATTACTTGCTGTCTGGCATTCTGTAATCTAATCAAACTGGTCTTCCCTCTGTTCCTCAAACAGAACCCAATCTCCCATCTCTGTGCCTTTGCACTGACCATACCTCATGCCTGAAAATGCACTCCCTCCTAATTTATACCTCATAGAATTCCTTTCTTCCTTCAAGCTGAAGTACCACCTTCCACATAGTCTTTTCTTATTCCTCCCAGTTCCCTCCTTCCCTAGTTCCTTTGCTTGTTGTTAATCTTTTTGGTTTTGGCCCAGTCCCAATTAAACCCATTCTTGCCCAAACAGGACCCAGACTTTGGTGTCTGGGTTGGTACACATCTGTGTCTACAAGTCTACCCTCATTTGATCTCTGAAGGAACTCTGCCCTCTTGGCTAATAGATGGTGAGTTCTAGGTCTTTTCTCCTCTGCCTTTTACCTAAAAGAAAAGAAGGAATATTTCACTCTCTGAAGAAATAACATCAGGAAAAAAAACTGGGGACAATGGAGCTCAGACCCAACGATGATCTTCTCCATCACTAGATACTACTGAAAGGAATATATACCTTGTTTCATTGTTGTTGTTTGTCCTTCATTCTTGAAGAGGACCATGATATCAGGAAGATGGAGCCATGACTTGCAAGTGAATTGGATTTAAGTGAGGGAGGGCTGTGAAAAGTCACCAGATTCACTCTTGCCTCCAGAGCCTTCTGAGTCCAGTGGCAAGATACAGACCAGGACAACCAGAACTGACCCTGGATTTGGTGGGAGACCTTGGCCTTTTTAAATTAAGGTCTTTCCCAGGTCTCAGTTTGACTAAGGCAAAGGCCATTCACTGATTAAAGTTAGGTGAGAAATTAGGGAAGGAATGATTTCTTTTACCTAGTCAAAGAAAAAAATCTATCTGGAAGATGAAGATCCTTAGGGTTGCCAGTCAAAATAGAAACAATTGCTATTTACTTGCTACCTTGCAGTTAACTACTCAATATTTATTTCTATTCAATATCTTTATATTATCTGCATGCTCTTATACATGAGCAGGTATTCTTCCCCAATAGAATTTAAATTCCTTAAGAGTAGAGACTTTCCATTTTTTGTCTTTTTGTTTTCTTTCCCTACATAATACCTAGAACATGGTAGATATTTAACACATGCTTAATGATGGATTAATAGAAATATAGCCTCATTAGGAGCATACTGACAATAAAAGATACTGGTTTTTCTTTCAAAGAGAAACTTGGTGTCACTGAAATTACAGGGGAGTTGGACAAATGCAATCTACCTTCTTTTCTTCCTCCTGTTGAATTCTGAACCTAACTCATTATCCAGTCATAGTGTCCATACAGATATATATTCTGATGAATCAGCTCTATGGGCTGTCTATCTATTGCATCTCGTATTCTTGACAATAGGCATTTTTTATCCACTTGTTTTTTCCTACGTGGGCAGTTTAGCCAGACATTTTTGAGTTGTTGGAAATCTCATTTGGGAAGAACCATAATATTCTCAGGCAATGGAATCAACACAATGTCATCCACAAAAACAACATCTGGAGTTATTTAACATCTATAGAAAGTCTTCTATTTGAATTCTGTGCCATATTTCCTCCATGACAGTGTCAAGTATTTCTGGCCAGCATATATCTTCCTTATTTCACACCTCGCTTGATTTTAAGGCATTGGAACAAAGTTATTTCTGTTGTTATATCTGTCATGGTATTCATGGGAGACACCTTTTTTTGAGAAGAGCATTTAAGGATGTACTTTGCACTACAAAAGCAAATGTTTGTTTTTTCACTTTGACTCAATTCAGCAATCATATAATAGGTACCTGCTATGTGAAAGATACGATGTAAGGCACTGGAGATAAAGAGACAAAATGAAATCTTTTCTGCTCTCTCTTTTAAAAATAATTTTCATTGATATCTTTTATTTTTTATCTTCTCCTCTCATTGCCCCTAGCCCCAATATATACTGGATAATATATTTTTAAAAGATATATTTTAAAAAGAAAGGAAAAGAAGAGAAAAAATTCAGCAAAACTGATCAACACATCAAAAAAAAATCTAACATTTTATGTCGTGTTACTCATGGCCTGACTTCTGCAAAGGAGTGAGGGAAAGTGTCTTCTCTTATCTCTTCTTTGGGGTCAAATTTAACAATGATTAGTTGCAATTGTTTTGTCATGGGGTGTTCTTTCTATTTATATGGTTATAGTCATACACTATATTGTTTTCCTGGATCACTTCCTTAACTTTGTGTCATTGCATATAAGTCTTTCTTTCCTTTTCTGGATTCATCATGCTTGTCATTTCTTACAGCACAGCAAAATACCATTCCAAATTATCTTCATATACTAGAATTATTAGTCATTCTCCAGTTGAATGGCATTTATTTTCTGTCTAGTCCTTTGCTAACACACACAAACACACACACACACACACACACACACACACACACACACACACACACTTCCAGAAATGTTGGTATCTATGGAACCTTTCTTTAACCTCCATATGCCTACTTGTGGGATCTGGGTCAAAGAGCAATTCTTTATATTGTGTGAAAATAACATGTATACAAACTAGTTTAATACAAATAAATTGCAAATAAGTGCACTACCAATTGGGTAATCAGGAAATCTTCATGGAGGAAGTGATATCTGAGCCAAGCTTTCAAGGAAGACAAGAATTATCCAGGGAGAAGATGAGAATGGAGTGCATTCTAGGCATAAGTGATGCCTTATACAAATACATAGAAGCAGGAAATGACCTTATAAATTCTGAGAACAGCTAGTCATACAGTTTAGCTACAATACAAAGTTTGCGAATGTGGAGACAAATGAAATAAGGGTAGGAAAGAGTCAAATTAAATAATGGTAAAAAAACAAACAAAAAAACAGCCAGATGTGGAAGATCTTAAATGCCAGACTAAAGAGGTTGTATTTCTGTCCTATAAAGAATGGGGAGTTATTAAAGGTTTTTGAGCTATGTGGAACATGGATTAGAGAAGAGAGATACTGGAAGTAGGGATATTAAATAAGTAGGTAGGTAATGGGGTCATACAGGCAACAGATGATAAGGACCTGAATAAAAGTGATGTTTATGTATATGGAGAGGTGATCATTCCAGGAGATATCCTGTAGGTAGAATTGACAAGACTTGGAAACTGAGTGGATATGGAGGAAGAAGGAGAGGGAAGAATCAGAATGACTACATATTCTAAACCTGAGTGATTGAGAGGATGGTGGTGCCCTCAACAAAAACAGGTAAGTTTGAAGGATGGATACATATAAGGGAGATGGTAATGAGCTCTATTTCACAAATACTGAATTTGAGATGCCAATGAGATGCCCAGAAAGAGAAGTCCAGCATTCATTCACTGATATATTATTACTAGAGTTCATGTGCAAGATTATAACAGGGTATCTAGATTTAAGAATCATTTGCATAAAGATGATATCTGAGTCCATGGAAACTGATGAGATTACTGAGAAAGAGAGCAGAAAATATTATGGAACATTATTGTGCCATTAGAAGTAAGAAATATAATTGTAAAGCAGCTTGATAGAAACTAGGCATAAGTCAACATCTCACACCATATACCAAGATAAGGTCAAAATGGCTACGTTACTTAAGACATTAAGGTAGTATCATAAGCAAATTAGGGGAGCATGGGAATTTTTACCTATCAAATCTACTGGTAAGGGAAGAGTTGTGACCAAACAATAAAAAGAAAGGATCGCAGGAAGCATAATGGATAATTTTGAAAAAAATAAAATTAAAAATGTTTTGCACAAACAAGACTGATGCAAGAAAACAGGAAACAGGAAAATTTTATAGCAAATTTCTCTTTTAAAGGTCCCATTTCTCTGACATATGGAACTGAATCAAATTTATAATAACAGGAGCCATTCCCCAGTTGATAAATGGTCAAAGGACATGAACAAGCCATTTTCAGAAGAATAAATCAAAGTTATCAATGACCATATAAAAATGCTTTAAATCACTATTGATTAGAGAAATGCAAATTAAAATAGTTCTAAAGTACGACCTCACACCTCCCAGATTGGCTAACATGACAGAAAAGGAAAATGACAAATGTTGCAGGGGATGTAGAAAAATTGGGACATTAATGCACTGTTGGTAGAGTCCAACCATTCTGGAGAACAATTAGGAGCTATGGAACAATTATGAAACAAATATGGAACAAACTATGGAACAACTAAGAACAATTAGGAACTATACCTAAAGGGCTATAATAGTGTGATTGACCTTTGACCCAGCAATACCACTACTAAGTCTATATCCCAAAAAGATTGAAAAAAAATAAGGAAAAGAAACTATGTGTACAAAAATATTCATAGCAGCTCTTTTTGTGGTGGCAAAAAGTTGGAAATGGAGGGTATGGCTATCAACTGCGGAATGGTTGAACATGTTGAGGTATGATTGTGATGGGATACTATTGTTCTATAAGAAATAATGAGCAGGATAGTTTCAGAAAAACCTGGACTTACGTGAATTGAAGCAAAGTAAAGTGATACATACATAGTAGTAGCAATACTATTATGGCAACCAACTATGTAAGATTTAGCTACTCTGATCAATCTAATGATCTAAGACAACTCCAAAGGACTCATGACAAAAAATGCTCCCCACCTCCAGAGGAACCTCCAGATGAACCCTGAGTACAAAGGGAAACATAATATTTTCACTTTGCTTTTCTTGCATTTTTGTTGCCACACAGCTAATATGGAAATATATTTTGTATGACTTCACATATGTCATTGATATCATGTCATTTGCTTTCTCAGTGGCTGGAGGAGAGTCTAGAGGGAGGGAAAGAATTTGGAACTCAAAATTTTAAAAACTGAATGCTAAAAATGTATAAATAAATATTTTTTAAAATGAGGGTTGCACTGACAGATTCAGTGTACGAAAAGCAATAAATGGAAGCAACCTCCCTTCAAAAAAAGAAATGACAAGTACAAAAGATTCAGAAAAACTTGGGAAGATTTTATGTAATGGCATAGAATGAAATGAACAGAATCAGGAGAACTCTTTGTTGCTATGACTATACTCAAACTGTTCTGAGCCTGTTAGAACCTGTCTAAGCTTATATTCTATTGGCATAATGTTCAAGAATATATGGTCACCTCCCCCACCACAATGAGGTCTTTGAATTCAATTAAACAAATATTGACTAAGTATCTGTAGTGCTGTCTCGGACAGCTTTATGTTCTAGGCACAGGCACAATGTCTGACGTAATAGGTGCTTCATAAGTATTTGTTGATTGATTTTATTGATTCATGTAAAGAAACAAGTGAATATACAATATTTTGAGAAAAGAAAGGGCACTCATAACTAAAAGTATCAGGAAAGGCTTCCTAATTGGAGATGATTCCTAGACTAATCCTTGAAGAAAGCTAAGAGTTATAAACGAATGAGTGCATGCCTGCCATAGGAGATGGTCTATAAAAGCTATGAAGGTGAGAAATGAACTGCAGAGTTCAGAGAAGAACAGAGTCCAGTCTGTCTGTACCATAGAGCATGTGAAAGGGAGTTATATAAAATAAGCCTTAAAGGAGCCAGGTTGTAAAGAACTTTAAATATCCATCTGAGAAGTTTCTAGGATAAAAATATTAGTGGAAACACTGCAGATTTTTGAGCAAGTGGATAACACAGACCTGCGTTTTAGGGAGAGTATTTTGGCATCAGAGTAGGATTTTGTTGAAGCTAAATTTTATGGCGCTGTATAAATATTAGTTATTCTTCTTCTTCCATACTTCAACTTTCTCTTTTCCTGCAAGTTGACAAAAAGGTTCAGACAAACATGGAGGGTGGGACGGGGTGTGGGGAGGTGGTGTTAGGATCCAATCATTTGCATACTCAACTCAGAGCTGTGAAATTTAAACTACATTTTGCCAGTGTGACAACATAACATAAAACACCAAACCAATCAAGATCAATTACTTGTGTCATTTCTTCTCTGTCTGCAGAACTGTCACACCCCATAAGAACATTAGTTGACCTGGACTTGTTCTAAGTGAAACTCCAATTGATGATTACCCAGAACTTTGTTCTCTCTTAGGCATTCGCAAATTGGTTTGGGAATCATATGTTCCCAAGGTCTACAAAGTATGGAAGTCAAGCTTTCAAGTTAGCAATTTCAGCCATCTTTCACTTTCTCTTTAAAAAATGTTAGCCCTGCCTTGGCGCTTTCACCAACCTGAAAAACTGAGAAATCTTTTGTAAGATTTTCTTAAAGAGTGTGGCATGTGCAAGTATTCTCTCTCCTTACAGATGTTAAGAATGTTTTTAGTTGATAGAGTCTTATTGCTTCCTGAATGCCCTTGGGCACGCCATTTAACCTCTGTGGGCCTTGAACTTTTCCTCTTGGGTCTATGTTTTTAGATCTATTTTAAAAAGCACTCAGATTTGTGAATAAGATTTTCACTTAACAGTTAGAAAGGCTATAGCCAGATTACAATTTGCCCAGGATAAAAAAAGTAACATGCCAAGGACTAGCACCCATTCTCTGCATTAAAGAACATGTGCATGGAACTTTCACCATAGCCTTGCCCTCAGGAATCAATCTTCAGAAACATGTTATAGATAAGATAAGGGTTTTTTTTGCTAACCCTAGTCAATACAAGACTAAATTTGGTGAAATTTATTTTTATGCCTTCTAACCTAAAAGTTATGGCTTTCTTTTCTTAGGTTAGTATGCAATAATCAGGGGATGTTCCAGATCTGTTGAATTGAGGCATGTTCTATGGAGCTGAGCTTAATCCTTGGTCCCTTCTGGTGGGCCAAAAACTTGGACTCCTTGCTAAAGCACATATGAGGATGTGAGATTCCTGGTTGGTTTCCATCATCCCCAGTACTGGGGAGGAGGGGACGCGGAATGTTGAAGATGGTTGGTGACGGATCAATAAGAGCCTTCCACTCAACAGATTCTAAAAAGAGCAGCCACTTTGATTATCTATCTCTCCTCCCCTCTTTCAAACCTGTGGCTTGAGGTACCTCCCGGAATCTCTTGGATTTCCCCATCAGGAGGAAAGGATTTTTCTCCCCTGCTCTTCTTTTCCCCTTTCCTCTTCCCAAAAGCTATGACAGTTATAAAAAATACTCATGTGCTTAATGGAGTCTGAATGCAGTTTGAAGCATGCTATTTTTCACCTTATTTTTTTTTTGGTCTTTTTTTTTTTTTTTGGTATTTTCTTTCACAACAAGACTAATATGGAAATACATTTTGCATGATTGCATATGTATTATATGCATGTATTATATAAAATGTATGATATTTCTTACTGTCTCAATGAAGGGATAGAGAAGGGAAGGAGGAAAAGAATTTGGAGCTCAAAATTTAAAAAAAGACGAATACTAAAAATTAATTTTTGCAGTTATCCTTTCCCATCATGACTTTCCCCATCACGATTTTAATATATCGGGGGTCAGCATAAGAAATTAAATAGGAATTTGGGGGAATTTGTGGAAACCTCAGACTACATGCAAAGACCAGTAGATTACACAGAGCCTATGACCAAACACTTCACCCTAATTTTACAATAAGGTACTGTAAACACTCCATAAAAGGAAAAGAAAAAATTCAGATTTTCTATGGGAAGAATGGAGGGCAAAAATATTTTACACAAATTTTCCAGATCGTGGGGCAACATACCCCTAGCCTCAGTGATGTAGAAAGAATAATTGAACATGTAATTTGTAAAAAATAAAGTATTCTTCATAAAAAATTCACTTGATGCGTAAAAAATTCTCATGTACTTACATAGATGAGCCAGACACATTGAATTTCAAGTCCTTAGCTGCCTCTTCTACTTTATGTTTCTTTCCCTAAGTGCAGGAAACCAAACTATGATCCATGTTTCTAGCCCTGGTGGCCACCTTGTGATGGAAGAAGTCTGGAGTTTAGGAATCTAGGTCGTGACTGGCAATGGGAGGTCCTTCTTGCAAGTGATCTGCTTCTTTGATGAAGAATGACCACCTATGGGCTCATCTTGGAAGCTGAAAATTTAAACTGTGACCTGGTTGAACAGAAGACCTTGCCCTTGAATTGCTTCCTTTCTTTCTTCCTTCCTTCCTCCCTTCCTTCCTTTTCTTTCCTTCCTTATTTTCTTCTTTCCTTCCTTCCTCCCTCCCTCCTTTCCTTCTTTCCTTCCTTCCTTCCTTCCTTCCTTCCTTCCTTCCTTCCTTCCTTCCTTCCTTCCTTCCTTCCTTCTTTCCTTCCTTCTTTTCTTCCTTCCTTCCTACCTGCAGACTGAGACAAGTGAAATCTGTTTAGCAGTCCCATGAGGCTCCTGGGAATTTTCAACTCCAGGGAGAATATAATATGCATGATAGGTATCTATTTATGAAGTTATGTGAGTCCTTTAATGTCTCCTGTATTTTCTTTATAAGCTCTTGCAATTCCTTTGTATCCTTGAGTCCCAATCTTTCCTATATCCAGGAAGAGTATGAGAAGGAAGGAAAGGTGGAAGGAAAGAAAGGAGGAAGAAAAGAATAAAAGGAAGGAGGGGAGGAAACAAACAAGCATTTATTAAGCACCTATTATGTGCTAGGCACTGTACTAAGTGTTTTACAAATAATACCTCATTTGATCCTCACAACAACCCTGGAGATTATCCCCATTTACAGTTGAGGAAACTGAAGTAAACTGAGGTTAAGTGACTTGCCCAAGGTAATATAGTCCTTGTCTGAGGACTTAGATTTCAATAGTCTAGTCTGACTCTAGGCCCAGAGCTCTATTTCCTGTGCTATAATTAATGCTTATTCCCATTCCCTTCCCTCTCCACTTCTGATAGGAGTTTCATGTTTTAAACATTTTTCACTACACACTTATGATTCTTTTGTATTTTAAGTATTTCTTTTTTCATAGCGGAGATAATAAATGACTCTCTTATACCTGATATCTTCCACTTTGTACATTAAATAACTTTTCAAATAAATAAAAAACAACTTTGTTAATCCCTTTTGTGGAAATGCCAGGTATTAGTCAAACCTAAGCTTTATTTAACAGGGGTTATTAACCAGGGATCCATTAGTTTAAACAAAAAATACTTTGATAACTATTCCAATGTAGCTTCCTTTGTACTCCTTTTTATTTTTTTTTGAACAAATGCTTTATTAACTTCTGTTTTACATCATTCATTTCCACCAGATTTTGAGTTACAATCATTTTCCCCCCATTATTCCCCTACCCAACCTCCCAGAATAGTAATCCCACAAGATATCGCTTCCTCCAATCTGCTCTCTCCCATACCTTCTCCCATACCCCCATCGACTTTTCCATTAGAGGAAGGTGAGTCTTTGCATCCCAATGCCTGCACATCTTATCTCCCTATTACAAGCAAAAGAGTATTAATAATAGTATTTATATATATTTGAAACATTTAATGTTACAACCTCAAATTTCAGATCCATTTCCTTCCTCCCTTGTCACCCATTCCCTCTTGGGAGATAAGTAATTCAGTATATGTTGTACATGTCTATCTATGCAAAACATTATCATAGTAGATATATTGTACAAGGCTGCTTATAATTCCCTCCCACTCATCCCACCCCCTACCTGGTCCATTCCCTACATGATCCTGTCCCTCTTCTATAGTGGGTACTTCCAACCTCCCCTCACCCCAAGGATGCCCTCCCATCCATCATCCCTCCTCCCATCCCCCTTCCCCCTATCCTGCTGCAGGTAGAGATATCCCATTTAGTTTGTATGTCATTTTCTCCCTGAACCAAATTCAATGAGAATGTGGTTTTGCCTTTTTAGCCTTCCTTATTCTCCCCCTCTTTTGCAACCACTTCCCCCTGCTTCTTCTGCATGAGATAGTTTACACTACCCTGTCTCTCCCCATCTCCTCTTGCCACTTTCCTCTCTCACCTCATAATTTCATCCCTTGAGTATTCTCCCTTCCCAACAAATTAAACTTATGTCCTCTATCCATATATAACTGTAACCATATACACACACATTCACATATGTATTCATATGACCACACCCCCTTCTTCCATTATTTTCATAGTGAGAAAGATATCATCAGTCACAGTTATTGCTTTTCCATATAGGAATGTAAATAGTTCAACTTTGATAAGTTCCTTTTGATTTCTTTTCCCTGATTACCTTCTCAGGCATCTCTTCCTTCATGTGTCTGGATGTCAAATTTTCTATTCAACTCTGGTTTTTTCCTCAAGAATGCTTGAAAGTCCTCTATTCCACTGAAGGACCATATTTTCCCCTGAAACAAAATACTCAGTTTTGCTGGGTAGGTGACCCGTGAGTTCATTCCCAGTTCTTTTGCCCTCTGGAATATCATATTCCATGCCCTTCAATCCCTCAGTGTAGAAGCTGCCAGGTCCTGGGCTATTCGGATTGTGTTTCCACAATATTGAAATTGCTTCTTCCTGGCTGCTTGAAGTATTTTCTCCTTGATCTGGGGATTCTGGAACCTGGCTATAATATTCCTGGGAGTTTTCTTTTTGGGATCTTTTTCAGGAGGTGATCTGTGGATTCTTTCAACCTCTATTTGCCCTCTGGATCTAAAACATCAGGGCAATTTTCCTTGAGAATTTCTTGAAGGGTGATTTCTAGGTTCTTTCTTTGATCATGGCTTTCAGGTAGTCCAATAATTTTAAATTGTCTCTCCTGGATCTATTTTCCAGGTCAGTGGTTTTTCCCATGAGATATTTCACATTGCCTTCTATTCTTTCATTTGTTTGGATCTGTTTAACAGCATCTTGATTTATCATAAAGTCATTAGCTTCCATTTGCTCCAGTCTAACTCTGAAGGAATGAATCTCCTCAGTGAGCTTTTGAGATTCTTTTTCCATCTTGCAAATTTGGCTTTTTAAGGCATTCTTCTCCTCATTGCCCTTTTGGGCCTCCTTTGCCATTTGAGTTAGTCTATTTTTTAAGTTGTTATTTTCCTCAGTCAGGCTGTTGACCCTCATTTCATACTTTTCCTGCATCCTTCTCATTTCTCTTTCTAATTTTTCCTCCACTTCTCTTATTTGATTTTTAAAGTCCTTCTTAAGGTCCTCTATGGCCTGCAACCCACTCATGGTTTCCCCTGGGGCTTTTGGAGCAGGACTTCTGACCTCACAGTCCTTTTCCCGCTCTATGCCCCCAAAATAGGAGTCTAGGGTTGCATTTTTCTGTTTCCTTTGCCTTGGCATGTTGCAGCTTAATTACTTGACTTTTGGGCTTGTTGCCACACTATGGCTTTAAGGCCAGATAGAGGAATTTTCGTCCCGAACGTGTTGGGGGCAACTTCCGTTTCTGGCAAGCTGTAAACCCACCCATGACTTCCACCCTAGATCACAATCCAGATCCAGGGAGGTTAAAGCAAGAGCGATTACCCCCCAAGACTGATCACTGGATCTCCCTACAAATTTGCAGGCTGGGAGCGGGCGCTGCCTCTGAAAACTACAAAATGGCGTTTGTCCTCAGCTGCTTCTAGCCCCCAGGGGAGGGAGCCGACGCATTCCCTAATACCAGTCCCAAAGTCCATAGGACACTAACCTCTTACTTTGTCCTAGGCAAGTCTATGTTGATAATTCTGGAGTGGCCACAGCTCCTGGTGTTCTGGGGTTCCTTCAGCTGGCTGCTGGCCCTGCCGCCCTGGGGCTAAAACCTCGGCTCACTCAGACCTGGGCTCGGCTCGGCTCAGCTCCTGCGCTCTGCGCACTGCATGCTGCCAGGTCCCAGACCACTGCGCTGGTCCTTCCTGCAGGGCTGCTGGGCTGTCCTCAGCGGGAGTTTAGCTTCTCTGTGTCGTTTTGTGGGTGCTGGGGCTCCAGAAGTTGTTCAGAGTCCCCTTTTACATCGTTTGAGGGGAATCTGGGGCAGAGTGGCTTGGATGAGCTGTTTCTACTTCGCCATCTTGGCTCCCTGTGCATTTTATTTTTATACATTTTAAAATATCATTCTGAGAAAGGCTCCATCAGCTTTAAAAGAATTCCAGGGATAACTAGGTGGCAGAGTAAATAGAGCACTGACCCTGGGGTCAAGAAGACCTGAGTTCAAATCCTACCTCAGACACGTGACACACTTACTAGCTGTGTGACCTTGGGCAAGTCACTTATCTTACCTTCTCCCCTCAAAAAAAAAATTTCAGAGGAGTCCACAATACAAAAAAGGTTAAGAATTCCTGATTGAAGTGATGAGTAATGAGGAAAAGAATGTAAAAAAAAAAGCTTGATTCCCCCTTCTTCAGGGTGAGATTACCACCAGACTAAAGTCCATTGAAAGCAGGAGCTTTTGGGGGAGAGGGATGCCCCCTTGGTCTCAGATGACACTAGTTTATATACTGGTAGTATTTTCACTACTTAAGTGCTCAGAGCAACCCCCCACACTACCACCCCCAGTTACTTTCCTTACCACTTCAAGACATGGCTCCATCTTTATCCCTCCAACTATATTCCTACAAAAGCCTGTTTTGTAGACTTTAGAATGATAAAGCTCTTTACCTACATTATTTCATTTAATCCTCAAAACAACCAATCCTCTATCTTGTTGCTAGTTTTCATTATTATAACGGAGCTAATAAATTAGTTCACACTGGGGTGTTAATGGCTAGGACTAGCTTAATGTGTTACCTTTTTTATCCTCAAGCTGTTGACTCCTAATAGAAGGTCGTCCCTCAGACAGCACAGCTCACAATCTAGTGTTATATATCACTCTTCTAAAGAATTCTCTTCTTAAAAAAGGGAAAGAATTTTTCTCCCTATAATCCTCTGCTATCTGGAATACAGCTGAGAACAAGAAAGTAAGCCCCCAAAAGACCACTAAGATGTTATAAAATACATACACTGAAGGTTATATGGCTCTTGTTGAGGGGTAAGGCTCTCTTCTCTTCACCCAGAGCATATCTGACACCAGGACGCACAACAAACTAGCAGTATGTGCATGTTGGGGGTGGATGTGGAAGGAGGGGAATCCTGCCAGACACAAGCACCTGGACATCAGCAAGAAGTGACAGTTATCAAGGATGGAATATGGTAGCACATTTGTGTAGCACATATCCAGGAAGACTCTTTGTGAGTTCAAATCTGGCCTCAGACACTTATTGGCTGTGTGACCCTGGGAAAGTCACTCACCCTCACGTCCTCATCTGTAAAAGGAGCTGGAGAAAGAAATGGCAAACCGCTCCATCAGCTTTGCCAAGAAAATCCCAAATGGGGTCACAGAGAGTTGGACATGACTGAACAACAATAACAATAGTACATTACAGGTTACAGAGTATTTTCCTCCAAATACCCTATGAAGTAGGTACTGCAAGTATTATTAACCCCATTTAATAGATAAGAAAATCAAGGCTCTTAACTTGCATATGTTTCTCCAGCTAGGATGTATCTGAGGCAAACCTTGAACTCAGGTCTCTTGTTTCTAATTCCAATCCTCTAGCAGCAACTACTTCACAAGGCTGTTGAGAGGATCAAATGGGGTTGACATATTACAGTATAACCTATGTTATCTTCCATAAAAAACTGGGACAGTCTGGAGTTCTAAGTCTCAGTCTTTACCAGAAATCATTTGGTATAAAGGCTACAGAAAACTGTAGTGGAAGAAATTGAGCAGAAGCATTTACCAGTTCTATTTAGGAGTTTCAAGGACTTGCCCAGGGACATATATGCCAACTTATGTTAGAGTCAGGACTCAAACCCAAGTCTTCCATTCTCCAAGCCAGGAGTATGGAAAGTCCTGTATATAAGTTCTCCTATTCCTAGAAGAATCTTAAACAAAAAGGTGAAGTCTTTCATTCTCGAAGAGGACCAAAATGATATCACTATGTTGGGGTCTAGGTACAGTGTGTCCGACTATGGTTGATCAGACCAATACAAACTCAGAAACCTTGACCACAGGTCAGGCACAAGTAGTCCATAGCATTTGGAGTAGAGATGTCTCCAAGTTTGTACATCCCACAGTTCTTTTGAGCTGGATCTATCCCAATGGCAAATGGGGCTTGTTGGAATCTTTGGGGAGTAGCCCTACTAGCAACTCCGTTTGTTTACATCCTACAAGGAGCATAAACCACAGGGTGGCACTATGAGTCTGGCACTAGACAAATGTCTACCTGTGTAAAGTGGGACTAATTACAGCTTCCAGTTTGTTTTCCTTCTGACAGAGATCAAAACCACAGAGTGATGCTATGAGTCTGAGGGACTACACGCACACCTGTGGAAATGTGGGCTCATGAGAGGAGAATTCTATTGATTATTTAAACACTGTGGTGCGCACTTTCATCTGTTTACTCATTTTCTGTATAGCAGAATAAATGTTGTCTTTTACTTAAACATAAAAACATGTCACCTTGAGTGTTATATGAGATAAGGGGCTCTTACTCACATTTATGGAGAACTAAGTATGAACTATATTCTGAGATTTCTCAGGAGTAACTGGGGTGGGGGATGATAAAACAATTCAAAGAGATATGTTTTGGTGATGTATCCCCCCAGCAATGAACCCAATCTACCCAATCCCTGTGGACCCTGGGTAGTGATGCAGATGAGGAAGCTGAGGCCTAGAAAGGTTATGTGAGTTACTTCATGGCAAACACACAGTAAAAGAGTAGAACTAAAGTATGAACCCAGTTACTCTGATGCCAAGTCAAAACTTAGACATTACCTAGATGATCTCCCTCTATTTGTACCATAAAACATCAAGTTCTCTTGAACTTGCCATGATATTCTCTCTAATTGTGTTAGTGACTCATTCTTTTTATTATAAGGATAGAGAAGGGAGTCTCAATATAACTATTGCCTCATGAAAGAGAACTGACCTTGTCAATGCCCTGCTCCTGCATCTAGCTGGACTTGCCACCATGTACAGTTTGCCAGCTTTTCCTACAGCAAATTCCAGACAGCAAACCTTCATCAAGCAACTGCCTTGCCTACCCAACGACTCGAGACTTACTTTTATTTCTATTGATATAAACCCAAAGGGAAGTATTGTGGTATCATGAATAGAGACTCTGGTTTGGAGGATAGAAGTATCAGGCTGAAGTTTTAGCTCTGACATAAATTGGTTTGTATGACCCTAGGTAAGTCATCAAAATTCCTAGTGCCCCATGAAATTCTCTAAGACTATTGACAGACTGAGGAGATGTCAGTCTTCATGTACAGAAGGAGTTTCTTCACTGTAAGTTCATCATATCAATAAAACCACAGATCCAACCCCATCCATAACTCCCAAAGTCAAGATCAAAAGAGGGAAACTGAAGTTTGGGGTGGGAGAAGGAGGGGGAATATCGGAAGTAACTAATACAGCAGTGAAATTTTTGTATGAGCATTACAGAAAAAAACAACAACTTTGAAAGCCTTAGAACTCTGATCAAATCAATGATTAACCATGAGTCAAGAAAACTGAAGATGAAACATGCCACTCCCTTCCTGCCAGAGAACTGATGAATTTAGGATGTAGTGACATACATTTTGGGGGCATATCTCATATGGAAATTTATTTTGCTAGACTATGTATGTTTATCTTGCTATCATTCAAATTTAGGGGAGGGACCACAGTGGCATGGAAGTATTATAAATGTATGTAATCATAGATAAACAGATGAATGAATGAAAAACAGACAGATGAATGTGTGGATAAATACATATATAAAACATTTGTCTATAAACGAACACTTCTGGCTGGCAGATCACTTGAGTTTTGACCCCAGCCTCTGGGAAAACTCATTCTTACCACCCCCTTTGATTTTCTTTATAGTTTTTATTTATTTTAGAATTCTGGCTTAAAGAGAGCTCTTATGTTATGCTTGGGACTGAAATTGGTAGTACAGCTTTCCTTTCCCTCTGTGTGACCAGCTGTCATGATTACTGGTCTGTCACGTTGCCCACATCTCAACTTTGTTTCAAGGTCTTTTGGTTTTCCCCTCTGGACAGGCTGGATAATTGATATTAAAACTTGAAAGGCATTTGAGGAAGTCCTTCTGTGAGTTGGGAATCTGGTAGGCAGCTAAGTAACTTAGTGGATAGAATGCTGGACCTGGAGTCAGAAAGAACTGAATTCAAATGGGGCCTCAGACACAAACTAGCCACACGAAGCTGGTCTATTCACTGAACTTGTTAGCCTCAGTTCCCTCCCCTCTTCTATAACTACTTCACAGGATGATGAAAGGATCAAATGAGGTTGACATATGTAAAGTACTTTATAAACCTTAAAGCACTATGCAAATGCTAGCTATCATTACTATTATCTGGGATCCAGTTGATTCACTCTTACTATTAATATGGAAAATGGGTAGCTCCAGTTGTGTAAGGAACATTTCCATTCTCCAGGGTAATAGGACATTTCATACAAAAAGGAAAGCCCCAGACCCATGTAATGGGCTCTGCATATCTCTGGAGTACAGTGTATTGCTGGAAACTGATTACAATGGCCCATGTGTCCAGAACTGTTTGCTTTTTGGTATTACAGTAGAATAAAGAAACCAAGTAATTACATCCAGGCAATGATTGATTTGGTAATGCATGTAGTTGTAAAACAAACCTGGTCCAAGGCTATCCATAGCCAAGGACCCTAAAGCTTGGTTTCTACATGGTTAATATACAATTTGGAGGGAGGGGAAAACAGGAAAAAACAAGGTTGCAGGGATCAAGACATCTGATTTCTCATTGATTGGAGGGTATTGGGAGACACTGAGGCAAGAGGGAGAGAGGTTAGTTGTATGACTTAAGTCCTGTGACTTTTGGGAGGGGGGAGCAATCTTGTGATTTAAAATCAGTTGACTTACAAGCTGCTGAAACTTAGCTTCACAAAATGGCGAATTAAAGTAAAATGGAGTTACTCATGCTAATTTTCTAATGTAACATTTGTCAGGATTTATCAGAAAGCTCTTTTGCCTGGAAGCCACTTGCAATGAGGAAGGGACACAGAGACAGCGGAGACCGTGGAGGTCAGGGTCCTCAATGACAGCTGCTTAGAAATAATTACAAGTAATTAATAAAACAAGTCAGACTGGATAGAGGAGAGAAGCTCTTACTTGGCAGTAAAGGACCCTGGTCTGAACATAAATAACTTACATTTTTCAAGTGTGTGAGTATGGGGGTAGGCGAACACAGACTATAAGGAGAAAACTTCACATAGTCTCCTGAGAATGCTTCTGACCAGTTGGACACACTGCAGTTTTTATACTGGGCAACACAGAAGTGTATCATTCAGCTATGAGAGATAGCCAGCCAATCCAAGGGCCTAACTGAAATGACCTCCATTTTTTTTTATTTGAGGGAGATAAGACTGAGGCCTCATGAAAAAAGATTTTGCACATGTAAATTCACTCATTGCAAAAAGGCTGAACTGACAAAAGGTCTTAAAGGCTGAAAGCACAGGAAATATTCAGAGCGGTGGGGTGCAAGCAAAGAAATTGATGTTCAAAGCTGCATGGTTTTTTTTTCCATTCATAGCCCTCTGTTATCCCTCCCAAACTTTAGAATGTCATCCATTTCATCCTAATTGTGGCGGGAATTAAGCTAATTTTGTTTTATTTGTTTATCTGACATTTACAAAGCAGTCTTTTCAGTCTGATTTATAGCCCCTAATTATTCCTTTTCCCTTTGCATTTTTACAAAGGTTTTTCTCCAAGAGGAAACTAGCATCAAGTGAAATGAATTTTTGAACTATGAGTTAGTTGATACCATTAGATTAGAATTTCATTCCAACTTTTTGCCAAAACATTTTAGCCAAAATGTAGTGAACTTGGTGACATTGGCTTTTTTGGATTATGGTTAAATTATCCAATTCCTCCCTGATCCCAATCTTTGCTTCTCCATTCTAATTTCTATATTTGAAGAAAACTTTTGCAGCAAAGTGCACTGCAATGAGAACTGATGTTCCAGAGATGAACTCTTTAAGATCACCAGCATCATTATTTTTAAAACAAGTTATTAATCTTCATTTATCACATGGCATGTCTTTACTAATGAGAGAACTAGAGAAATGAATGATTGGAATACTAGACATGAGGGGCAGTTTCTTGTAATGAATAAAGAGCAGAACTCAGAGACAGGAAGACTTGGGTTAAAGTGTTTCCTCTTAGACATACTGGCTCTCTGGGTCTCAGCAACTCTCTAAAACTATGCTTTGTGAAATCAGAATAAGTAGAAAATGTTTCCTCCCTGAGGTCCAATGAAATAAAAAATCAATCACACACACACACACACACACACACACACACACACACACACACACACACCTCCAAAAGGCTAGGAATAAAAGCAATATAAGGGTAAAAATGCAATGAGCAGAGAGGGGAAAATACCTGCAGAGATGAAAATAACAAAAGAATGAAATAAGCTGTAGGAAAATTTAATGATTGAGTCAGAAAAAGCTGCAGAGAGAAACATCAAGAAGTTTGAAACTGTCGAAGGAATTAATTGGTTATAATGCTGTAGGAAAAAATGTTATAAAAATGAATCCCACTAATATAGTTTTGTCGGTTACATATGTCATCAGGGATATAATGAAAAAAGCAAGGAAATGTCTGTAACTTTGTGGCTTAAGATTTTAAAAATCTTGCTAACCATTAATTAATTAGGATGAAAATGAATTACTTTGTGGAAAACTTTTTTTTCTTTTAAGGATAAAATCCCAAACTCACTAAGGAGGGAGCTACTCAGATGCTTATCATCTCTGATCTAGGTGATATTTTTTGAGTTAGACACATAAAAGCCATCTTTTAAAAAGAAAAAGTCTTTCTGTTCAGTGACATGTATTTTCATATAATTTCCCTCATAATGCAATATAGAATGGTCTTGAAATTATAATGACTGCAATGATAAAAACCAATAGCACATTTAGAATCTGAAATGCTTGGGAAAACTAAGCTTGGGTGGTAAGCTATCAAGTAATCTCTGAAAGCACCTGTCAGTGGTAAAGGTGGGCCTGAGGGGCTATTAGAGCCTCCAACTTCCACGAATTTGCATGGGGATGAGCCCTGCCTCTGACCCAGCCTCAGGCCTCTGAAGACTGGGGAGACTCTTATGGAGCTTTAATAGCTCCCTTCAACATACAAAAGTATTCCTCCAAATAATTTTTTTCAACTTTAAACTCCCATGGCAACAAAGTTCCCCATCAGGCTTTTTAAAATACATTTTTAGTTCCACTGATTGCTTCTCTGCCATCAGGACTTTTACTTGCCTACTCAACCTGCGTCAAAGCTATGGGAGAAAGATACTGGGCTCTAATCAGCCCCTCTCTACAAACTGAGCCAATCAATGCCCATGAAACCAGATGCCCAAAAGGCAGACAAGAGAGATTTCAGAGATTCTGCAAAATGTCTCTAAGACTAGGAGCAAGGTGGAGGCAGATAATGCACTAATATCTTGTGGTACTTTGGGAAGAGCACTACCTCCAGAGTTGGAAGATATGGAATAAAACCCTTGTTTCTGATGCTTGTTGTTGTTTGTCCTTGGACCAATGACGTCATGGAGTGATGTCTTGATTTGCAAGTGAATTAGATTTAAGGGAGGCAGAATTGCACAAAGTCATAAGTCTCACTCTCTTCCAGAGTCATCCAAGTTCAGTGGCAAGACAAAAGTCAAGATGATTGGCTATGGCCCAGGATGCAGGGGATGGCATTGGTGTCTTCAATGCCTTGACCTAGTTTTAAGCACTCCACAGTGCCTGCTTCCACTGACTTTATGGATGTTGGGACAAATTCTTCTCTTCCCCCCCATTCCACCAGGGGAAGCTTTCACATGCTTGAGATATACACCTCCCTCCAAAATCACCAACAAGTCTGAGACCTGTCAGTTACCATCAGCCTGGTTTAGCCCTTCTGCCAAGATTTTACTGGGGTGTGGTGGCTATACATGCCGTAGCTTCTTGGAGTCACAGGCAAGAGTCCATGCTTACTACTTATGTGAACTTTCTAACGTTTACCCTCCTAGTACCTTATTTTCCTCAACTGAAGAATGAGAGTTGAACTAGATGTACTTGTAGCTTCCTCCCAGCTGTTGATCTATGGTCCTGTATTCCTACTGAGAAGAAATTATTATTTTCTTAATAAACTAATAACTAATTATAAGTAGATTAATTAATAGTAGTGTTCCCCCCCCCCCCGCCTTATTTTATTTCCTCCTTCAACGCCTAGTATTTGTGAAGGCCAGAGCTGACAAAGAGACAACCTTTTCACTCTTGGGCAGGACTCCACCCAACTGGGAGGGCTTATTTCTGATTAAATGGTTAAGAGGATCTAATTCTAGGTGAATTCTGGCCTATTGTTCAACTCAGGTAGGACTTGATGGAGAATAGATTCTTTTGTATAGATTTCTGGAGGCTGAATGATCTGGGAAAATGCTGACATGATCAGAATTACATCTCCCAGAAACAGACCTTCATTAGAAAAAGCCCATCTCTCATGATAATATTCATTCTCTCATTAATTGTTAATCAATCAGAGTTGATTTTCACCCTCAGGTATTTTTCCAAAGGTATTCAAACATTTAGAGACCTCCATGGGGGTGGGGGGAGGTCTTTGGTTACCAGGAGAACCACTGACCTCGATTTACTGATTATCTGCTAGCCTAATTAATAAATTGATTTTTTTTTTTGCTTTTTTTTGGAGGGCAATTGGGGTTAAGTAACTTGCCCAAGGTCACACGGCTAGGTTTTTGTTTGTGTGTGCATTAAGTGTCTGAGGCCAGATCTGAACTCAGGTCCTTCTGACTCCAGGGCCAACGCTCTACTCACTGCGCCACCTAGCTGCCCCCAATAAATTAATTTTTAATTACCTAGAAACTATATCTCTCAGGCTTTTCATTCATCTCACCTATTCTCTAGAGAAATATGGAGTATAATGTGGACTCCTAACTATTTAACCTGCTGGGATTTTGGGGTGGGAGGAATAAGAACTTAAGAAATTCTGTGCACACTTAAAGCATTTCCAGGATATCTCCAGCAGCAGACAGGATGACTACTCCCACTTGACTTTGTCTTATTTCATTAGGTCTCTATATTTTAAGAGCTTTTTATTCCTTGTAGTTTAGGACGGGGTATAGTTCTATCCATTTAAAAGGTTCATAAAAAGACAATAAAGAAATGATACATTGTCAGAATACTAGTCTATCTAATCCAATATTGTATTTGACTATGTAGCCCTCCACATTATTTATAAAATTTTAAACTTTCTATAACCAATTAGGAGCTTTATCTGAAATCTCAGATAACTTACACATGAGATGGTGACATTTGTTTACCTTATGATCTGTATAGTTAAGTTGAACATAGAGTTATTACAAATAAGGGATTTGATTACTTCTAGTTTATTACAAAAGATAAACTAACGATCAGTAAGTAAATAAAACTAAATGCAATACATTATTAAATCAACAAGAAATGTCATTTGGAGCCAAGATAGACTGCCACCACACTAATTCAAGTCAACATTAACTCATGCCAACATTACTGTAATAGTTTTCTAAATTGTCTTATTGTCTCTGGGCTCCAGCGCCTATCCATCCATCTACCCAATGGACCTATCCAGGTCCAATCCATCCAACATAGGACCAGATGAATCTTCCTGAAACAATGTGTTAGCCATGACATTCTACCATCAAAGCCCTTCAAAGGTCCCCATTGCCTCAGCCTAACTTTTAGGGGCCTCCTTAATTTGACTCAACCCATCTTTCTAGCCCATGTTCCCTTTCATGCACCATAGACTCTTGATAAACTGGGCTGCTCTCCATTTCTTTCAACTTTTGCTCCTCTGTCCACGCTCTTCTCTCTGCCTACAATGTCCTCCTGAAATCCCATATAAATCCTACCTGTCCCTCATGTACTAACTCCAATACTACCTTCTTCCTGAAGTTTTCCCTGGTCTTCTACCCCACAATGATCTTTCTTTTCTCTGAATCCCAATCGCCTCTCTTAATCTCTCCCAGGTAGACTAGCTTAGCTTCTTAGTCTATCAAGTTAGCCTCTAATAGAGCAGATAGATCCTTTACAGTGATTTGGGGAAAGACATGGAGAATTGCACAGAATGAGAAGATATCAGTGGGGCATAGAATAACTACTACTATGCTATTGTGTGATGTGCTATTGTCACCATCAGCCATTCTGCTGTTCCTTCCTACCTTTTCTCCACTTTCATTGTGAGCTTCAGTTCCTTAATTCCTCCCTGTTGTCCCGGGTTACCATTTCCGCTTTAAGCTCACTTCCCCTCACTTCCCCAAAACACTTTGCCCTGACCACCATTACTCTTTTATGTGGTGGCTCTCTTACTAGAATGTAAGCTTCTAGAGAGCAACTAATGTCTCACTATTGTAACTGCATCCCCAATATTTAGCACAGTGCCTGACATATAGTGAGTATTTTATAAATGCTTCTTTTATTCGTTCATCTTCAGTCACTCCCTCTCTACTGATGCCTTTTCTTTAGCCTACAAATACTCTTAGGCATTCCTTTTCTTAAAAAAAAATTCCCTTGAACTTATTATTCCTTTGAGCTATTTCTTCTATCTCCTCTGTATCATTACCAAACAAGAAAGAGTAGTCTAGATTGGGGAAGGGGAACCTGCAGCCTTAAAGCCACATGTAGCCTTATAGGTCCTTGGGTGCAGATTTTTTACTGAATACAAGTTTCACAGAACAAATCCTTTTATTAAGGGGATTTGTTCTGTGAAGTTTGGATTCAGTCAAAGGGGAGGACCTAGAGGACCACGTGTGTGTATCGAGGATGCAGGTTCCCCACCCCTGGTCTAAATTGATTTATTCCTTAGCTTTTTGTGATCCGACTTTTCCCCACTACTTTATTGAAACATCTCTCTCTAAGAATACTAATGGCCTTCTTAGTGTTAAGTCCAATGACCTTTTTCTCCCCATGACTTCCATGTTCTGTTGATACTATTGCCGACCTCCTACTTTCTTTGACTTCTATTATACTACATTCTTATGGTCCTCCCACTACCTCTCTGACTATTCCTGTGTCCTTTACCCCTCTCTCTAAATATTGTTTCTCCCTCCCGTGGTTCTATGCTCAGGCCTCTTTTCTCTTTCTCTGCCTTCTCTTTTGGTAATCTCACCTACTTCCATGATTTCAATGATCATCTTTCTATAGATGGTACCTACCTCCAAATCTCAAAATTTCCAACTTATTTACATAACTCCAGTCTAATTTTTCCAAATTCTTGCTGGTCACATACCTATAATTCAGTCTTTAGAAATGTATCATCTTCCCTTAAAAACCTGCCCTCTACCCCTACCTCTTCTATTTCTTTTGATCACAGCACCATCCCTTTCACTTACCCAGGTTTATAACATCGGAGTCACCTTCTACTTGTTTTAGTACCTCACCCCACATATCAATTTCCAAGTTCTGTTGATTCTACAATATATTACTCTTTTTCTTCCTCTCTTTCATTGCCCCCACAATCATCCTCGTTTAGGCCCATAGAGTAAATTCAGTGTATCCCACTTTAAATGTTTAAAGTCTAAATGTCTAAAAAGTCCAGGCAGGACTATTAGCCAAGAGAAAAAATGGGATAAGGAAGCCCATCTAAGGTTGTGCCATGAAAATGAGTATTAGAGACTCCACCCAGATCTACCATGTATTTAAGTCAGCTATATGTCACCTTCTGTGCTGGTATACCCTGGTCAGACCAGTCTAACCCTTGTGAGAGTTTCAGTTGGTATGTGAGAGACTTAGAGTAGCTATAGCCAGTAGGCTCTAGTTAAGCTTGTAGCAGCTTAACCAAACCATTTGAGGTTTTTCCTTTCTGTCTTTCCTGGTAGAGTGATGCAAGGCCTTTGCTGCTGTACCTCTAAGAGAATGATCAGTCAGAATTTCAGGTGGTATCTGCATTTCCCTGGGAGCTTTATGTGGTTTACATTTGGGTTCTATATGGCTTGAGAGCCAAGACAAGAAGAGATCTAAACAGAAGTAATGTGTCCCACAGCCCCAGCTCCCTACTCCCAAACAAACACACTCCCTAATCACTAGGATTTCCTAGCAGTGGTTGTTTTTTTGTTTTTTGTTTTTTTTTTATGGCAGATTGTGACATGGACTTATTGACCCTAATCTAATCATTATAGTTTGGGTAATTGTAATGGTAATGGGAATTTGAAGATCTTCCCTGCCCCTTAATAAGCTTAAGGGAATTTGAATATCTTCCCTGCTTTGAAAATATATCCTGCCCCCTAATAGGATGAATGTAATCACATGGAACCTGTGGTGGGAGTAGTTTGCTGAAGGGTGGAGTAGAGCCCACAGGAAGTTGGGAGTCAGAGCAGCTAGACTGGAGGGAGGAGAGGATACATCCAGGGGTGACCTTTAGGCTTGTGAGTAAATGTTGGTTTGTGGGAAGGCTAAAGGATGCTGTGGCTCTCTGTGCTGTTATGGTTTATTAACTTCTTTGCTACTATGATGGAACTGGCTTACTGGTTTGGGGATTTGGTCTTCTGGTGTCTGAATAAATGTTTTGCTTCTGTCCCCTATATGGAGAGTCTATTATATTTTGTGATCAAGCATCTGCCAGAAAATGTATAGTGACGCTGTGAATATTGCATTGGCTCTACAGCAATATATCTCAGATTTGTCCCTGGACCTTTATGAACTTTTTGACTACCCTGATATCTGCCAGCTGTTAAGCTGTTAAGACTGGTAAACCAAAGCAGAAAAAGGAGACAGGTCATTTGAAGGATATTGCAATATCACTAGGACACTGGAACCTTTGTGACAATGATCTTTTGGTTCACATGATCCATAATTCTATCACTGTCAGTAAATGTGTCTTCCATACATAAAGAGATTTAGGGCCATTTCCTGGGAAGGTGCTAATGTAATAATTGAGTCTCTAGTTTGTGACCCTGCTTTGGATCTCATGTTCCCTCTGACAAGCAAATGTTTTTCTCCCACAAATTGCCACGGAGATAGGTTTTAGTTGTAGAATCAGAGCATTAAAAAGCAATTGAGAACGTTAAGAGACCCAACGAAATAACCTAGTCCAGTTCCTTATTTTACCAATAGGGAAACTGAGACCCAGAAAGAAGTGATTTCTCCAAAATCATAGTTATTTGGTAGCAAACTACAACTACAGCCCACGTTTCCTGACTCAAACTCTTTGTATCATGAAAACCAAAGAAGGCAACTCCTATGTATATTCCGAATATACCAGAAATTCTCCTAGCAATT
This sequence comes from Gymnobelideus leadbeateri, assembly GCA_011680675.1. Taxonomy (NCBI): domain Eukaryota; kingdom Metazoa; phylum Chordata; class Mammalia; order Diprotodontia; family Petauridae; genus Gymnobelideus; species Gymnobelideus leadbeateri. The sequence continues at coordinate 803,542 of WOXC01003582.1, forward strand.
CAGGATACTAGATACCTATGTATGGTGAATGAAATAAGAAAGACAATCAATTTGTAGAGGAGAAGGAAATGTATTTAATATGACCATAAAATCATGAGATTGGTTTAATACAAATCATTTTTTTTACTTTAGAGCCCCAGCCCGTGTTTCAAACAATGCATCATTTTTTTCCTCTGGTGGAAAATATGAGCAGAAAGGCCAGTGTGGTGTTAAACTGACTGAGGAAGTGGTTTGAGTGGAAACAGGCTGGAATCCCGGTCACTATATTTACCAGCTGGGTGACCATGGAGAAGCCTCTTTACTCAGTAAGTCCAATATTCATCTTCAGTAAAATGGGAATAATTGTACTTTTATCACCTTCCTTGTGTCATTCATTCAACAAAGTACTTTGTATATTTTAAGGTTCTTTTGGTAGCAGAGTAGACAGAGCACTGGATTCGAAGTTAGAAAGACAGATTAGAATGTTACCTCAGATATGTAGTAGCTGTGTGACCTTGGATGAGTCACTTAACCCTTGTCTGTTTCAGTTTACTCATCCACAAAATGATGAGAGGAAAGGAATACACTTTTATATAACTCTTCCTGTGTTCCAGGCACTGTGCTAAGTGCTTTTTACAAATATTATCTCATTTGATTCTCACAATAACCCAGAAAGGTAGGTGTGATTATTATCCCCATTTTATAGTTGAAGTAACCGAGGCAAACAGAGGTTAAGGACTTGCTTAGGTTCACACTTCTAGGGTCTTGGATTTGAACTTAGGCCTTCCTCTCTCTAAAAGCAGCACTCTATCCACTGTGTCATGACTGCCTCTAGATAGGGATAATAAGTGCACATACCTCATGGAATTTTTGTGAAGATCTGATATATAGAAAACTCTTTGAAAACCTTGAAACCCAATAGTAGCATTTGCTAACTACTAAGATCATCACCATCATCATCACCATCATCATCATCATTACTATTGACTATAACCTGGCTCCTACACCAGCAGACATGACTCCTGATTGGCAGAGAGAATGTTGAACTTGACTCTGAATAAGCAGCTGATGAAATTAGTGCTAGACCTTCTTTGGAGAGAAACAGGCAAGTACCAAGATCTCCTGAGAGCCATGTGTATATAGGTAAAGTTAATACCCTAACATCTCTGGACTTCCAAAGTTTGAAATACAGAGAAGTCTCCCTTTGGGTAAGATTGGACTCTCTCTCTCTAGATTTGAACTGGGGATTTATCTTGCTCCCTGCCAAAGAGCTCATTCCTTTTTGTGTATTCTTTGGTATATCCTAGTCTGTGTAACTTCTCACGTTTCTCTTTGATATTTGTTTATATAAGTAGATTTACTTGAAATTTGTTATTTTTGGGGGGGGAAGGCAGGGAGGGGCATATCTAATGCAAAAAATGCATTAGATAATGTTTTCCTTGACTTTAGTAATGAGTTTTTCTTGCATCTTATTGGGTGAAGGAGAAGAGGGTGAGAATGAGACAATTTGGAACTGAAAATTAAATTAAATTTTAAAAAGGAAGTCAATAGTTTAAAAAAAGTCCCAAAGAATAACCAGGTATAGAGCCTCTTTTGCCCTGAACTGCTCATCTTCTACCCACAAAATGCCCATATCTCCCCATTCTCAAAAATCCCTCAATTGATCCATCCATTTCCACCACTTATCATCTCACATCACTCTCTCTTTTTTGGCTGAACTCTGACAGATGGTACCTCTACTTCCTTTCCCCTCAGTCTCTTATTTTAAATCCCGGCTTCTGACCTCATTATTCAATGGAAACTTCTCCCTCCAAAGTTACTAATGATTTTTAAATTTCTAAATCAAATGGACTTTTAATTAATCTTCATCCTTCTTCAGCTCTGCAGACTGACAGCTTCTCCCCCTTGGTACTCTCTTCTGTCTAGGTTTTTATGAAGCTACTCTCCTATGGTTCCCCTCTTATTTATGTGGTCACTCCTCAGTCTCTCCTGGATATTCAGCCAGGTCGGGCTCGATAACTGTGGGTCCTCCCCTGGGCTCTGCCCTTTCTTCTCCTTCTATACCATTTCACTTGATGATCTCATCAGATCCCATAGATACAATTATGATCCCCAAGCTGGTGATTCTCAAGTCTATTTGTCCAAGTCTAACTTATCTGTTGACTTCTAGACTCCCATCTCCAACTACCTATTGAACATCTCAAACTGGTTGTCCTGTAGACATCTTAAATGAAACATGTCTAAAACTGAAGTCATTAGCTTTCCCTTCAAGCCCCTTCCAAACTTCCCTATTGCTATCAAGGTAATCACCACCTTCTCATTCACCCAAACTCACAGTCCAGGAGCCACCTTAAATCCTCTCTCTCTCACCACCCATATTCAATTTGTTCCTAAGCGCTAGAGATTTTATCTCCATAAACTTTCTCATTTTTGCCCCCTTCTCTCCTCTGACACTGCCACCACTCTAATGAGGGCCTTTATGACCTCACACCTGGACTGTTGCATAATAGCCTGCCACAAGTCTCCCCCAGTTCTAAGCCGTCCTCCACTCAGTTGTCAAAGTAATTCCCTAAATCACATGACTATGTGATTCAGTCATTATCTTACCCTCACCCCATTCAATAAATTTCACTGGCTTTCTATGGAAACAATCAATCAAACAATAAATGTTTATTAAGCGTCTCCTATGCGGCAGTTGCTGTGCTAAGTGCTGTGGATACAAAAAGAGGCAAAATACAGTCCCTGCCCTCAAGAACTGAATCAAATATGAAATCCTTCATTTGGCATTCGGAGACCTTTATCACCTGGCTTTCACAGCCCCTACCTTTCCTGTTTTCTTGCATCTTACGCCACCCCCAGCAACCCCGTGTACTCTGTGATCCCATGACAGGGACTCTTTGCTATTTGTCAAATATGAAATTCCATCCCCTCACTCCAGGCATTTTCACTGACTGTCCCCTATGGCTGGAATGCTCTCCTTCCTCATCTCAACTTCCTGCCTTCCATGACTTCCTTCATATTCCAACTAAAACCCCACTTTCTACAGGGAATCTTTCCTGAACCTCCTTAATTCTAGTGCCTTCCCTCTTAACTATTTCTAGTTTAAACTATCTTGTTTGAACATAATTGTTTGCATGTTATCTCCCCCATTAGACTATGAGCCCCTTGAGGGGAGGGGCTCTTTTTGACTTTTCTTTGTATCCACAGTGCCTGGCAGATCAGTCACATAATAAATTTCTGTTGACTAATGGACATACCATGCATGCATGTACAAATGTTTTATAATACATGCATGTGTCATGTACATATGTGCAACACATACATGTGTTTACATACATGTATATGTGTGCATGTGTGTATACATAGATACAAATCTAAAAACTCAAAGATACTGTATAGATTTGAAATACTGATTGGTCACAATTTGAGACTTGAGATGGGTGGAACAAGGGAGAATGAAGTGCTTGTCCTTCTTCAGAAGGTCTTTCTTCTATTCATTCCCAATTTCACATTATTCTGAATATTTCTCAGAGTCTGATGCCCTTGCAGTTGGGATCACAGGATGACGACAGATCTGGAGCAGAGGCTAAGTATCAGAGGCCATATTTGATTTTATATAATCAATTCCAGAACCAATGCTCTTTTATTGAATGAATGAATGAATGAAAGAGGAATTAAGGGGAAAAATCCTGAAATGACCTTTGCTGAAGGTGTGAGAAGAGAGAAGTGGAGAAATTGGGCAAGATGGAAAGAAAGCAAGAAGGAGCAAAGTCATTCCTTTCCTTCTTTCTTTTCCCTCACTTCGTCTTTCCATGAGCCAATGGATAATCATGACGTGTATTGCATAGCTCATGCCTCATCACACATGCAAATTTTAAGGCTATCAGCTATGAATCTTTCAAAATTAATGATGAAGTTAAATATAAAACAGATAATTAAACATAGTCCTTGACATTAATGCAAACTTCTATGGGGCAAGAATCATGTTTTATTTTTTCTTTGTATTTCCCATAGCCCATAATACATATGCATTGCATATAGTAAATGCTGGGGGAAAGACACTGAATAAATACATTCATAACCTAAATAAAATACATTCAAAGTGAATTTGGAAAAAAATTAGAGGAATGTACTTTGGGGACAGAGAGAGATGAGTGAGCATGTAAAATCTAGGAATAGTGTATTACTTCAAGCAATTTTGGTGCTCCTAAGGGAGAGTGTTGATAATAGGAATTTGCTCATTGTCCACCAAGACTGCCTGATAATTGCAGGAATGTTTGTTAAATGTGGAGTTAGCTAGACTATTAAAACAATAACTCATACTTCCATAGCACTTTATTTATGATATAATATAATATAATATAATATAATATGTTTATATTATTTATAAACTCTTTTCTTGGCTTTCATGAATCCAACAAAGTAAATAAGAACCAGGAGATTGATTTAATATATATGATGATATAACAATGAACAATGACTTGAACACCAAATGGAAGCTATCTGTTGGAATTTAGTGGCCAGTGTTCATCTCAGAGAACAGATGATGATGATGATGGTCGTGGTGATGATGATGATGATGATGATGAAGATGACAATGATATCATTTACTACGTGCCAGGGACAGCGCTAAGTGCTTTACAATGATTATCTCATTTGATTGTCACAACCACCCTAGGTGCTATTATTATTACCACTTTACAGATGAGGAAACTGAGGCAAACAAAGGTTAAGTGACTTGCCCAAGGTCACACAACTATTAGAGCTCAGGACTTTCTAACTCAAGGAGCAGAGCTCTATCCACCTAGCTGCCCCAAGCATAACTCCTCCTGACAGAGAAATGGAAATTCTACAGGGACAGAATGTCAAAGGCATTTTCAGAGGCAGTCCATCAGCAGTTTCTCTATTACAATGGAAGGTTAAATGCTGGGGAGTGGAGGTGAAGAGCATATATATCCTGAAATCAATAAAATATAAAAGTAAAAGGCATCAATAAACTTATTTTTAAAAAACAAACCACTAACAAGCCAGTGACGTATCTAATGTAAATATATTTCACCTCATTTCACAGATGAGCAAACTAACCTTCCATGACGTTAAATGATTGTCCCACAGTCACACAGGTAGTGAAGTGTCAGAACTGGGTTTTGAACCAAGGTCTTCTGACTTCAACTTTATGGCTCCTTCCTCTATAACAAACTGATTCTCTTTTACACACATTCCAAACGTTATAAGCTATTAGAGTCTAAAACTGTACTAAGGCTATTAGAAGTGAAGCTAGGCAGCACAGTGGATAGGGTACCAACTACCAAGAAGGTCAGAGTTCAAATCCAGCCTCAGACACTTATTAGCTGTGTGACCTTGGGCAAGTAACTTAACGTTTGCCTCGATTTTCTTATCTGTAAAGTGAGCTGGAGAAGAAAATGGCAAAGCATTCCAATATTTTTGCCAAGAAAATCCCAAATGGGGTCATGAAGAGTCAGACACAACTGATTTTGGGGACATCCTTATTATGCTAATAAGTCTTCCCAATCAGAAGTCACCGAAACAAAGAATGCAGTTTTAAAGAAAAATCACGCCCCAAATTGAGAGATTCAAGACTCTAGCCACATTGGCTATGCTATGAATATTCCACATAGAGCTGTCTAGCAGTGGTTTCAGCACTGGAAATGTTTCCTAAAAGGCAAGATTTGCAGGAGTTTTCATTACGAAGCTGCTGTCACTCACATCATTCTGCCAGAGAGAGGGAGCTAGTGAAAAATAGATAGTGTGGGAAGGGAGGAATTGTAAAGGGGAGTCTTAAAAAGGATGATAAGGAGACTGAAATTATTTAGTGAATGACAACCTAAACTTGACATGAGAAATAGATGATTTGGAACATCTTTAATGAGAACAAGTCAGGGATGAGGAGAGAAATGTGACCATACTTAGACCCAAAGAGATTGCGTGAAAATTAAGGGAAATCCATCATGGGTATATTAGCTAGACTTCCTGCAAATCAATGGTATAGATGGACTATTTCTATGGGAAAAGTTGGGACAGGGATGAATAGAGTATTCAGGAACAGAGAAATCCATGCAATCCATTTACTTAACTGCATTCCAGCCAATATTATAGATAATGTTTCAGAGTATTTCCCTAAAGACACTAAATAGACAAAGGCAAAGTAGATAAGATGATTTTTATCCCTATTTATCTTCTACATCAGTAAGAAAAAAAAGACCTGACTGACCCACAGATCTGTTGTTGTTTGGTATTACTTAGAATTAATTTGTCTGCCTCTTGTGGCCTTAAAGAAAGGAGGGGTGTGAAGAAGCTTTTCCCCTCCTATACTTACTATGGTACAGTAGAACAAGTCCTGTCTCTGGAGTCACAGGATCTCAGTTCAAATCCCATCTCTAACAATTACAAGCTGTGTGACCTTAGGCAAATGACTTTCCCACTTTGGACCCCAGTTTCCTCTTCTGAAAAATGTGGGAGTTGGACTAGAAGGCCTTTGATGACTGTTCCAGCTCTAAATTTATCTCATTGTTCACAGAACTACGAAGAAAATGAAGTTAGTTCCCGTACTCCATCTGTATTGAACTTTTTATCTTTATTTTGGGGCAGGGGGAAGGATGGTGGAACAGACGTGTGATTTCATTGGCCTATGGAATTCCCAAAAGGGAAAGTCCCTCTACCAAAGCAAATCTACACCCCTATGTAACTCACAGTCTTAGAGAGCTGCCCGGGATCAGATAACCAAATATTTTAGAGAGAGAACTTGAATGTTTCTTCCTATTTTGAGGACTTCTCTCAAAGCACTGTATCTAGCTACCTCTGTATATGCACGAGAATTTCTTTCTCAAGAAAGAATCTTCCTCTTCCTCTTTCCTTTCAAGAAAACGTTTTCTCTTTCCTGCATCTCCGTGCTTTCTCTGCCTTCATGACCTTACTCTGGTTGACTACTCTTCAGAAGACCACCCCTCCTTCCTTCTTTCCTAGTCTCCCAGTCAAAATTGGCTTCATTTCTTCCTAACTCTACCTGCTACCCAGCTGATTTGTGCTGTGAGTTAATGTTCTCAGTTTCCTGAAAGTATTTTGCATTTTAAGTAGGGCTTCCTGTAATGCTTTAACCCAAAGGATTACTAATGGTGGCTGAATATGGAAGGGTTAGGGCCTCCCCATTTACTTTCATTAGTAGGAACATAATCCACCTGAGAATAGGACAGACTTGCTTATACTCTCCAGAATCTTTGACATCGTACTTTTGATTCCTTTTATATTCTTATACCTCTTTTGCACAGTCTGGTGAAATCTGTGGATTCCTTCTTAGAATAATATTTTCAAATGCATAAAATAAAATACATAGTCTTACAAAGAAAATAAATTGAAATACAATTGCTAAGATATTTTAAAAAACAAGTTCCTGGACCCCAGGTTAAAAATCCCTATTCTAAAGTGATGGCCTCCCTCAAATTTGGGCCTACATATAGAATTATTGTTATTGTGATAACATCTATAGGTCCCCAAAGCCACTTTTGTGGAGGACTAGGGACTTCCAACGGGTTTAACAATAATTCTTGAAATAGTCACTGGTGGCAATATTTTGCCCCTTTTGAATTATTGTCTTAGGTCAGTAATCAAGAAGATTGCCACACTCCCCTTGTCTCAATGGACCACAGACTCCTTGCATTTAAAGACCTTCATATTCTTAGGTTATCTCATCAAATATATGAGTGTTTCATTAACTATCCTATTACAGTCTGTAATACTTTCTTCAGAGGCAAGTACTAAGATTTCCCCAAAGCCATCAATCTTTCAATGCTGTGCCTAATCTATTTTTTAACAGTATACATTAAATGAAAGAAAATAGATGTTTTTCTCTTCATGCTCATGAATAGATGCTATATACCTGAGCCTCACCCTAAAATCTACATGATCCCATTCATAGTGCAGACACACCTTCCTAAGCCATGAAATATTTCAAACAAGGAATAAACCAGACAGACTGGTCCCTAATATAATTACCCGGTCAAACAGTCATGACTTCTCTTCTGTATGGATAGCATCTGACCATGCTAGGATCCTGGAATGAGATGGTAAGATCACAAGATTTCAAGCTGAAAATGATCTTACCCAGGATCTAGTCTCTTTTATTGAGAGCCATCAGGGACATCATTTCCCAAAGAGTCCAAAAGAACCAGGGAAAGCTTTGCTTTTGTGCCCAAGAAGGTGCTTCCCAGATTCACAGCTAGAGAAGCCTTAATTCATAATGGAATTTCAGAAGATTCTATTTGTGGGTACATGAATATGGTTAATTATTAAATAGATTAGTCTCTTTTTTAGAATGGCTTTTTTTGTCTTGATTTCCTTTTCATAGATCTTCTGTTTTGCTATTAATTTGAGTCAGTGGTTTCCAAGTTATGGGCTATGTATCCCTGAGGGTTACATAGATCCGCAACTCCTAATGATCACTAAGAATTGGTATTCTGATCATAGAGCATAGATTGAAAGGCATAAGTGGCCAATAGCCCGACTCTCTCATTTGTAAAGATGAGAAAATGAAGCACAGACAGGTTATATATGTAATAAGCAGCAGAGTCAGGATTTGAACGAGGTCTCCTGTCTCTTTTTGCTGTACCATATTGCCTCCCTACTTTAATTGAGCTCCATCAAAATGTGTGTTGTTTTTGTTGTTCAGTCATGTCTGACTCTTTGTGACCCCATTTGGGGTTTTCTTAGCAAAGATACCAGAGTGGTTTGCCATGTCCTTCTCCAGCTTCTTTTATAGAAAAGGAAACTGAAGCCCAGGGTCACACAGCCAGTAAGTGTCTGAAGCCAGATTTGAACTCAGGAAAATGAGTCTTCCTTCCTTCAGGCTGTTGCTGTATCCACTGCAGCCCCAACTGTCCTTTATCAACAAAATTCATGATAATATGAGAAATAAGCAAACATACCATCTGCAGCATTATGAGTAGCTCACACATATATGTAGTGCTGCTATTCATATACAAAGGCACTATTGTGATTTGCAAAATAAAAATTCACTTGGAAGTGGCACTAAACACGTAGTAGATTTTTTTGTCATATTTTTAAAAATAAAAACTAATAAAACTACGTGACTTATGGGTCTCCACAAGTTTTTGACATTTAAAATGGGGTCGTCATACTTGAAAAGTTTTTAAACCATTGGTCCAAGTTATAAAACTACCTTGGGATGAGGGAAGGTACTTTTTCAAACCCTGAACAGCCTTTTTTTTCTTTGAAGAGGTTGTTTTCTGTTTGTTTTTTTAACAAATGCTTTATTAGCTTCTGGTTTACATCATTCATTTCTGCCAGATTTTGAGTTACAATTTTTCCCCCTTTTTCCCCTACCTACCACCCCAGAATAGCAGTACCACAAGATATCCCCTCATCCAATCTGCTCTCTCCCATATCTTCTCCCATACCCCCTTCAACTTTACCATTAGGGTGAGGTGAGTCTCTGTGCCCCAATGCCTGAACATCTTATCTCCCAATTACATGCAAAATAGTATTAATAATAGTATTAATATATATTTGAAACATTTAATTTTAAATCCTCGAATTTCAGATCCATTCCCTTCCTCCCTTGTCACCCATTCCCTCTGGGAAGATAAGCAATTCAGTATCTGTTGTACATGTATAGCTATGCAAAACATTACCATAGTAGATACATTGTAAAAAGGCTGCTTATAATTCCCTCCCACCCACACCACCCCCACTCCCCCCAAGGATGCCCTCCCATCCATCATCCCTCCTCTCATCCCCCTTCCCCCTATTCTGCTGCAGGTTGAGATATCCCATTTAGTATGTATGTCATTCTCTCCCTGAACCAAATTCAATTAAAATGTGGTTTTGCCTTTTTGCCTTCCTATTCTTCCCCTCCTTGCAGCCACTTCCCCTTGCTTCTTCTACATGAGATAGTTTACCCTACCCTGTCTCTCCCCATCTCCTCTTGCCACTTTCCTCTCTCACCTCATAATTTCATCCCTTGAGTATTCTCCCTTCCCAACAAATTCAACCTATGCCCTCTATCCATATATAACTGTAACCATATACACACACATTCACATATGTATTCATATGACCACATACCCTTCTTCCATTATTTTCATAGTGAGAAAGATATCATCAGTCACAGTTATTGTTTTTCCATATAGGAATGTAAATAGTTCAACTTTGATAAGTTCCTTTTGATTTCTTTTCCCTGATTACATTCTCAGGCATCTCTTGCTTCTCTCCTCAGTGACCTTTTGAGATTCTTTTTCCATCTGGAACATTCAGCTTTTTAAGGCATTCTTCTCCTCATTGCCCTTTTGGGCCTCCTTTGCCATTTGAGTTAGTCTATTTTTTAGGGTGTTATTTTCCTCAGTCAGGCCGTTGACCCTCATTTTATTCTTTTCCTGCATCCTTCTCATTTGTCTTCCCAATTTTTCCCCCACTTCTCTTATCTGCTTCATAAGGTCTTTTATAGCCTGTAACCTGCTCATATTTTCCTTTGGGACTTTAGGTGCAGGAGTTCTGGCCTCACAGTCCTCCTCCTGTTCCATGCTTCGATCCTCTTTGCCCCCAAAATAGGAGTTTAATGTTGCATTTTTCTGTTTATTTTGTTTCCTTTGCCTAGGCATATTGCCACTTAATTACTTGACTTTTGGGCTTGTTGCCACAGTAGGACTCTGCCACCAAACAAGGGAGCTTCCATCCCGAACATTGGGGTTTTCACAACTTCCACTTCTGGCAAGTTGGACACCCACCCCAGACCTTCCCACCAGATCACAATCCAGATCCAAGCAGGTTAAAGCAAGAGCGACTGATTGATGGATCTCCCTACAGTTCGCAGACCAGGAGCTGAAGCTGCCACTGAAACTGCAAAATGGCGTGTCTCCTTAGTGGCTTCTTGCTCCCAGGGGAGGAAGCTGACAACTTCCCCAAATACTGGTCCCAAAGTCCATAGGGCACTAACCTCTCATTTTGTCCTAGGCATGTCTGTGTTGATGATTCTGGAACCTCCACAGCTGCTGGTGTTCTGGGGTCCCTCCAGCCAGCTGCCGGCCCGGCCACCCTGGGGCTAAAACCTCGGCTCATGCAGACCCGGGCTCGGCTCCCAGAGCTCTGCACTGGCCGCTTTCAGAGCACTGTGCTGGCTGCTCCCTGCAGGGCTGCTGGGCTGTCCTCAGCAGGAGGTTAGCTTCTCTGTGTCGTTCTGTGGGTCCTGGGGCTCCAAAAGTTGTTCAGAGTCCCCTTTTACATAGTTTGGAAGTGGTGTGGGCTGGAGTGCCTTGGAAGTGCTGTTTCTATTCTGCCATCTTGGCTCCACCCCCTAAATTTTCCTGTTTTGCTTTTTTTTTAAGAATTATAAAAATGACATCTATGAATCAAAGGAACTGGAATTATATGGCCTCATAATTAGGTGCTATTATTGCCCCCATTCTACACTTGAGCAAACTGAGGCAGACAGAAGTTAAATGACTTGTGCAGGGTCATACACCTTGTAAGTGTCTGAGGCTGAATTTGAACTCAGGTCTTCCTGACATAAGGCCCACCAGTCTCTCCACTGTACAAACTAGCTACCTTGTGACAAGAAGGCTATAGAGCATTTTCATATCAGGTCTTTCAACACATAAAAACCTTGTATAAAAGATAGCCATCAACCAACTTCTATCTTCACTGAGAACCAAAAAGGAGAAAGGATGAATGAGAGAGTCTCTGAAAAGTCAATTGCTTAACAAATTTTTGTTCAGAATTTACCATATTAAAAGTGTGCACTAGTTACTGATGGACCAAATAAAGAAGTACAAGACACAGTTTTACTCACAATTTTGTCAGAGAAAGAATTCAACTTAATCGGAGTCAACAAAACCAGACGCAGCAGGGAGCTGGGGGGCAAGGGGGATGGTGATCTTGCAAGACAGCAATATCACTAAAGTAATGGGAAAGGAAATCATGTAGCAAAGGACTGAGGAGGGGTGTGGATAGTGAAGAAATAGAGTTTCCAAGGACGTGTAGAATAATCTTTCTATAAATTTGACTGTGAAGGGGAGAAAGGACATAGGTCATCAGCAAAAGTAGAAGTAGCTGTGACAAAATCACTTTTTTCTCTGAAACAAAAGGGAAGGAGGAAAATATCCATGAAGACTTCCATTTGGGGTGGGGGGAGGGAAGGAAGAAAAAAGAATTTTACATGATAATTTTAGTAAATATTTAAAAGAAATAGCAAGTTGTACATAATAGATTTGCAGTCTCACATGCAAAAAAAGACTTATATTTGAGGGATGGAGGAGAGAATAAAGTAGCAGGCAAAGTCAGCTGAGAGTCAGGAAGAGGTAGAGCCTAGGGCTTGAGAAAATTAGGACATATTTAGAACCTTTAATGTGGGAAATGTGATAGGGAGATGATACTTTAAAAAAAGGATCGCCATGTTGTAGTCAGGATCTAGGTAAAGTTATAAAGAGAAACAAAATTAGATGGTCTAGTTACTATATTTGTTAAATATTTTGTTAATCATATGGAAGATGCTGCTGCTTGAACTAAAATTAGTTGGATGTATACTTAAGAACTGTTTATCTGGTAGGGTTGATGCTTTGTGCTGAGTCATTCACATTCTATTTTTTAGTTTATAGTTTTTAGTATTCGTTTTAATTTAAATTTTATTTTATTTTTGGTTTTTAGTTTAGTCTATATTTTAGCTCAGTTCTATTTTTTAGCCAGTGGTGAACATTTGAGAGACAATTGTCCAGAATTAGGCATATAATCAAAAGCTGCCAAAGAAGATTTTTTCCCCCTAAATATGAAATGAATTGACCTGAACATCCTGACTTCTGCAAAGATGGAGTAAGACCTCATTATATAATGTGATTAAAGGCGAGCAGAAAAGGCCCTTCTCCTCCCCCAGCACACGCCCAAACTGCACCAGTATAGAGCGTCATGCCTGCTGGTTAAGTGTTGTCCTTTTCAGGAGATCACTTTAAAAAACCCAATACTTTCTTAAGGTTTAACAGTGTGAAGGGTTTTCCATAGGATCCTAGATTTTGAGCTGGGAAGGGCCCTCAGAGGACCAACAGAAGCAATCCTAAGATCATTTGGGTAGTGCGCATCATAGCTAGAATTAAAACTCATCCTCTAAGTCCAGATTCAGCCCTCTATCCCCTGTGCCATTTTCAGACCACAAGGTCCAAGAATGAAAGCAATGAACTGCTGAGGAAAGGGAAGAAAGCCAGCAAAGGGAGAAAGGGCAAAGCAAAGGGAAATACGGGACAACAAAGACAAACTTTTTGCACTCCATAATTTGGTTAGAGTTGGCTTCATTAACCTATAGGGAGCATATGACCTTGACATCCTTGGCAGCATTCTTAAACCAACTGCCCTAAAATGGAAACACGTGCCTTCTTGAGTTTAACTCTGGATCTGGGGAAAGCACAAAGGATCAAAGCTATACAAAGGACCTCAGAAACCACCTAGTCCAATTCTTTTTATTTTACAGATAAGGAAACAGGCCTAGAGACCAACTCCAGGTCACACAGGTAGCAAGAAGGAGGGGATGGTATTTGAGTCTTGGTCCTCATGTTTCCTTCCTTCATGTGGTCAAGGAGAGGTTACTAGAGTCTTCTAAAGTTCACAAACACCTGTGATACAGGTTGGCATTTTCTGGAACACTGACAAATCCCTTTTGTGAACATGCAAAATGAAACTACTTCACATGTACCCAGTGTATGGTGTAAATACACTTTTTTTTTCTATTTGAATGTTATTCAAATCCAAGATTAGGCATACTGTTGGTAGCTTATGTTACAGCCACTCAAAGCAAGAAAACAAGTCTAGTGTTCAATAGAATGGGGTTCCTTATTTTATAATAAAAAAGGTATGCTTTTGTTTAAAAAAGTATTCATTGTACAGTATTAGAAGTACAATGCGCCATTTTATGCTATTCATGCAGAGATATCTGAACTGAAGTGCTTACATAAGTATAATTTGCTAACCACTTTTAGCTAAGAGTTTCAAGGAGTCACATTGTCCTTTGAGGGCATTCAATTTTTTAAATTTAAATTCTTTTTTACTACATACTTAATAATTATTAACAAATGTGAATATTTGTTTAACCAAGACTTGAAACCAGATCTTCCCAACTCCAAATCTAATGCTCTACCTACTATGTCTCCCCAGTGTTTGACAACACCATCAGTCACAATGGTGAGAGCAACAATGGTAGTGATTGTTGGAAGCCAGAGGGACTCGGCTTTGGAAGCACCACCAGTAGAAATAATATACTAACTCAGAAAGGAAAATGTGAAACTTTGTTGATGTAGGATTTGGGATTCCATGAATTTTGAGGTTCAGATAGGTAGATAAAACATTTTAAGTTCTTAGTATGTGCCAGGCTTTGTGCTAAGCACTAGGGACATATGTGTGTATACACACACACACACACACACACAAAAGCAAACTAGATAGTGTCCTTCTTCAAGGAGTTTACTTTCTAATGGAGGAAAACAATATGTAAAGAGAGACTGGAAAGGGGGAAGAAGAAGGTACTTGTGGGAGAATGTTATGGCAATTGTAGAAAGTGTCTTAATGGCTTAGTTCCTACCTATATAAGGCAAAAAGATTCAACTATCAGAACTAGGCGAATCAGGAGTAAAGTTCTAGTTTGGAATAAGGGTGGAAATGGTAAGAATGAGGCCATGTCAGGAAACCTACTGGGAACTTTCAATGGTTTGATTGACCCATTTATGTAGTATAATGAAAGTTGATTTTTACCTTTCTATGAATTTATGCCTTTCAAATGAATCCAGATTGTCTATTATTATTATTATTACTTTTAAAAAGAGAAAGAAAATGAGAGAGACAAAGGAAAAAGAAAGAGAGGGAGAGAGGGGAAAGGTAGAATTTTTTTCTTGCCTGATTCCTCCTTCTCTTGTCATAATTTCTTGGTGTCCTAGACAATGGGTGGGGGCCATCTCCTGTGGTCAAGTCATACTGATCTACATCTTGCCACTGGACCCAGATGGCTCCACAGGAGAAAGTGAGGCTGGTGACCCTCTCTTACTTAAATCCAATTCACTTGCAAGTCTGGTCTCACCTTCCAAATGTTGTGGTCCTCTTCAAGAAAGAAGGACAAACAGCAACAGTGGGTGCAAGAAAGGCCAGATCCTAACCCTGATCCAATGTTGGGCGCTATGAATATAGCAATTAACACTTAACCTGTACAAACAATTAAGTTGTAGATGGTTCACCTGATTTTACACCATTTTGTATACTAGGTTAAAATATAATCACACTCTAGCTCCAAACCAATAACCTAAAAAGTAATTATTGATGGGTGGCTAGGTGATGCATTGAATAGAGCGTGGGCCCTGGAGTCAGGAGGACCTGAGTTCAAATCCGGCCTCAGACACTTAACACAAATACTAGCCATGTGACCTTGGGCAAGTCACTTAACCCCAATCGCCCTCCAAAAAAAAGCAAAAAAATTATTATTGACATTTATTATGTTTTATTCAAGTTCAGTGACCTTGGAATGGCTGGACCAATAGGATCCTGTTTTCCTAGACTATTCTCTTACATATAGAAATTTTAGGGAAAATTCTATAGTTGTGGAGGAATCAAAATAGGATGGGAAGCAAGCATGTGTGTGGCCCAAGTCAGGAAACAAGTCTTTTGCATATAAGGTCTAACAAAAAGACAATTCAAAAACCATGAACTAGACTTAGAATGCTAATCTTTGGACTCTGAAATTTTACATTACTTTTTTTTACAGAAATACTTTTTTTTCCCCCGTTTGTGTTTGTAACATCCCCTGAACAGGTGGTTGTTTTTTCCCCCTCAGGTTTTGCATATATGTGAATTAATTGCTATCAGATTATATACAGTGTCAACTCTCTTCATGAATCCTTCTCACCCTGATGGAGGGGGGAGGAGGAAATGATTAAAGAGAGAAGCATAATCTTCCACTGAACTAAAGAGATTTCCAATCAGATTGAAAACACAACTAGCTTTTTCCCATTTAAGGAAAGCAATCAGCCAGCATTTGCAAATGCTACATTTCCCTTGCAAATGAGCTTCATTACCAGCTTGCTTCTGGTCTCTTGCTTTAGCTAGAGTGAGCTTGCTTCTTATGTCTCCGTGACATCGAGGCAAATTGTCTTAACAGTGAATTATGCTTTCATCTATAACCACATTTAATTATGAATTTAGCCATGAGGTTATACTACAGTTGATCAGTAGATTCTGGTGCCTATTTTTCAACTACTTATCTGAGCTGGTAATTTTTTTAATTGAATATTTATATGACATATTTTAAAGACATGTTTATGTGTTTTATTAATCCCCAGTATTACCTGTTAATGCTAGAACTGCAATTACAAAGTAATATTGTCAAATGACTTGGTTGAATTCTAAGATCCAATGGGCCAAGGAAGAGTTCAGAAATCCCTGACCCAAGTAAATATCTCCCAATGAATGGATCTGTCCTGATCCAGTTAATAACCCACATCAAACATCAGCCTACATCACTGAATAAAATAGGTTGCTTGTAGGGGTGAGGGGAAATGGCATGACAGATTGCCTTCGTAGATCATATTCCCATATTTTATTTATTTTTTACATTCATTTTTAAAATTTTTAGTTCCAAATTCTCTTGGTTGCTCCAGCCCTTCCCCCACCCATTGAGAAGGCAAGCAACACATATCTCCTATTTTAAAAGATCCAAGTATTGCATTTAATGTAACCTAGTCTTTACATTTCAGTTTTATTCATTTAGCACAATGGTAAGCCTTCTTAGAGCTCTCAGCAAAGGGTTTGAGTTTTTTATTTTCTTTTTAAGCAAAGCACTTACATTATAGCAGCAACTGATAGTACTCCCCCTTTTGAAATGAAAATAATCATAACAGTCAGAACTGCTGAGAGACACCTATTTGAAGCTATCAGCCTTGGAAATCACCATTTATCCAAGGTGAGTAACAATTTATACCAAAGGAATAGTAGAGAATGCTGATTTCATTCATTTTCATGCTTTTATGTTTTCCCAGGAGAAGGGGAGGCTGGTTTTTATAAATTGCTTGGAGGAGTTAATTTTTTGCACTTTATTAACGTAAGGGAAAATTAAAGAGAACACTTTTCTGCACAGCATGAAAATAAGTAGAGTCCCTGCTCTAAAAAAAGCATTGTGACTCAAGAGATAGCAAATGTGCTGGAACAGGAAATCCATTGGTCTTTGGAGAGTCAAGAGCCCTAGCTTGGAATCCCAGCTCTGTCAATTATTAGTCATAGGACCTCTGGCAAGTCGGTGTAACTCTGTGACTCAGTTTGCTCCCCTGTAAAATGGGAATAATAACACTTAAAATGGTACCTATTTTAAAGGGTTGTTGTGAGGAGGGAACTCTGAATTGTGAGATGCCAACACACTATGAACTCATCATTAGCATGACTTGTTCAGTTTCATAGAATCACAGACAGAGAAGAGACCTTGGAAGTCATTTAGTCCAGCCCCTCTTTCTGCTGCCTTCTACAGAAAAGAAGATTTGCCCAAGTTAACATAAGTAGCAATAGGTCTCATAAACCCACAAAAGAATCACATAGTCATAGGACTTTAAAGCTCAGAGGCATCTTTTAGATTATTAAAACATTTTTGAGATTGTAGAACTTAAAACTGGACAGGATCTTCAAAATCATGGGCCCTGGCCCCTTCATTTTAAATTTATTTCCCAAATCTAGGCCAAGCACAGAGACAGAAAAATGGGGTTCATGATTCAACGTGGGATGCCTTTGGCTGCTTTTATGAACTGCATAATATTTCCTGAGGGCTAAAATTTTTAGTGTAAATAATTTAGCAAGTGTTCCTTAGCTTTCATACTTACTCTGGGGATATCTAAGACACAGGACCTTGGAACATTTATTATTGTTTTTAGTTTTTATAACTTTTCTCTACCCTCTTCAACTGAATCTATGTATAGTGAGGTTTTTATCTAAAGAGAAGTTGGTAGGAACCCAGAAAAATGCTCCCCTGTATTAGTTTAACATAATGGCAACCCAAGGAAAACCCATCTATCTAAGTGGATACATTTAGTACTGGGCTAGAGATAGAATAACCCTAATCCTGGGTCCATGGAAAGGGTTACAAAAAACTCTGCTTTCCTCAGGTGGCCCAGTGGTTCAAACATTGGGCTAGAAGTCAAGAAGACTTGAGTTCAAATTTAGCTTCAAATACTTTTACTGGCTTTGTGACCCTGAGCAAATCACTTAATCTCTCTCTGACTCAGTTTTCTCAACTATAAAATGGGGATTATTAATGACACCTACCTCTCTGTATTGTTGTGAGGATGAAATGAAACAACATTTGTAAAGAGCTTAGTACAGAGGCAGCTAGATGGAGCAGTGAATAGAACACCGGCCCTGTAATCAAAAGGACCTGAGTTCAAATTTCACCCCAGACACTTAATACTTACTAGCTGTGTGACTTTGGGCAAGTCACTTAACCCCAATTGCCCTGTGTTCCCCTCTCCAAAAAGCAAAAAAAAAGAGTTTAGCACGTAGTAGGTACTTAATAAATCCTTATTCCCTTCCCCTTCCAAAAACTGATTGCCATAATTTGTGACATACCCGAAGGTTTAAAATCTACATTATGGAGTTACTATATAGTTCATTGTCTATTTTTTCCTTTAAGTAAAAATATATCCCCAAGATATACACAACTAGAGCTCACTTCTAAGACATAAGCAGGAGAAATCACCAGCAAAGACTTTATTGTGGTATTCCAAGGACTTGATTCATGGTTGCTGAAGGGTTGCTTGTACAGAAATATAACAGCCTCAGGTACCAGATGGTAAATGGTATGGCTAAAGAATAATGAACAATATAGCATTGCCTTGTCTGTAAAACTTTCTATTGAGAAACTCTGAAAAGCAAGTTGCAGATGTTTCTGTAATTCTCTATTGTCTTTTAAGAAAAGAATGAGGTATACCTTCCCCCAAGCCCCTCACCTTTGAGAGATGATGCTAATGTTAGTTAACAGCCAGCTGCCAGGAGGAAGGAGTTCAATCCTTCCCAGGTTTTAACTGGCATCTAAGCAGTTCAGAATTGGGCTCCAGGCTGAGGATTAAAACACTGAACAGGATCCAAGGTGAAAGAGATACAGCAAATAAAATGGAAGGCTATGGTCAGAGTGAGGGTCACTTAGGTAGTTAAACCAAGGATTCAAGAGAAAAGCGCCATGCTGATTAGCTGGGGTTTGGCATGATGGAGATCAGAGATGAGAAGGGTAAGAAAACTCCCCAATGATCTGACTTCCAAATGAAACATAGAGGGTCTAAAAGGCAGAGCACCAGGAGAGAAACTAGTGACTGAAACTAGTGACTGAAACTAGTGACACTGAAATTGGGAGTCTAGAGATCTGAGTTCTAGTCCTGTCTTGACACTAATTAACTGGGCAACTCAGATCAGCAAGTCATTTGATGGGGGTGATCATGTCAATTTTTATATCATGTTTTTATTTCCAGCACCAAAAGGCCTGAATGAATGGCCATGGAGGAGTGGTGAAATGGAACCCTAACACTACAGACAGGTGCTTTTCCAGTTCCTCACAACCATGGTGTTGTAAAAACTCAGAAAATGGATCTTTAAAACAAAGTTTTATTTTGCCTTTTGCTTTTCCATCAGTCATTTCAAAATGTACCCTGTCCCCTCCACCTATTCAGTGAGCCCTCATTTGTAACCAAAAAAAATTTTTTGACCAAAAATCAATGAATACATTGATCAACTATTGTAGTATAGGCAGCATTCTGCATCTTATAGGTCCTCTCCTCTCTTCTTTGAAGTTAAGACATCATTTGAAGTCAATTACTCAGCATTCAGCTTTGTTTTGTTGGATTTTTTTTGTCATTGTAGTTCTTAGGTATATTGTTTTCATGGTTCTTCTCACCTTGCTCCATACCAGTTCATGCAAGTGTAAACAACATATAACCCCTGGGTCTGCAGGTAAAGAGACTAAGATTCTCACCCTCTCCCTCTTCCTCTCCCAATAAGGAATGCTTCTGCTCCCAGGTCAGGAGGGTAGTGAGTGTAACTGTAGTCCTGGTGCTGGGCCCAGGGTGGCTGAGATAATTACTCTGTCCCACTAAAGTAATACTTAACTCTGAACGCTTTTACACAGTCCAGGCTCAGTCCTGGAAGACCTTGACTTCTGAAATGAGGGACCAGGCTATTTTTCTTTAAATCTGTAGCTCTTTTTAACACTCTCTCTGGAACCCCCAGAAGAATCACTTAAAACTTACATTCAGCTCACATCTGAGGTCTCCCCAAAAGAGAACTGTTGTTTCTAGTGGTGTCTGACTCTTTGTGGCCCTATTTGGGGCTTTATTGTCAAAGATACTGGAGTGGTTTGTCATTTCTTTCTCCAGTTCATTTTGCAAATGAGGAACTGAGGCAAACAGGGTTAAGTGATTTGTTTAGGGTCACACAGGTAGTAGGTGTCTAAGGCCAGATTTGAACTCAGGAAGATGAGTCTTCCTGACTCCAAGCCCAGCACTTCATCCACTGAGTCACTTAGTTGCCCAAAAGGGAGTAGATGGGTACTCTATGTACAATGTAGACAAAATCATAGATCAGGACATGCACAGGACAGTTATTTATTTTTTCTGCACAAAAGAAATGCTTAAAACACAAAAAGACTCACAAGCATGCATTAAACATGCAACATAAACAAATAGCAACAATTATTCATTTTCAGGAGGTTGATACTTAAAATATTGAAACATTAGATATTTTGTGAGACTGTTGATTCAGCATTTTACCCTCAGCTTGGCATTGTACTGTCCGAACAATTCCAAGGTCCATGTCAGCTGGCAAGCCAGACCAAAGACTGGCTTCCTCTTCCTGTCAGTGGTCATTTTCTCGAAGAAGAAGCATTATAATAGCTTCAGGGGGTTCCTCTTCAAGTTAGGAAGCACCAACTAAGGAACATAGGAACTCCCAAGAAAGCCACTTCCCAAAAAGTCTACTTCTCATGATCACTGTTTGATCACCTATGCTGGGAAAAAGAAACACAAAACAAAAAAGGTAGCCAAAGGCTCAAGGCCTAGGCTCACCTAAACTGCACATGTGGAAACTGTGGCCATAGATCCTCAGGGAAAAGAGAGAGGGGTCCCTTATCCCCTTCTCACCAAGAGGGTGTGGGAGAGAGACAGAGACTGAGACAGAAACAGAGACAGAGACAGACAGAAAGAGAAGAGGGAGGGAGACAGAGACAGAGACAGAGGCAGAGACAGAGCAAATTGTCTTCCCTTTTTCACTGACAGCACTACCACCATGGAGGTTAGGTAGAGGGTTTTCTGCATTACGCTGAATCAGCAAGCCCACCAGAATATATCTGGCCCAGGGTGGGCTCACTCATTTGTCCCCATTACAAGTATTCCCCAGTTTCTCTGAATTCTTCATAGTCATCATTTCTCACAGTGCATCTCTTCCATTACGTCTACATATCACAATTTGCCTATTCATTCCCCTGATCAATGGGCACTCACTTTGTTTCCAGTTTTTCTTATGCCATAAAAAAGTGCTGTTGTGAATAATTTGGTATATATGGGGCCTCTCTTTCTGTTTGACTTCCCTCAGGTATATTTCCAGTAGGATGATCTAACTGAATCTTAAACAAACTCCCACTTATAACCAGAAAGCACATCCCCTCTAGCTACAAGTGAAGAAATAAACTTAGCTAAGTATACAACATTATATGATAAATACAATAGAGAGGTACCAACAAAATAGTATGAGGTATATGGTCTATAGAGAGAGAGTTGGCTCCAGAAAGTCCTAGGTTTAAAGTCCATCTTTGACATATAGTAAACAGATCACTTACATCTTAGCTCCCCAGCCCATCTGCCCACCACCCTTTCCTACCCTTACACCCTCACATAGATATCACAACAAATATGGGAGAGAATGGCAAAATAGTACCAAGAAATTCCATCCTATGACTTTCCTGTTTTCTGATTTCCTTTGCTGGTTGTTCCTTAAGCCACTAAGGTCTCCTACGCGTGATTTTTGTATCCAGATCCTCAACATGATTCTCTTTAACCTTCCCTACTGGATCTATGATATGTGACCATGGAAAGAGTGTTGACCTTGGCACCAGAGACTAGGAATCCAATCTTGGTTCTGCCACCAATTAACCTTCTGACATCCTCTCTGGGACTCTGTTACCTCATTTCTAAATGGAAAGAATTTGATCTGATTACCTGTAATGTACTTTCTCAAAGCTAAAAT
Organism: Gymnobelideus leadbeateri; assembly: GCA_011680675.1. Taxonomy (NCBI): domain Eukaryota; kingdom Metazoa; phylum Chordata; class Mammalia; order Diprotodontia; family Petauridae; genus Gymnobelideus; species Gymnobelideus leadbeateri. The sequence continues at coordinate 825,778 of WOXC01003582.1, forward strand.
GATGTTTCTATGATTTAAGAATACTATGTGTACAAATGAAAGGCAAAATGAATAAGGAGAGAGAGGGTAGAACTTCAAATTGGGTGATAGCTCTGACATTAAATAGTGACTATGGGCAAATCATTTAACCTTTCTTGATGTCAGGGACTGTATTTTTTTTTAAGCCAGTTGATCCCTAAGCCAAGAAGAATTGGATTTAGTTCTTACCTCTTATACATACTGGCTCCATGACCCTGGACAGGTCATTAAACCTTGTCATGTTCTGGGTAAGTTTCCAAGAACTGTAAATTGCAGAAAAGATGCCAACTTGCATTGATAGAGGATTTTTTCCTCACTGGAGAATTCCCCATCCTAATGAAATCACAGATCCAGACACCATAGAAAAACGCTATTCCTCTACCCCTAGCACTTAGTACAATGCCTTGCATATCAACAGTGCCCAATAAATATTTATTAAATTAAAAAGAACTGAATTCCTTATCTGCAAGATAAGATAATATCTCAAGGGATAATAAAACTTAAAGTACTTACAGCTGTAATTGTGAAGATTAAATATAGTACTGTGTGTGACAGTCTTTGTAAACCATAAAGCATTACATAAATGTCAGCTATTATTACAACTAAGCACATTGAGATGGTTTTAAAAAATGACACGAAGAGGCACAGATAGCAACAGTTCATATGGAGAAGAGATGGGCATTTTCATGAACTGAAAACTCAAGATGAATCAATAACGTATGAGATGAACTAAAAAATAAAAAAGGCAACTCCTCTTTTAGGATGCAATAACGGAGGTTTAGCATCCAGGACTATGGAGGTAAGATGCCTACTGACTTTTACCACGGCCAAAATATATCTGCAACACTCTGTTCAGTCCTGGATACCATATTTATAGAAAGGTCATTCATAAACTAGGACACAATTAGAGGAGGGTGATCACAATGGTGAGAGGCCTGAAGACTAGGTTATAACAAGCTGAAAGAAATGGAACCAGTTAACCTAGAAAAGGGAAGATGAGAGAGTTCAAGACTACCATCTTGAAATCTTCTAAGTACTATTGGAAGAGAGATTAGCTTTTTGGCCAGAAGAGTTGAACTCAGAGCAATGTGTGGAAATTGCAAAAAGCTTTTGAATGTAGAAGCAGATTGCAACTCAAAAGGAAGATTTCCTAAGTTAGAGCTGTTTAAAAAACTGGAGTGCACTGCCTGGCAAGTAGTGAGTTCCTCAACTCTTGGTTGGGGGAGGAGGTGGGTGGTCTTTAAGTAGTTTAGATGACCTCTATCAGATCATTGTTTATATTTAACTAAATGACCTCTAAGCTCTCTTCCAGCTCAGAAATTCCATTTTTCTGTGCCTTTATTATTTCTTAAAAATGATCCAAAGACCTGTCTAAATTAAGCTCTGATTAAAGTAAATAAATTATTAAAAGATCTCTTATGTGGCCAAAGTTTCAATATATAAGAAGAATTCAATAATTTAAAAAAAAAACAATGACAAAGAGCTCTGCATTTAGAATTCACACCCTAGCTCTTTATCACCTGTGTAACCTTAGGCAATCATTTCATCTCTCTGGGCGTCAGTTTCTTCCTCTATAAAATGAAGAAATTGGACTCAATCTCTAACTTCCTTTCCACTTCTAAACCTATGCTGCTATGTCCCTATAAACTATTGATTAACAACTTGTGATAATACCTGAAAAAGTATAGAACAGAAATGATGCCTCTTGCTAAACAACTAATCACTAGAATGGTATAATAGTCTGGAAACCAGAAAACCTGGGTTTAAGTCCTGATTCCATTGCTTGTGAGCTTCATAATCTTGGACAGGTCATTAACATCTCAATTTCCTCATCTGGAAATAAGGGAAGTAACATTTGCATTACCTAACTTACAGAAATGTTGCAAGGATGAAATCAGATCATGTTTGTAAAGCAAGCTATTCACCCTAAGGAAACCATAACCCAAAGAAAGGGCACTCTAGTGCCATACCTATTAACTTAAAACCCTTTGGAATAGGTCTAAAGTTACATATCTGACTGATATCCAAGAACAAGAAAAGGGGGAAGGAGAGTCCTTGTAAAATGGAATATTCATAATTTCCCTCTAAGCAGGTCATAAAGAATTTAGAGAAAAATGTTCACATCCTTTGGATCCAGAAGTTCCATTACTAGGTCTATAACCTAAAGAGAGCAAAGAGAAAGGGAAAAGGACCTATGTGGATAAATACATTTATAGCAGCTCTTTTTGTGGTGGATTTGGAAATTGAGGGGATGCCAATCAATTGGGGAATGCCTGAACAAGTTGTGGTATGTGATTGTGATGGAATACTATTGTGCTGTAAGCAACATACTTTCATAAAAACCTGGGTACACGAACTGATGCAAAGTAAAATAAGCAGAACCAATACAACATTGTACACAGTCACAGAAATATTATCCAATAACCAACTGGGAATAACTTAGCTATTCTTAACAATACAATAATCTAAAATAATTCCTAAGGATTTATTTAGGATGAAAAATACTACCCACCTCCAGAGAAAGAACTGATAGAGTCTGAATTCAGATTGAACCATACTTTTAAATTTTTTCTTTATTATTCTTGGTTTTGTTGGTCTTCATTTTCTTTTGCAACGTGAATAATATGGTAACGTTTTTGCATTACCACACGTACACAATATAACAAATTGCTTGCCTTCTCAAGGAGGAGGGTGGGGAAGGAGGGAAGGAAAGAATGCAAAACTCAATTTAAAAAAAAGCAAAATTAAAATTAAATGTTAAAAATAATAATTTAGAGGCCTATGAAAGGAGTACAGAATACGTCACCCACCACCTAAGGAGAGGCACTGTGGGAGGTCAGTGAGGTGGCATCTTTACTCGTTTATGCTTGTACTGGAATTTGAATTTATACTGCTTCAGAATGGGAATGCTTATCTTGAGAACTTGGTGATAACAAACCAGGGTTACATAAAATTCCCTTTCAGCGCTAAATCAAGGGTCCTGTCCTATTTAGAACAACCTGTTTGCCCTCCAAGTATAATGGCATTTAGTAGCGATGTTTATCACACTGGTAAGAAGCAGTAGATGCCTTGGAGTAATTGTTTGGGCAGAGAGGGCACATGTTATGACATATCTATATGGATTCAAAACTGGCAGCCCATTCCTCAGGACACGTCTGACTTCCAGATGCATTGCAGACTTCTCAATGGCACGATCAGCATTGTTGTTCAGTTTCAGTGTGATTCATCTCATTGACTATGTGACCCTTGGCATTGCCCAGTGGGGCTGGACCAAGATGACTTATCTTCAAGGGCTGTCATCAGACAGCCTCCTTGCCAACTGATGCATTTTCTGTCACTCATATCATTCCTCACTTCCAGGCTAAAGGGAACCAGTGACACATCTGTCTCCATAAGTTTAGCTTTAGAAGTTGACATAACAATGATTCCATTTGCAACTTAGGTCATTCATACTACTGCTAAGCAAGTTTTGGATGCTGGTTGTTTTCAAAAGAGAAGGAAGAAAACCTCAGATTTTTATAGCATATTTTTTACTATCAGATTTGACTCCTTGGTGGAGAGAACTCCCAGGCTTATAATTTTTTTTTTGCTGAAAGAGACCTTAGAAATTAACTGAGGCCCAGAGAGGGTAGATGTTTTGCCCAACATTACATGGTTCCTCTGATTGTTTGTCCTATGCCACCCAAGAATATAAATAGATACCTGTTCTGTAGTTTGTAATCTTAGAGAATTGCTTCCAGCACAAAGAGATTAAGTAATTTGCCCAGAATTACAGTCAGTTTGTGTCATAGACAGGATTTGAATAGCAAGCTATTATCAATCTGATCCTGTTTGCTTGGTAAGTGTTATTATTATCCTCATTTGACAGATGGGGAAACTGAAGCTGAGAGACTTGAACACAAGTCTTCCTGGCCCCGACACTGGCCTTCTACCCCTTGGGCTGCCTTTGCAGCCTAAGCTTTTCAAAGAGCTTTCCTCACAACAACCCTGTAAGGCAGGGAAAGCAGTTATCAATATTCCTATTTTACAAGAAAGAAAGCTGAGGCTATGAAGAAAGAAAGGCTATGCTCACTGACATAAAACTACTAAGCATAGGAATTGGGATCTGGACCTAGATCTCACAGCTCTAAATCTCATGTTCTTGCCACTGCAGCTAGGAAAGAAGGTGTAGGCAGGTTCAGAGGACAGGGGTGGGGTCATGGTAAGCAAGAGCAATACCAGATAGGCTTGTCACCTATGTCTTGCAAAAGAAAACCTCCTCTGAGCTTCCTCTTGGTCTTTATGATTTAATTGTAGTGTTTGCAAAATTTTTGCTATGATTTTATTTCATCGCAGTGTATGCAACACATTCCCTGACATCTGCTAACTGTTCATTTTTCACAAAGCAGAAAGCTCATTGGTGGATGGTACTAGTGGAAGGAGGTATATGAAATAAAATCCATATTTGATGCTCAGAGGCAATCATTCTGTTTTGGTGTTGTAGGGAACCAGATATCTGGAAACTAAAAAGTAAAAAGTGCTTTCCTTACAATGACCCTGTGAGGTAAGTCCTTACCCAATACACATGCAATAAAACATGGGTTGGGTTGGCTTGGCACACTCAGTCCATGCTTTATGTACAGCTATTGCTACATGTATTTCCACTATCGTTTTACTGAGAAGTATAAACAACATGTGATGGATAGATAGAGTTCTCCAGCTTAGAGTCAGGAAGACTCAAAGGTCAACCCTGACACCTATTAGTTCTATTACCCTGGGCAAGTCACTTAACCTTTATGTGTCTCAGGCAGGTAGTAATTATCTGTTAGATCAGGGGTTCTTGACCTATCTTTGTATCATGGATCCCTTTGGCATTTGGGCGAAGCCTATGAGATCCTTCTCAGAATAATATTTTTCAATGCACAAAATAGAATATAATGAATTACAAAGGAGACCAAGTCTATTGAAATGTCAAAAAAAAGTTTATGGACCTCAGGTAAAGAATCCGCATACTCTACCATAAATGGGTTTGTAAATGGATTGTCCTATACTGAAGACATCACAGATTTCTCATATTCACATTTACAGGTGAGAAAACTGACCCTGAGAGATATTGTGTGACTTGTCTAGAGCCACAGAGCTAGCAAGTATCAAGGCCTAGAAGTAAAACAATCCTCTTGGCTCTAAGCCCAGTAACCTTTCTACTATACCATTACACTACCTGTGTTGCCATCCCTCTCCATAAAGAGACCCAGTGCTTAGCATAGTACCTGGCACACAGAAAGCACTTAATAAATGCTTTTTAGTTGATTGAGTACTGAAAAAACTAAAGCCTAAGTCATCTCCAACCTGTGCAGTTTCAGTTTATAGGTATTCAAAATACTGAGCAACATGCTCAGTAAACTTATACTACTAAAACATACATACATATATATATATGTATACATGTATATACATACATATATATGTGTACACACACACACACATATATATATATACTCACACACATATATCTATGCTTTAAAGTAGGTGGCATCTCAGCGGCCGACAAATTTGCTGACAGGAAAAGATGGAAATCCTTTCCTTCTTGTTAAAGTTTAGGAACTGAACTTTGATGATTCAAAGTCTTCTTTCTTATTTAATCTGCTTTATCTCTTTTTTCTGTGATGGGACTGCTGTTATCATTCACTATAATAGTAATAATTGATAACATTCATATATCAATTTAAAGTTTTGTAATGTTAATGAAGTAGGAAGATCTTTCCTGCCCAATAATAGGCCTATGCCCTGCTTTGAGCATGGGCCCAGCTGACTGCTGTAATGGAGCTTGAGACACATGGAGCCCATGTTGGGAGGAGCTTGCCAAACAGGTGAATCAGGAAGGGTGTTACAGGAAGAGAGAGTAAGGCAGAGCTGGGGTAGAGCAGCTAGCATGAGTGAGAGGGAGGAATTTTGCCTAAGGGAGTTTGTTTGTGGGGAGGCCTAACAGAGGGAAGGTTGGGGATGTCAGTGTTTCCTGGATTGGTGATGTCTTTGTTACCATAGTGGATTGGTTTCTGTTACCTGAATAAATATTTTGGTTTTGCCTTTGAGGAAGAGAGTTATTTATATTTTGCAAATTTACCTTGGAAATATGCATGCATATTCAGTGGCTGCTATGGCAATATAGGTTTGCTAAGTGCTGTCCATATGGTATCTCCTTTGATCTTCACAACAACCCTGTGAGGTAGATGCTATTATTATCCACATTTTATAGATGAAGAAACTGAGGTTCCAAGAGGTTTAGTGATTTGCCCAGGAAACAAGATTTGAACTCAGGTTTTCCTGCTTCCAAGTCCAACATGCTATCCACTGTACCAAACTCCTTCTCCCTAGCACATTGTTCAATTGCTTAATAATTCATTCAAGAAATGTTGGTATACTTATGGTATATCATTAATGTACTTTGTTCCCAGCTGCCATAAATCATGGAAGATATCATTACAGGTTACCCTGTCCCTATAATCCTGAGCATCTTCCAAGTGCTTAGGAATATTTTGTTTTGCAACCACCTTAGGTGAACCCTCAGGACAAAAGGAGAAGAGACCTGGAGACCAAGTATTTCCATCCCAAAAGCCAATCATTTATAAAAACTGCTTCACAAAACTGGACTTCTCAGTGTCCTGGTCTCTCCCATAGTCAGACTTTGTACGATCAATTAGCACAACCAAAAGAGTCACAAAGAGGAAGGTGAGACGGAATAAGAACTCACAAGGCTTATGCTGTATTCATTTAATTCATTTAATAAATATTTATTGATCAGTCAATCAGGCAATAGGCATTTATTAAACCCCTTCTACTATATGTGTCAGGAACTCTGCTAGGCTCTGGGAATGCAATGACAAGAGAAAGAAGAGTCCCTGATTCTATTGAGGGAGAGATGGATGAAGAGAGACAAAAATTAACATCTATAAGTTAAAACAAAACTTCGGTTACCCAGGAAATGGTGTTATTTGTCCATTTTGCATCTTCTGCTCTGCCTGGTTTCAGCTCCAGGAAACAAGATGCTGTTCCAGGATAAGCAGATAACACCACCACACTGCTAACTCAAACCTCTCCCCTCTGTTTGGAGGGCTGGCAGATTGAGGGCCAAAGTCCTCCCAATGCCTTCCTTTATAGAGGGAGATGAACTAGATGATCACTGCATTTTACATCTGATGTTCTCCCTGGTTTCATCTCCATAGAATAAGATGAGCCCGGACTGGGTATCCCTAGTGTCCCCCTTTTTGAGTGTTATCTCTCCCTATTAGATTGTAAGCCCTTTGAGGGCAGAAACTATTTTTCTTTTCATTAATATTATCCCCAGCACTTAACATAGTATGTGGTATATAGTAGGTGCTTAATAAATGCTTATTGAATTGAATTGGGGCAAGGGTGAGGTAAGTCATTATAGCTAGAAGAATCATCAGACCTGATGAAGAAGATAGTGCTTAAGATATTTGATGGAAACCAGGGATTCTGAGGCAGAAGTGAGGAGAGAGTGTCTTCCAGGCACAAAGAGAAAAAGTTGGAGTGTGCTATATGAGGAACCGAAGAAAAGGACAATTTGGCTAGACCAGTGAGAGCAAGTAATGTGTATTAAGACTAGAAAGGTAGAAAAAGCCCAGACTGAATGCCAAACAAGGAGTTAATATTTGATATTGGAGATAATAGGGAGCCACTGAAGGTTGAGCAAGGCAGCTACATAGTTAGATTTACACTTCAGGGAAAAACACTTTGGTGTCTGTATGGAGAATGAACTGGAATAGAGAGAGAATTGGTCTCAGGGGCCAATTAGGAATCCATGGCAATAGTCTAAGCACCTAGGGTGTCAGCCATGTGAGTTGAGAGAAGAGAAGGTGTAATAAATGTTGTGGTTGAATCAGCAAGACCTGGCAAATGTGAATAAGAATGAGGATCTGAGGATGACAGAGTGGTCATGAACCAAGGTAACCAGAAGGACAATGATGAGTTCCTTGGAAATAGTTACTGGGGATACTCAATATGTGACATATGCACCCTAACCAAAGGGAAGTGGTCATCTACTAAGGGAGACGGGAATGCATATGCATAATTAGGCAGCACAGGAGAGCCTCCATGGCATGGCACTGGCCTTGGGCTCAGATTCTGTCTCTAGCACATACTGGCTGTATGGCCCAGAAATCACAGCATTTACTATGTGGCAGGCACTGTGCTAAGTTCTGGGAAAACGATTCATAAAAAGAAAGACAGTCCTTGACCTCACAAAAGTGGCACAACAGAAGTGTTTATGACTTCAGAGAGGAAGTTTTGACTTTCACTTCAGGACATCAAGGAAAGCTTCATGGAAGAATGGTCATCTACATTAGGCCTTAAAGAATGGGTTAGGGGATGGTAGGTGGTGCAGGGAATAGAGCATCAGTCCTGGCGTCAGGAGCACCTGAGTTCAAATCCAGCCTCAGAATTTGACACTTAATAGCTGTGTGACCTTGGGCAAATCACTTAATTCCAATTGCCTTACCTTTTGCCATCCAAAAGAAAAAAAGAATGGTTTAAATGTTAGGAAGGAGGAAGAATTTCCAGGACAAGGGAACACTATGAACAACGACACAAATTTGGAAAAAAAAAAAAAGCATGGCACAGACTGCATGGAACAGAATAGGCACTCAAAATATTTGCTATTAATTGAATTGAACTAAAGGCACAAGGTGTGTAGGGGGGTGGGAGGGAGCTCCAGCTAAATCAGTTTATCTATTCTGGTTTATATAGGGGATTAATGTGAGATGAATTGAAAAGGTAAGTTGAAATCAGAATATGAGTACTCTTGAATGGAGTTTATTTATTTATTTATTTAGCATTTATAGTTTGCTTTGCTTTTATTTGGGGAATGGGGTCAGCAGGAGTGAAGAAGGGGGTGTGGTTTTGACCTGTAATTTTATCTGTTTATGGGTATGAGAACTCTCTTCACTAAGGCAAATCAGCCTCTCACCTACAAGTTATAGTCTAAGAGAGTTGCCTGTGATTCTGAGAAGGCAGGTGACTTGTCCAGGCTGACACAATTAGTATGTGTCAGAATTCAGGTCTTCCTGTTCAAGACCAGCCCTCTACAGTTGATCTACCCTGGGGTTCATAACCTTGGTTTTTAAAAATATTTTATAACTATATTTTTTATGAAATTGATATTCTTTATAATCCTATGTATTTTATATTGCACGTTTAAAAACATTATTTTGAGATGAGGTTACCAGATAGAGGGCCAAAGGAGTCTGTGACCCCCACACAACCTGATATAACCTATATAGTTTAGGGATAGAACATCAGGGTTTGGCTAGTACAGTTTCTGGGAGTTCGTTTTTTACTGAGAAACTATTTATTGAAGATTCCTAGCTTTCATAATGCCATATGAATTGTAGGACAGGGAGGAAAGATTCGCAAGTGTAAATCAAAATGGTTGTTTTATACATTTTTTGGTTCTAGGAAGTCAGTCAATCTTTATGTAGTTGGAATCTGTTTCCTTTTGCAAGTTAGTTTTTGTTTGTCAATTCAATTTAGCAAGCATTGCCTGAGCACCTCTCATTAAAATTTAAGGCTGGAGAGAAGAGGTCACATTGAAAGTCAGTAACAGCTGTGGGACCTGGCCTAATCTGAAACAAAACCCCAGTAGAGAAAAATGACAGATGTGGGAAAAAAGAGGCCATTTCCATGGTTGAAGAAACATTAGGTTTGTGCTAATGTAGGTGACCCTGTATTTTATAAACAATACTATTGGCCCCTTTCTTGATTAATTTCATTTTTGCTTGAAAATATGCATCCCATTTTGGAGACCTCAACCTCTAGTCTTGTCCTTCTGTAAGTGACACTAACATCTATATCTTTTAATGATTTTTTTTAAAAAAAAAGAACCAAGATAGTCGTTAAACTGCTTATAGTTAATGATAAACTGTCAGGACATCTGAGTTGCCTTTATGTTTGGGGTAACCCTATGCTTCCAAATGAGAAATTTGCCCTTTGGTTCAGATGAACACCAGAATGATCACCAATTATTATGTAATTGAAAAGCTTCATCTGGGCATCTCACAATTAATTGTTTTTCTAATTAAGCTACAAGGAATGCAGCTGAGTACTCACACCAATAAAATTCAATTCGCTGAAGAAAGTTTATTTGTTCAGTCACCCTCTTCTCTCTGTTTTGTTTTTCTACTTAAATGCTATAATTAAATAATTCACTCAAGGTATCTGTCTATACATCAGAAAATGAGAAATGAGTGAACTGAGTATGTTCATATTTAATTCAGGGCTAACTCCAAAGATCAGAAATTTGACTAAACCATGTGGAGAATATATTGAGATTATTGAGAAACAAGTTACACACTAAAAATATAGTTGTCTCATTCAACAATACTAAAAAATAGAATATAAAATCATTTCCAGAATGCTTGTAAATTCACACAGTAATCACACTTTTAAATTTAAATTGAGGACCATGGATAAAGAGCTGGAAGGAACCTCAGAGACCTCAATATCTTCATTTTACAGATGAAGTAACTGAAATGAAAAGTGAAATGATTTGTCTGAGACTACCCTGGCAATAAAATGACAAAACCGAGAGCCAAAATCATGTCATGTGATCACTGCTCTACAACTGGAGGGAGAGACAGTCAGGGAGGTCCAAAGTCACACAGGTAATATATATTAGAGGTGACTCCAAAACTTGTGCTTTTTTTTTACTTTATCGCATAAGCAATGAAAGTTGAGGCATTGGACTCAAGGAAAAAGCATTATTTTTTTAATTCACTGTACCTACACTGGACAGTGAAGAACAGTTCAAGCTTAGCCTAGTGCCTACACCACAGTAGGCACTTAATAAATGCCTGTTCATTGACTGACAACAAATAGTTGTGAAAAAGTCCTGGGGATTTTTGTGTTCAATATGAATAAACAGTGGCTGCATTTATAAATATACAGTATTCCAGACAAAGGAGGTAGGTATCTGTAGGTGGTGCAGTGAATAGAGTGCCTGGCCTGGACTTGGGAAGACTCATCTTCCTGAGTTCAAATCCATCCTCAGATAAACTTAGTTTTGTGACCCTGAGCAAGTCATTTAACCTGTTTGCCTTAGTTTCCTCATCTGTAAAATGAGCTAGAGAAGGAAATGGCCAACCACTCCAGTATCTTTGGCAAGAAAACCCTAAATGGGGTCATGAAGTCAGACGCAACTAATAGAGTTAACAACTACATCTGGAACATTTTGTATTCAATTTAGGATGACACGTTTTACGAGAAATATTGCCAAAGGATCAAGAGGAAGTACAACTATGATAGTGAGAAGTCTGGGAACCAGATAATATGAAACTGGGATTGTTTATCCTAGAGAAGAGAAGGCATCAATACAGTCTTCTAGGGTTTGAGGGAAGTCAGGTGACGTAGACAGCAGAGGACTGGGCCTAGAGTCAGGAGGATCTGAGTTTAAACCCAGCATCAGACACTTTCTACCTGTGTGAGCCTGGGCAAGTGACTTCACCTCAGTGTCCTCCTCTGTGAAATGATAACAATAACACCTATGTTTCCCAGGATTGTTGTGAGGACCAGAGGAGCACTTAGCACAGTGACAGACATATAATGGGTGCTATATAAATGTTAGCGGTTATTCATTTTTGTTGTTATTGTGGGAGAAGGGTTATATTTCTTCTGTAAAAGCTCCAGAGAGTAGAATCAGAAACCATATAAGTGGCCAGATCTCAGAATCAGATAAGGAAGCACTTTCTGACAGTGAGAGAAGTCAGAAAAATGGAAATGACCCATCTTGGAATGTAGTCAGATGCCCATTACTAGGAATTTCCAAGCCTTAGTGAAAACCTCTTGTAGAGGGGATTCTTTCCTGGGGTCAGGGAGTGTGTTTAAAGGTTTTGTAAAGCCCCTTTCAATGACAATATTGCATGATCTTACAAAATTACCTTTTCTTCTCCCTTAGAGGAGGAGAGACTAAACCTATCCTTTCATAGGTGTATTTCATAGGAGTTCCTGGTGAGCATCTCCCCTCCCCCTCTACTGATGTAGCTTCTTTGCAACTTAGAGGCTTTGGAAAGATACCTAGAGCCCTGAGAGATTAAGTGATTTTCCTTGGGTCACACAGCCCACCTGAAGGTGGCAAAGCTTAAAAACTAGGTATTCCTAACTCTAAAGCCAGACACACTGGCTTTAGAATAGGGGATGGTAGGTGGTGCAGGGAATAGAGCATCAGTCCTGGCGTCAGGAGCACCTGAGTTCAAATCCAGCCTCAGACACTTGACACTTAATAGCTGTGTGACCTTGGGCAAATCACTTAACTCCAATTGCCTTACCTTTTGCCAGCATCTCTCATTTGATTATAATTAAGAAAAATAATTGTGCAAGAGCAGGCATCTATAAAGTGTGTGTTCAGAAAATAAGAAGGAACAAACTCTCATTTCCCTGGAATAGTGATGGTGGTGGTGGTGGTGGTAGTAGTAGTAGTAGTAGTAGTAGTAGTAGTAGTCTACTCTAGTACTACTACTACTAGTAAAAGCAACAGCAACAGCATTTACACAGCACTTTAAGGTTTGCAGAGCATTTCATAGCTACAGGATACCTGAAAAAATCATAACAAAAATTTAATCTATTAAAGTTTTAAATTGCACTAAGGCATTTGAGACAGCCTGCATTATCTCGTTTGATTTGATCCTCACAACAGCTCTATGAAGTAAGTGCTATTATTATCCCTATTTTAGATATGAGGAAACTGAGCCTGTTTATGTGGCATGGCTTGGATCATAAGCAGGATTTGAATCCAGGCCTTTCTAGCTCTGAAGCAAGCTCTCTAGAAATTACAACAAGACTGCTGCCTCTCACTTTCTTAGTTAGGAAACCTGCAGTCCCAAAGCCCATTGTATGGGACTCTCTCCTCTTTGGTGGAGATCAATCCTATCCAATGCCCCTACAGATTGATCTCTACTAAGGAGGACAGAGTCGCATTGGACTTTGGGATTCTGGCCACATAACTAAGAAACATTAATTACATAGAAACAAGGATGAATAAATTGTGTGTTTGGGAAACCGTAAGGAGTCAGTGCAGATTCCGCTGGGTAGAAGATTCATGCTGGAGAGTAGTGCAAGATAACATGAAAAGGTTAAGTTGAGGGCAGACTATGTGACTTTTGCAGCATCTAAACAGCTAGGTGGCATGGTGAATAGAGCACTGGGCTTAGAATCAGAAAGACGCATCTTAATGAGTTCAAATCTGACCTCAGACACTAGCTATGTGACCGTGGGCAAGTCACTTCACTCTGTCTGCCTCAGTTAGGGCACTAGATGGCACAGGGGACAGAGTGATAGACCTGAAGTCAGGAAGACTCATTTTCATGAGTTTAAATCCGGCCTCAGACACTTATTAGTGGTCTGACTATGAATAACCCTGTTTGCCTCAGTTTCCTCACCTGTAAAATGAGCTGGAGAAGCAAATGGCAAACCCCTCCAATATTCTTTGCCAAGAAAACGCAAGATAGAGTCATGAAAAGTCAGACACAATTGAAAAGACTGAACAACAACAAAAACAACAGACATGGCCCTACTTGATCCAAAGCAATGCTTTATCCTAAGAATCATCTGTTTAAATGCATTTTGGGGTGGCAAATTAATAGGCCCCACAGCGCTGTGTACTACACAATAGACAACCTATGGGGGAGGTACCCATTTATTCTTTACACAGGCACAAATCAATGAAGGCTTCTCGTCCTGTAATGGAAATGCAGATTTAAAGATCTTCCCTGCCCCTAGCTTAAGTGCACCTGGAGCTTGTGGTGGGAGGCTTGTTTTTCCAGGAAAACCCACACCTTGATACTTTGTGATTGGGCAGTGGGTCAAGGAGGTTGTTACAATCTTTGAGCCAGGAGAAGGCTATATAAACTCTGATGAGGGGCTTTGCTTTGGGGCTCACTTTGAGAAGTGTTGTGTGATTTGACCAGATGAGACCCTGGGAAGCTGTTGTTGAGAGCCCCCCCGGCTTTGAAAACCCAGATGTTGATGCTTCCCTCTCTGGTAACTGTGATTTGGTATTGATATAATGGTAGGACAGTTTGGAAGCCTGTCTGTTTGATCTGTAAGTTCTGTAACTCTGAAGTTCGGGGTGCTGACCTTTTTTCCCTGAACTAGGTAATGTATGTTTGTTTGATTAAAGTAAGCTTGTTAACCCATTTTGAGTTGCTTTCCTTTTGAAAAGCAGATCTAAGAACCTGTGTTGGCAGTCACCCTGGGGATATTGGGGTGCTTGCCGCTACACTTCCTAATAAGACTGTTGTGGTAGTGCCAGGTAGTTCATAGCAGATATATTCATTGTTTATTGAACTGCCTGCTGGCTTTTGAGGCCACTTTATAACATGCTGGTTTCATAGACCCCCAAAGTGTTTCAGGAAGAAAAAGAAGTGACTCCTCAGTGCTATGCTGGTAAATTTTTAACAACAGACTCCTACAGAAAAAAAATTATCTAAGACACACTTCTAGGTTTAATTTGTGTTATTAATATTTTCTCCATTACTTTCTTGAATCTAGACCATAAAAGAAAAAACAATAAATTGAGCTCTGATTTGGAACATTTGTTGATTTCCAATATGTAAATAACTCAACACAAAAATTGTACAATTGGCTTTTGAAGGCTGGTTCGAGCTGGCTCCAGTTCACCCCTGCCCCTCCTTTACTTCAGATGCCTGGGTCATCTAATCATAAGTCTAGAGCCAGAGAGCACCTTAGAGGCAGTTTAGTTCAACACCTTCATTTTGCAGATGATACTGAAGCCCAAGGAAGCTTAATGACATAGCCCAAGACTTATACAGATAGTAGGGCAGCTACATGGTGTAGGGGATAGAGTGTGGGGCCTGGAGTCAAGAAGACTCCTTTTCCCGAGTTCAAATCTGGTCTCAGATACCTACTAGCTGTGTGACCTAGGGCCAGTTACTTACTCCTGTTTGCCTCAGTTTCCTTATTTGTAAAACGACGTAGGGAAAGAAATGGCGAACAACTCCAGTATCTTTGCCAAGAAAACCCCCCCAAAAAGTCACAGAGTTAAACACTACTGAAAACAACTAAAAAACAACATACAGATAATAAGCATCAGAAATTGTTGTGTCAGCCATACCGAGAGCTGTGTTATATCTATTCCAAAACATTTCTAGCAGCACCTTTTGTAGTCTTCCACTTTCCAAACACTAGAGGAAACAGAAAATCTGGCAAAGAAAGAATCCAATATCCAATAGTTCCTGAACTGTCTCTTTGCATCTACTTTTAGAAAGTGTAACTCATTTTTCACTTTCTCTGACAGTAGAAATAATCTATTTCCTGTGGATATCTGCTGAGGCTTGGATTACTTCATCTGTGTCCATCACTGAATATGCACTAAACTCTTACTAGCAATAGAATCAATCAATTCAACTCAGTGCAATTCAACAAAATTAGGTGCCTGCTATGTGCATAATGTTATAAGTTTAAGTTCAGTGGTGAAAGTTTCAGCTCTAGGGACCCCAGAATGGATACTGTAGTAACAATATTAGAATGGAATATAATTATTCAATTAGAAATGCAGCTTCATATATAATCTTATACTGTGTTATGGAAATACTTGTTTTATTCCTTAAATAAAAAATTAAATAAATAAAAATTTAAAGATCTAGAAATTACAAAAATAGGAAAAAATGGGAAGATTTATATGAACTAGTACAGAGTATAATAAGCAGACTCCAAAGAACAATGTATACTATGACCATAATAATGTAAATGAGATGATAACCAGGGAGAAGTCAAGGCTCTAAGGAGCTGAAAAAATCAGTAATTGCCCCCAGAGAAGAGATAATGGAAAATACCTTCCTTTTGCTTAGTAGAGGCTTGGGGAACTAGTAAGGCAGCATGTCACATCCAGTAGCAGATGCTTCCCAGGTGTTTAATGCTTAACCTTTTTTTCTTTGTTATATGCCACATAAAACCTTAGCCTCAGTTTCCTCTTCTGTAAGACAGCAATAACTTTGTTTCCTTGTGGTTGGAAGGGGAACGGGGGAGGGGGGGAAGAAAAGTTTGTGACATAAAGACAAAAATCATCGGTAAAAGTGTGTTTTTCTTTTAAAGAAAGATGACATTTGCAAATAGATACTTCTTTAAAAAAATTAATTAGGATTCCATTTTAATCTTTTACAAGTGAAAATGGAGCCTCCCACTAGCCATTAATAGTAGGAGTTTCACCTAGATCTTTTAACTGGTTTCCAGAACTCAGAAACCAATCCCTCTATAAAAGAGCTGGGAGTCTGAGGAATTAAACCGGCAGAGGTACACCTCAAGGTACACCTCAAGGTGCTCCCTTGATGCTACTGCTCAGACTTCTGTGCTTATATACAGCCTTAAGCTGTTTTTGAGTAATGTTGGAATGGTGAGTTCTGGGAATTATTTTTTTAAAGGGGGCATTGTTCACAACCAGGCTAAGTTCATCACTCAATTCTGAAAGGGACAACTGTGGAAACCTCACTTTTCGAATCCCCAAACTTCTTGAGAATGGCATTTTTCTCCCTGTTTCAATGCATTTGTTTGTATTTATCCGAAAACAACACAGTGGTGGCTTATTTCAGTGACAATCAAAACTGGAGTTTCTAAAGGGTCCAGATTCCAGGGAGAGAGAGCTCTATTGTAGTGCTTGGTCCACATGCTTGACTCCTTTGAGAGGAAATTAATGACTTTGGAGACTGACATCTCTGGAGTCCATGAGAAATGGGCAATTTCCTATTTTAGCAAATCAGAAGAAAAAATAATAACCTCTGTGCAATGACTCCTACATTTGCAAATAAGGCCGAAAAAAAGGAAGGAATGGAGGAAGGAAGGAAGGAAGGAAGAAAGAAAGAAAGAAAGAAGGAAAGAAAGAGAAAGAGGAGCTTTTGATTACCTAAATATCTGTTTTGTTCAGCATTGTAATAAATTATTTAACACTAATTAAATGCCCAACGTGTTCTAGTTGCACCAGACAGCATATGGAAAGATGCAATCTACACTAGAGAGCTTATAAATACTGTATTTGCTTTATTATTATGTGTGAGGTGCAGCATAAAAAGTTGGAGCTGAACAGATACAAGTGGGTGAAGAGGTACAGAAATTCAAAAGCAACCGGGATAAAAGCAGTGCTTGGGAGAGCTAAGAGGCTGCGGGTGAGGAAAGAGGCTAGAGTGAGAAGGTAACATCTGGAGAGGAATAACAAAAATCCCAGCATTTGAATATTTGAATATTTAAATTTTCTTCCTTTAAAAGGCAAGCTTTCCCCAGCTGCCAGGTGGCCAGGGAAACAGTTTCTGGGCAGGTGTGGTGAGAACGTCAAATCCACTCCTATTTTTCTCTTAAAAGCAAGGAAGGGATTTTAAATGGAAAGGCAAACTTGCTTTGGTATCTTTCTCCAGTCACATCACTTTTTAACCTTTACAATCAGGTAACCTACATGTAATGACTGATTTTCAAAACCTTGCTTCAGAGAGCTGTGAGGAATCTCATTTTGTACTTGATGACACTGTAGCAACAAGAAGCCACAGCCATAGAGCCGGACCAGAGTTCTTGAGCTTTTGACTCATAGCCTAATCTATTGCTGCCTCCTGTGAATATGAATGAAGGAGTCCCTTGTTCCTTCCTGGCTCTGGAGGCATAATGGAATGTTTACATTTGCTGGGGACAGATTGTTTATTCTTTTCATTATTTGTTATAGTAGAAACCTTTGCTTTTTCTCCCCCCCCAACCCCCCAAATATGACAGCTGTCCACTTTGGAAAGGAAACTAACCCAGACTAGTAAAAGTGACCAATCCTTTTGGGTCCTGATGTATGTAGACTTATTGTTTGCCTTACCAACTCATCAATATCAGCGACCTTGTCCTTACAGGGCTAATTGGGGGGGGCAAAGTAAATGTGCTTCTAAAGCAAAATAGTCTTTTATGTGTATTAAGACTTAAACTTTGCACAGAAGTCCCACACTAATATTCTACTCTGATGCCTTCTGGTGTAGCATCACCACATCCTCACAAAATGTCGACCCCAGATTCAAAGATTCTCTGTGGATTAACATCCTTTCAGAATGGTAGTTCAGGAGCCACCACTAATGCGTGTACTTTTCCATTACTCCAAAGACTCAATGAGTTTAACAAAGGCATTTAATGAAAGAGCACAGTAAGAAGATGTACAATGGAATATTACCCCACAAATACAGAGTACACTTTCCCACAAATATACTCACCATCAACAAGGAGAAGAGTAAACCTCCATAGGGATCTGGAGAGGGAATAAGGGACTTGCACATAGCGGGGGGTAACTTCAGAGCAGATCTGTACAACTCGAAAGTAGGTAGGGGTCAAAATTAAAATAGGCTAAGCTTATTCCAACCACAGATAGGTTTTAGAGACAGATGGACAATGGGTGGTTGCCACAGGTCATATGACAAAGAGGAAAGAGTACACAGGGGCAACCCACCTGCCATATGACAGGTACAATAGTGACTAGTAGAACAGGAGTGAACCGGGACATGGACAAAGCATTTATTCCATCTTTACTTTCTTTTATATATCTGTGAACTTGTTCTGTCTGACCACGCTTATTGGTTACAAGGAAAAGTTTTTCCTCTCTTTTCTGGAGGAGGGATCACTGAAAGAGGGAGACTGAAGCAAAAATAAAGAGGGGGAAAAAGAAAAAAAACATGAGTGAAATATTTAAAATAAGGCATAGAATAGAGTAGGAGATTCAAGGGGTGTCATAGACAAGCAGGACAGCTTTGAAACTAAGGTGCTGTGACAATAATGCAATACTCACAACACCCACAGTCGTTATGAATATGCTGGTATGGTTGTGAATCATAAAATGTAGCAGACTCTCCACATAGAGGGCGGAACAAAAGCCTTTATGCAAATACCAGAAAACGAGTTGCAGAACCAGAAAGCCAAAGTCATTACAGTAGCCATGAAGTTGACACACATGGTTAATGCAGTGAACACCCACATTCCCAAGCCTTTACAACAGAACAGGCTCCCTCAAGTAGGGATCTTCCTCTCTCACTCATGGTAGCCCCTCAGCCTGGTTCTTGGAAGTTCTTAGCAGAAATTCCCAAAGGAAAGGTCTTAGCAGAAATTCCCAAAGGAAAGGTCTTAGCAGAAGTTGCAGCCTCCAGATGCTCACTGAGAGAAAATTCTGAGTGTCCTGCTGGTGCTCTTCCTTATATACAGTATAGCTACTCCCCTTCTACCCCTTCCTGTTACATCAGCAACTTCCTCCCTAGGTGTTAACTACTTCTGTATTAATTAAATAGCTTAACAAGGTGTTAACTTGAAACAAGGTGCTAAGTACCTGCTTACTTGCCAATACAAAGGGGCATGGTAGATCTTCAGATTCCATTAACATTACAGGTGCTGAATTTATTATATACTTTAGAAAAAGGAAGAAGCTGGATGTAGTGGAGTTCTGTTTTCATAGGCATTCCTCTCTTCTGTTCTTTGAGTTTGTTGGTATTTGTCGAGCTCAGAATAATAAAAAAAATTGAAATTGAAAAAAATAACGCTCATGGGGGGGCAACAAACATCTTTGACATTGCAAGATGCTACCTGCTGTAGATGGTTTTGAACTGTGCAAGGAAGCTCTATAAAACATGGTATCTCCACTGCATATGTTGCTCCACCTGGTTCCCTGGGCCTCTTCTTTTCCAGGTGGGGGAATAATCTTCTAGGTCTGCTTTTCAGGGGATGCAGTGAATCTTTTCAAGATGGCGCAGTAGCATCTTTGCTGAGCCTGCTCTTAATTGGGTTCTACTGGGCCTGCAGTTCTTGCCTTGCTGAGTCTTCAAGTATGTTAAGATATAAAGGGGTCTGGAATCTTCTTTGCTAAGGGCAAGCTGAGAGCTCTTCAATCAATCATTATACTTAGCTAATAAAAGACAGGCAGAGTACTCCCAGTTTAAAACCAGCTACATCCTTTCAATCCCTGCATCTGGTTAGAGAGCAAAGTTTTGTCTCCCACATGTCATTATGAACAGGTTCAGCCTCTCTACAATGGCATGGAGGTGACATTTGTAGGAATTAATAATACTGTGGGGCTGGACCAGAGAATTAAAGAAGGAAAATTATACAGAATAATTTGAAACCAGGTTATGGAGGACTTTCAATATGAAGCTAAGGAGTTTGCATTTAATCCCAGAGGCATGGGAAGCTATGTCAATATTTTTGAGCAGGAATTTTAGCCACTAAATGAAGATTGGAAATCTTCCAAAAGATTCAAATACAAGTTAAGGCAACAGTTAGGAGATTATGACAATAGTTGACATGAAAGGTGTGGAGGCCTGAACTAGGGTGGTGGTTTTATGGGGGGAAAGGAGGAGATGAATACGAGAGATATCATGGCCCTAGAGTCAAAATAATTTGGCAATTGATTGGGGTTGTGGGGAGTGATGGAGGAAGAAGAAGCAAAGATTTAGAGCCTAGGTGGGGAGGGGGGAGTATAGTGGGGTCATAAACAATAATAGGTAATTTGGGAGGAAGGATGGGTTTAATAGGAGAAGGTTGATGGGCATGGTTTGGGGCACAGTGATTTTGAGATGCCATATCTGATCATCCAAGTGATAATGTCAGATGAAAGATCAAACTATAGAAATAGAATTGAAGAAGGAGGATCATGTTGGATATGTTCACTTAGGAGTCATTTGTGTCAGGTTGATGGATAAACCCATGGATTAGATCATCAACTAAGAGAAAAGAAGGCCCAAGGAAGAAATTTAAGGGACATCATAGTCTTGTACAGAGTCCAAGAGGAGGAAGATGAACCAGTAAAAGAGAAAGAGAAGGTAGGAGGAAAACCAAAAGAGAGCTATGTTTCAGAAACCAAGGAAGGAGAGAATATCTAAAAGGGGAGGAAGGGCAAGTGGTGCTGATTTATAGTCTAAAATCAATGCCATAACACTTCACCCTTCTAAATAGGAAGCATTCAAAGTCAATAATATTTCCCTGGTATCAATGACAATACTTTACAGTGGAATTGAGTATGGTGTGAAGGAAAGAGCACCCAATCTACAGTTCCAAGGCTTGATACTTACAAACTGGGCAAGTGACAATTGGTTTGGTCCACCATTGGCTTCTTCATGTGTAAACCGGGAATGATGATCAGACTATTAGCTACTTCACGGGAATACTAATAATTCTACTACCTGGCTCCCCAGATCGTTCTGACTTTGTAAATGTTAGAAATAGGAGAGATGCCATAGCAGCGATTTCTTAATCCTGCTCCTTACCCATTGGTCAGTATGGCCTTTGAGGAAATAGCTCAATAGTATTAAAAGTAGAAAAAAAGAAAAAGAAAAAAAACTAAGAAGAAAATTGACCATTAAAGGATCTATTTTTAAGATTCCACTTGCCTGAATGAAGCTGCCTCATGAAGCTTTTAGCACACCTGATTTAGTAGACCAAATGAATTATGCTCTTACTCTTCAGCATGAGAATGTTCACATTTATCCAATATTGGGTTATGCTTACCTATCACGTTATTTTAGCAACAGGCACATAAACAGATCAATGGCATGACGAATGTCACAATAAATTTTTTCATCTTCTAGCCATCCTATTAAGGTCCTGCAGAGAACTCAAATATCTCTCATCGCATATGAGATCATTGATCTCTACTGCCCAGATGATAGATAAAAAACTAGACTGTTTCAGATGGGGCCATCAGGGCCCTCCAGTTTTGCTAAAATGAGGATTGTCAGTGATTTGTGTCCTGTCTGTTGAGAAGATCTGTGTTATATTGAAGAACATTATAGATTTATTTGGAGAGAGAGTGGCCTCTATTTGTTTTAGCTTCTTAGCTATTAATCTTCCAACTTCTTGGCACAGGGCCAATGAGGAGCTGGTATCTCATGATTAGATGGGATTGCTAAGAGTAAAAACTTCTCAGTTCTATTCTTGACTCTTCTCTGAACTTGGTGCTAAATGCCGGAGATTCTCACAGATGCTCAGGGCATGTGATATACAATATATTATACAATATGTACAATATAATAACATGCAATAGAGATAATAAAACTGACATTTAAAGTACAAGAAGTAATGGCATCTAAGACCATTTCTTGTGGCTGCCTATCTATTCTCCCATATAAACTCAGGAGGAATATAGAACATTCTATACTGGTGGCCAAGTACACGCCTCCTCTAATGGGTCTTTGTATGTGTTTATCACTTAACCACTCATAATTTATCCTGTCCTTAACTTGACCTTGACTGGTAAGTGTCTGACAGTGTCTACCTACCAAATGTATGAATGCATACTCAAAGAAGAATAATATGACTGCAAATCATACACAATGTCCTTTGAGCTACTTGGGGTAAAGGGAGTTGTTTAAATTCAAGACCCTGTGAACACATGACCAAAAATAGGAGAAACTGAGCAGAATTGTGAGTATTACAGAACTGAGTTCTCTTACTGTCAATGAACATTTATTAAGTGCCTTTTATGTGCAGAGCACTGTGCTAGAGTTCTAGATTTAGATATAATATAGTCCCTATCCTCATGAAACTACTCTGGCTCTCAGTTTCCTCATCTGTAAAATAAGGGGGTTGCATTACCTTCACTTTAAGGCCCTTCTAGCTCTAAATTCTTAGAGGCAGTGTGGTGCAATGCAAAACAAGGGATAAACAAATCACTTTTTCTATTCTTCATCTCATCACAGATTGAAATGATTGTCCTTGCTGATATTTGTTAATTTCATAATAAAAAAGGAAAATGTTGTTAAAAACTATTTTGGAGAGGGGCGGCTAGGTGGCGCAGTGAGTAGAACGTCGGCCCTGGAGTCAGAAGGACCTGAGTTCGGATCTGGCCTCAGACACTTAATGCACACACAAACAAAAACCTAGCTGTGTGACCTTAGGCAAGTTACTTAACCCCAACTGCCCCCCAAAAAGCAAAAAAAAAAAACCAAACTATTTTGGATTTGGAGTCAAAGGGAGAACTTGAAACCAGCTTTGAGACCAGAGTTCTACATACCAGGCCATGGTGCCTCTCACATCCTAGATCTCTAACTCACTGCTTGTAACACCATGGATAAGGAAATTCCCCTCTTTGGGCCTCAGTTTCTTCATCTGTAAGATGAAGAAGGTAGGACCTGATGGCCCCTAAGGTACCTTCTTGCTCTAAATATATAATCCTTACAGCTTGGAAGAGAAATATGTCACCTACACAAATATCTAATATATAAAGTAACAGATGATAAGGAAATCTTTTCCAATTTTGCTGGTGCTATTGTTATCCCCCTCTGAATCTACTTTCCATCTATTCAGTATTTATCTTCTTTTTTTTCCTTTTGGGAGACAGTGAAGGTTAAGTGACTTGCCCAGGGTCACACAGCTACTAAGTATCTGAAACTGGATTTGAACTCAGGTCTTCCTGACTCCAGGGCTGATGCTCTATTCACTGAGTTCCCTCCAGCATTTATTTTGTAGGTAATGATTTATGTATATGTTTTCATTCCATTAGAACTTGAGCTCCCTGAGAGCAAGGACTGATTTTCCTTTTTCTTTCTATTCCCAGAGCTTAGCACAATGCCTGACAAATAACACTCAGTAAATACTAGTTAATTGTTTAATTGATGATACATGCATTAGAGGAGTAAACTAAATGTCATGGTGGGTCTGTGGTCAGAAAAGATTGTTATTGATGGGAGTGGGGTTTGGCATGAATATGGAAGTATTTCATTAAGGAAACCCTCATGATAGAGATATTTAAGTTTTATTTTAGAGAACAGATTCCAACAGGTAAAGGTTTGAGAGAGGACAATCTGGTCACGAGGAAGAGTGGGAGCCAATCCATAAAAGTGGTAAAGCATAGAGCATATTCAGAGAATGGAAGGTAGTCCATTCTGATTGAGTGGTTCATCGATAAGCGTGGTATGAAATAAAGGTAGGCTGGTCATATATACCAAAATATTCATAGCAGCCAAAGAGTTAAAAAATTATTTGTCCATAGTTTGGGGAAAGGCTGATTGTGCAGACTGGAATTGTGCACACGTATATGATAAAATATTGTTTTACTATTTATTGTTCAGTGCTTTATGACTCCATTTGAGGCTTCCTTGGTAAAGATACTGAAGTGGTTTACCATTTCCTTCTCCAGCTTATTTTATAGATGAGGAAACTGAGGCAAACAGGGTTGAGTGATTTGCCCAGGGTCATATTAGTGTCTGAGACCAGATTTGAACTGAAGAAGATGAATGGTATTGACAGCAGGCCCAGCACTGTATCCATTGTGCTGCCTGGCTGGCCCTCATTTTACTTTAAGGAATAACAAATATGAGGAATTCAGCGAAATAGGGACACGTGTGTGAACTCATGCTAAGCAAAGAGAGTAAAACGCACGATGAATAAAATAGTAAAAAGACGACAGAATTCAAACAAAATAGGATGACCGGTATTGGCTCTAGGCAACTGTAGGAAATTATTCTGCTCTGTTAAAGGTGATCAGTTCTAAGGGTAGAATGGCTGTTGAAGTTATGAAATCAATCAACCAACCAATCGTGACCATTTTGTATCGCTATTTTTATTATTTTTAATGGAAGGTGCAATGGGAGCAGAGGATGATATGGAGAATTCATTGAATGCTTCACTAAAACATTATTTTTCAAAAGAAACAAAAAGAAGGTGCAGTGTGGTATAGTGGACAGAAAACTGTCTGCAAACCCAGGCAGACCAGAGTTCAAGTCTCGCCTTTGACACATACTAGCTGAGGAACCTGAGGCAAATCATTCAACCTCTTGGTGCTCTTATCTAGGCAATGATCACAGACTGTTAGAGGGAGCCCCATTCTCCTGTGGACTATATTAATGAAAGCACAGGTTCAGTCCATAGTCTCAATCTTAAAATGAAAAAAGGGAGAGTGACGACAGACTTGAATGGTGGGCACTGAACTTTCCTTGGTAACCAATGGGATGCCCCTAAAAACTTTGGGGCAAAGAAAAACATGACCAAGGAAGGTAGAAGGCTCAACTCCCAGGCAACCAGGGCCAGTCTGCGCAATTCATAGCTGTCTAAGTGGTGATGATCATATAGTAACTTCTTTTCCCAAGATGCTGAAGGCAGGGACAATGTCTTCTTCAACTCTGTGTTCTGCAATCAATAAATATATGTTGAATCAATTAGCCAACTCATTCATATTGAAGTGCAAATGATTGATAACGCTTAATGTGGTGCCTCTCCCATGAGCATTAGTGTTTAAACAGGAGATTAAGCTTCCAAACAAAGCAATGACTGAAAGTCTAATTAGGAAATTCCAAATATCCCCAAACCCACTGGGGGAGAGGTATTTTAGGAGGAGAGAGGGACCTTATTTATTCTCTGGAAGGTCACAACAGAAAATGGGTCAAAAATAGATAGAAATAATAGAGTTATAGGATATACAAACCTCCCAGGGTTGTTATGAGGATCAAATGAAATAATTGTAGAGGGTTCTGCACAGTGCCTAGTCTGAGGTTAGTGAAATGTTAACTATCATTATTTTCATCATTATCATTATTCTTAGAGAACAATAATTGCAGCAAATCACAAAGCATACAAGGAGAAAAGAACCAGGAGGAAACAATTACTGGATAGGTGGGCAATGAAGATGGCCAAAATTTCTGGCAAATAGAAATTGAGTGTAAGGGTAAATAGGTAAAGAGGATTTTATCAACTGAAGCAAAGGGTTCATTTGCCAAAAATCATAGTTTCATAGATTTTTTTAAATTTTTAAATTTATTTTATTTTTAATTTATGGAATAAAACAAGCATTTCCATAATATAATAAAATCATGTTTGCACAAGGAATTATAAATCTATTATTTACTACTTGCTGTTTCTTTTAAATACATAATAAAGTTATCATGCAAATTTTTTTCTTCCCTCCCTCTAATGATGGCTACCATTAGGTACAAACATATGTAGAGATATGTGTGTGTATGTGTGTGTGTGTGTGTGTGCGCACGCACGAGCATATACACACATATGTAAAATCATTCCATACATTCTATACATACTATACATTCTATATATACTATGCTATATTCTATACATATTACATACATATATATGTAAAACCATTCAAAACATACTTTTATTTATCAGCTCTTTCTCTGGATGCAGATAGTGTCTTCCTTCCTTCATCTTTTGTAGTTAATTTGGGTACTTATAACAGAAGAGAATCTTTTTTTCCTCAAGTGCTTTATTAACTTCTGGTTTACATCATTCATTTCCACCAGATTTTGAGTTACAATTTTCCCCCATTTTTCCCCTACCCACCACCCCAGAATAACAGTCATACAGGATATCCCCTCAACCAATCTGCTCTCTCGCATGTCTTCTCCCATAGCCCCTTCTACTTTTCCAGCAGGGTGAGGTGAATCTCCGAGCCCCATTGCCTGCACATCTTATCTCCCAATTATATGCAAAATAGTATTAATCATAGTATTTCTATATTTTTTAAATTTTATTTTAAAAGGAAGATAAGCAACTCAGTATATGCTGTACATATGTAGCTATGCAAAACATTACCATAGTAGCTATATTGTAAAAGACTGATTATATTTCCCTCCCTCCCATCCCACCTTCCACCTGGTCCACTCCCCACCTTGATCCTGTCCCTTTTCAAAAGTGGGTGCTTCCAACTTCCCTCCCCCACCAGCCCACCCTCCCCTCTACCACCTTCCTCCATCCCCCTCCCTCCCAAGCTCCTGTAGGGTGGGACACCCTATTTAGTATGCATGTCATTCTCTCCCTGGTCCAAATTCAATGAGAATAAGGTTTTGCCTTTTTGCCTTCCTGTCCTCCCCTCCCCTGCAACCACCTTCCCCTGCCTCCTCTACATGAGACAGCTCACCCCATTGTCTCTCCCCATTCCTCCTCACCACATTACTCTCTCACCTCTTAGCTTCACCTTTTAAGCATCATCCCTTCCTATTAAACTCAAGCTGTGTCCTCTATTTATACCTGAAAACATATATACACACATTCACATATGTATTCATACACCCATATACTCTTCAACTATTTTCATACTGAGAAAAGTTTCATCAGTTACAGTTATTGTTTTTCCCTGTAGGAATGTAAATAGTTCAACTTTGATAAGTTCATAGTGATTTCTTTTCCCTGTTTACCTTCTCAAGTATCTCTTGCTTCTTGTATCTGAAAGTCAAATTTTCTATTCAACTCTGTTTTTTTTCCTCAAGAATGCTTGAAAGTCCTCCATTCCACTGAAAGACCAAATTTTCACCTGAAACATGATACTCATTTTTGCTGGGTAGGTGATTCTTGGTTTTAATCCCAGCTCCTTTGCTCTCCAAAATATCATATTCCATGCCCTTTGATCCCTCAGTGTAGAAGCTGCCAGATCCTGTGTTATCCTGATTGGGTTTCCACAATATTGAAATTGTTTCTTCCTGGCTGCTTGTAATATTTTCTCCTTGATCTGGGAATTCTGGAACCTGGCTACAATATTCCTAGGAAGTTTTTTTTTTTTTGGATGTTTTTCAGGAGGTGATTTGTAGATTCTTTCAACCTCTGTTTCCCCCTCTGGGTCTAAAACATCGGGGCAATTTTCCTTGAGAATTTCTTGAAGGATGATTTCTAGATTCTTTCTTTGATCATGGTTTTCAGGTAGTCCAATAATTTTTAGATTGTCTCTCCTGGACCTATTTTCCAGGTCAGTGGTTTTTCCCATGAGATATTTCACATTGCCTTCTATTCTTTCATTTGTTTGGATCTGCTTAATAGCATCTTGCTTTCTCATAAAGTCACTAGCTTCCATTTGCTCCAGTCTAATTCTGAAGGAATGATTCTCCTCAGAGAGCTTTTGAGATTCTTTTTCCATCTGGCAAATTCGGCTTTTTAAGGCATTCTTCTCCTCATTGCCTTTTTGAGCCTCTTTTGCCATTTGAGTGAGTCTATTTTTAAGGTGTTATTCTCCTCAGTCAGGCTATTGACTCTCATTGCATACTTTACTTGCATATTTCTCATTTCTCTTCCCAATTTTTCCCTCACTTCTCTTATCTGCTTCTTAAGGTCCTCTATGGCCTGTAGCCAGCTCGTATTTTCATTTGGGGTGTTTGGTGCAGGATTTCTGACCTCACAATCCTCCTCCTGTTCTGTGCTTTGATCCTCTTTGCCCCCCAAATAGGAGTCTAATGTTGCATTTTTCTGTTTATTTTGTTTCCTTTGCCTAGGAATGTTGCCACTCAATTACTTGACTTTTGGGCTTGTTGCCACAGTAGGACTTTGCCACCAGCCAGGGGAACTTCCGTCCCAAACGTTGGGGTTTTCTCAACTTCTGGAGGTATTAGTTGGGTGGCCTCTGTGAAGCCTCCACACACTCTGGCAAGCTGGTCACACACCCCAAGACCTCCACCCCAGACCGCAATCCAGATCCAAGAAGGGTAAAGCAATAGTGCTTACCCCCCAGACTGATCACCAGGACCCCCTACAGTCACAGGCCAAGAGCTGAAGCTTCAACTCGGCAACATGGCACAGGATGTTCCGGCTCCTCAGCAGCTTCTCGCCCCCAGGAGAAGAAGCTGATACATTCTCCCAACCAGTCCCAATGTCCACAAGGCACTGACCTCTCACTTTGTCCTAGGCATCTATGTGTTGATAATTCTGGGAACTCCACAGCTGCTGGTGTTCTGGGGTCCCTCCAGCCAGCTGCTGGTCTGGTCGCCCTCGGGCTAAAACTGGGACTCATGCAGGCCTGGGCTCTGCTCCCAGAGCTCTGCGCTGGCCATTCCCTGCTGGGCTGCAGGACTGTCCTCAGTGGGAGGTTAGCTTCTCTGTCTCATTTTGTGAGTTCTAAAGCTCCAGAGGTCGTTCATAGTCCCCCTTTTACATAATTTTGAAGTGATGTGGGCTGGAGCACTGTGGAAGTGCTATTTCTACCCCACCATCTTGACTCTGCTCCCAACAGGAGAGAATCTTAAAGTTGAAAGGGCACTCAATGGTCATTTAGTCCAGTGGTGGCAAACTCAAATAGACAGATGCCTGCATCCTGCATATTGACTTAGAAAACCACATGTGAACATTATCTATGCTATATTGTATTTTTATTTATTTTGTTAAACATCTCCCAATTATGTTTTAATATGATTTGAAAAGCAATGGGGAGCTTTCTGCAGCACAAACAAGGTTCTGAGTTTGAAATCACTTCAACCCCTACCTAAAATGCAAATTCTATCTTAGCATTGTTGCAAGCAGTCCCTATTCTTTGTTTGAAGTGATGGGGAGCTCACCACCTTAAAGATCTCCCATTCTTGTTAAGTATTTCCTTGTATTAAACCAACATCTGCCTCCCTGAAACTTTCAAACATGCCTCCTAGTTCTTTGCTTTGAAGCCAAGCAGGAAAAGTCAAATCCATCTTCCATATAGCAACTTTTTCATATATCAAAAGGTTGCAACCATGTCCCCTGTAAGTTTTCTCTCCTCCAATTAAACATTCCAAATTCCCTCCCCAAATATTTATCTAGTATGATTTTCAGGTTCATTATCACCCTGGTTGCCCTCTTGGGGACACCATCCGACTTCTCCATGTCCTTCTAAAATATAGTGCTCAGATCTAAACAAAATACAAGGTATCCCAAAAGTCTTAGTGCAGTTCTAAGCTATTAAAGTCTCCATCTATTAGATCTTAAACACTCCACTAAGATTTGTGAGACATACTGTACTCCAGATGTGGTCTGGTCAAGACAGACTAAAGCAAGACCATCACCTTCCTTGCTCTATATACCATTCATTGCTTTTGT
The DNA here is from genome assembly GCA_011680675.1 of Gymnobelideus leadbeateri. NCBI lineage: Eukaryota > Metazoa > Chordata > Mammalia > Diprotodontia > Petauridae > Gymnobelideus > Gymnobelideus leadbeateri. Next base: position 855,571 of record WOXC01003582.1, read on the forward strand.
CTGAGAGATTAAACCATTGACATATATTATTGATTCCATTGAGAATTCCTTCTTTCTCATATTAACTGCATTCTAACTGCACCTTCCTCATCTTCTACTTGTCTAATTGATTTTGGGGCCCAAATGTAGGACCTTACCCTCATTTTTGTTGAATTTCCTCTTCTACCAGAGATCCAGCTCTGATGCCTCATCCACGGAAGTGTATATAACTTCGGGTTCTAGAACACTGTACTAAAGAAAGGCTAATTCCGGTAGATTCTAGCAAGGCAGAATAACTTTGCCTTTGGTGAGAGTCTTCATACCTGACATTCAAGAACCAGCCTAGTGAATTTCAGAGAGATGGATAATCAGGCAGTGTACCACCAGGTGGAAGTTTTTCACCCACAGAAACCCATGAAAATGGCAGGGTTGCAATCTACATACATAATCAGATTAATTATACTGATAAAAATTCAGATCCCTGAAGCATTAAACAAATTTCAGCATATTGACTTTATCCCACAACTTTAGCCTTGTTGTTGGTGGTGGTTTTTCTCCATTCCTACATTCAGTGAATTAGCTTATTTCAGCTTACTGTTGTCTATAAACATAATAACCACACCATGCAATGTAATGGAAAGAACCCTGATCTTACAGTCAAAATACCTGTATTCCAGTCCCCATTCTGAATTTTATTAGCAGTGTGACCCTGACCCATGAGCATCCCCAATTTCCTTATTTCCAAAATGGATATAATAATATTGGGTTTCCCACTGCTGGAGGTCTAAGAGTCATGTCTGGCTGACTACTTTGCAGGTGCTTTACAGAGGGGATTGCTTTTCAAGTACAGGTTGTGCTATATGGCCTCTGAGGTCCTTTCCATCTCTGGGATTCCATAAGTTTTGGATCACCTACCTCCTACCTGGTCATTGATAGGAATCAGAGCATTTCAAAGTTAGTACCTAAGTGGCCATCTAATCCAATTCATGCCTGACAAAGAATTCTCTCTTCAGCATGTCCCACCTACAAATGGTCATCCAATTCTTAATTGTAGGTCTTCCATTACTTTTCCAGGCAGTGCACTTAACTGTTGCATAGCTCTAGTTTTTAGGAAATTTGTCCTGACAGTAAACTTAAATTTGCCTCTTTGTAACTTTCACTCATTGCTCCTAGCTCTCTTACACATAGCTGAGCAAAACAAGTCTAATCCCTCTTTCCTATAATGGCAGCATTCCAAAGACTTGAAGATATGTTACCTTAAGTTCTTTTGACCAGTCTTCATATAGCCTAAATCCAAGGTCCTTGGCCATTCCAGTTGATTCATTCACAGTGTTGATTAATGTTTAACTCGTAGTCTGCTAAAGCCCCACCCCCAACCCTTTTTTTATGAAAGGCTATCTAGACATGCCTGATCCATTTAATACTTGTGAAATTGATTATTTGAACCCAAGGCTAAGATTTTACATTTACATCCATTAAATTTATCCTATTTTATTTGACTTAATGTTGACCTGCCAATATCTTGTTGAATCCTGACAGGTCATCCAATGTGACAGCTCGTCTTTGTAGCTTTGTGTCATCTGCAAATGTGATAAACCTGACATTTGTACTTGATCTAGGTCATTAAAAAAAATGTTAGCACCAAGGACAGATCATAAATCCACTAACAAATTATTCTTTGAGTCTATCTATTCAAACTATCCAAAATACAACTAATTGTGTTATTATTTAGCCCACATTTCTCTCATAAGGACAGCATGAGAAACTCTATTAAATGCTTTGCTAAAACCTGAGTGAGCTGTTTTTTCTCATCCCTAGATCTATAATTCTAATGACCTTGTCAGAATAAACAAGGTGAGTATGGCCATACTCTCTGTGCTTACCTCTTCCTTTTCTAGGTGTTCACTGACCATTCCAGTGTCATAGAACTGAAAAGTACTTTGTGGATTATGGCATAATGTATAAGAAAATGGAAAAGGTGGAGGGGACAGGTTATAAAGAACTTTGAATACCTAAAAAAAAAGGATTTTATAATTGATCCTGGAAGTGATATGGAGATACTGGAGGTGATCGAGTAAGGGAGTGACATGGTCAAATCTCTGCTTTAGGACGATCACTTTGACAGATGAGGGGAAGATTGATTGGACTGAGGTAGAGACTTGTGGCAGGCAACCAGAAAGTTATTGCAATAATCCATGCATGAGCAGATAAGGGCTTACACTTGGGTGGAGGCATTGTCAGAGGGGTGAAGGTGGAATATTTGAAAAATGTTATGAAAGTAAAGTCAACAAGCTTTGGCAATGGATTGGATATGAAGGGAGGAGTGTGAAAAAGAGGGTAAAAAATTGAAGATGATGCAGATTGTGAGCCTGGTTGCCTGGGAGGATAGTGGTGCCTTCCATAGTAAGAGGGAAGTTTGGAAGAGAATTATAAGTGCCATGCAAATCCAGAAGAAAGAACCAAGGAGAAGAGAGTGATCAACAGCATTGAAGGCTGCAGAGAGGCCAAGAAGGGTAAAGAATGGGAAAAAGTCATTAGATTTACAATTAAGAGATCCCAGGACCATGTGAAGAGTGACCCAGTTCAGCACAGCAGTAGTTTCACACCCTTTACAGTAACAATTTAGAACTACTGAGACAGCTAGGTGGTACAGTGGGTAAAGCCCTAGACCTTGACTCAGGAAGACCTGAGTTCAATATAGTCAGATACTTAAGAACTATGTTAACCCAGGCAAGGCATTTAATATCTGGCTCACTTTTCTTATCTGTAAAATGGGGATAATAATGACTCCTTCCTTGCAGGGTTCTTGTGAGAATAAAATGAGAAAATACTTGTAAAATACTTGGCAAATATTAAAGTACTCTGTAAATGCTAACTATTATTCTTATTATTTCAGTATTTTAGAAAGATACCTTGCAACCTACAAAGTGGACAATCTTTGTGAGATCATTTCAGCTCCCTGGGCCTCAGTCTGTTCATCTGTAAAAATGAAATATTGCCTAGATCATTTCTAAGGCCAAATCTACTTAGCATTATGTGGTTCTTTGGTTTTATGGGCTGTCTGAACTAAGACCTGGAAAGTTACTGGTAAATAAGCTAATACTGAGTCAGAGAAAGAGGGGTCCTATCTAGAAGCTAATTTCAAAGAATAAATTATTTGTTTGGAGAGAAAATAGAGCCAAGCTTCTGAAGGCCCTACATGATATGCCTGTACCCTGTCATATACAGCCTATAAAAGCCAGGAAATACCTAATGAGATTTGGAGAGGGTACACTCAGTGATCACTCAAGTTAGATCATGCGTTAGAACCTAAATGGATATCATAACTTTATTTTTCCAGGGAAAGGAATTTCAAATAAGATTTCATTTTTAACATGAATAGGGGATAAATTTTGGAATTCACAAGTAATAATAATAGTTGAGATTTATATAGCATTTCAATCTATGCAAAGAACTTTGCATACATTATCTCATGTGAACTCCAAAACCATCCTGTGAAGAATGAATAATTTTAGACATGAGAAATTGGACCTCAGAGAAGTTAAGTGTCTTTACTGTGGTCACACAGCAAGAAAATGTCAGAAGATGGATGTCAGCCCAGGTTTTCCTGATTCCAACTCCAGCTTAGTACTCTATCCATCTATGCCCTAACTATGGAGTTGCTTGGAAGCATAGTCTGATAAAGAATAAAACATTCTTCTTGAACAGTGATCTAATTATTTTTAACATCTTTTCACACTTACCTTAGGGAAGACCTTCAGCTGAGAACTATATTAAACTAGAAAGACATTTTCTTGAAAAAAAAAAAACCTCCTTCAGAAAAAACGGCATTTGAAAAATGGAACAAAGAAGTAAATAAATAATCTTCATTTACGAATCCACCTCCACTGGGCATTGGATCAAGCAAATTAAATCAAGGGAACCCTTGTCCTTTAGGAGCACACAATTTAGAAAATCAAAGAGGACAAATTTAGACTCATGTTTTTTGCCCTCTGGGTTAACCTTCAAGAGGGATTAACAGGAGGAGAAAGAGATGGTTTGGCATTCTATCTAGGAACAGGAGGTGGTTCCATATGGGCAGAAAGCAAAGGAGAATATAGAAAAGTAGATGTGTTTCCACCTCTTCCCATAACTATTCACACTTTGCTCCTAGCTTGTAAATAAGCATAAAATTTACCATCCAAGTTTTTTTTAAAGCACCCTCTTCTTCACATAGGAAGTATTGAGATTATAAAAATAAATCAAATCAGTGTCACATGGCACAGATTATTGTCTTCCTTGGGCAGATTGTTTTTTATATATTACCCATATAATTGTTGATTTTTCTACTTAATTAATTCTTTGAAAAGCTCCTTTCCAGTCATCTTCCCCCTTGACTTCTATTTATCATTGAACACAGATTACTTTGAGAAAGTAAGCTTTTCGTTGGTTTCTCGAGAACTAAGCTATTCTAATTCTTCTCCTACCCTTCAAATCATTTTCCCCTATAGAATTATAGATTTGGAATGGAAAGGGACCTTAGTGGGGTCAGCTAGAATAAACGCCTTATTTCACAAACTCCTTAAGACCTAAGGAGGTTAAGTGATTTGTCCAGAGTCATTCAGGTCATTACCTGTGCGGCAGTCAAGGCTAGAACTCCGATCCTTGGGACTCCAAACCCAAGATTTTTCTGGTCTTCTCTGGAGTCTCTTCTTTCTCCTACCAGTTAGCTACAGTCATACAGCAAAGCCCAATTACAAAAGAAAATAGGATTCAGGGCTAGAAAGAATCGAGTCCAAGACCTCATTTTACAGGGAAGGGAACTGGCTATGTGCCAAGCACTGTGCTAAGGTTTTTATAAATATTACCTCATCTGATCCTCACAAAACCCCTGTAACAGTAGATTCCCATTTTAAAGTTGAGGAAACTGAGGGGAAAATGATAACTGATTTTCCCAGGGTAACATCATAGTAAGTCTCTCAGGCTGAATTGCTGCCCTAATAGAGCCAGGATATTAATTTGGCACTTTCTTCACTACTACACTGTTCCTATTCTATTCTCTCTTTACACTCAGTCCACCACACAGCAGCCCCTCTCCAGTGCCTATAGCTGAGTACCATTACAAGAATGGGAAATAAGGAAGGGTTTGAATGGTACAATTCAGACACACAACTGCTCTATGTTGGATCTGATCATACAATAATCATGTGTTTAATCCTCCAATTCTGGTGCAAACTCTATGTGGGTCCAAGAGTAGCACAAACCCACAACCTAAACCATCCTCCCACCACTCAGCACAATGCCTACCAACATAAGAGAATAAAGACATGCATGGTTCCTTCCAACCTCATCCTCTGTACACTTCACTCACTACACCCACTCCAGTTTCTTATGCTTCCAAGCATTTGATTCAGGATACAGCAACATGAAAGAGTTCATCAGGCAATATCCCCCTACTATGGTGTAAGCTCTATGAGAGCAGAGATGAATGAATTGTAGCCTTTCCTGGGAGTTTGTAGCTCTAGCAACTTGATTCCATTCTAGGGATTTAGAATGAGGCATTCTTTTTATAGTTCAACAGTTCTGTATACTCAGATAAGATTAACTGAGGGGTAGGGCATTGGTATAGTTCCCATAAAATGACTCACAGTCTTTCCTTTAGAACTCAGTTTGCTCTCAGCTAAATGAGAGCACCATGGTTCTCTGAGAATATATACTATTTGTAGATGGAATGGCCCAAATGGTTTTTTTTTGAACTCTGATGATTTTCCCACTTCTAGACATTAAGCATCCCTTTCCCTAATGAATCAAGGTCTGAAGGGGAATCTATTCTCTGAAGGCATTTGGGTGGGATTAGTCAACTCCCATCTCACAGAATTTGAGGATTGGACAAGGAAGGGAGAAATTAAGGAAACAAACATTTATTAAACATCTACTATGTACTAGGCACATGCTAAGTGCTTTACAAATATTGTCTAACAACTAGGGATGTGATGAGACCATATCAAACAGGCTTGTAAGAGTTAATTGTTAAATTTTCAGTGTAAGCAGTTATACCTTAGAAATTGCCAAAAAATACAAATCAGGGCTTGATTTATTGTTCTGTTTATTTTCTAGATTTAAAAAAGTGATGGGGAAAATATTAACAATACATATTAAACATTAAAGTTATGTGTATACATATTTTTTCACCCAGAGAACCAGTTGTTAAACATTTGCCTGGGTGAAAGGGACCTTCCTTAGTAGTTAGCTATTCCAAATCCTACCTGAAAAGAATCCCCACTATAATAGAGCCACCAAATGGTCATCCAGACTGAAAGCTTCTGAGGAGGTGGCAGAGGCTTCTACAAGACTTTCAAGGAGGGGGAAGACACCACCTCTCCAGGAAGCCCAACCCACTTAGAGTTCTAATTGTTAGGAGTTTTTTTTTTTTGTTTCTTTTTTTATGACACCAAGCCTAAATAGTCACTTCTAACCATTGTTCCCAATTCTGCCCTCTGGAACCAAACAGAACTAGTCTAATTACTCCTCCAGAGGACGGGCTTTCAAAGCTTGAACACAACTATAATGTCTTCTCCATCCCCCCTCCCCATCCCCTCCAACTTTATTTTCAGGCTAAGCATGCCCATTTCCTTCAATGAATCTTCATACAAGTCAAGGTCCTTCACCACCCCAGTTGTCCTCCAGACGCTTTCCAATTTATTAATGTCCTTCTTAAACTGTGGTGCCCAAAATTAAACATGATATTCCATATGAGGTCTGAGGAGGGTGGAGTACAGTGGGACTATCACTTCCCTATTCCTAGATTCCCTTTTAATGCAGCTCAAGGTCAAATTAGCTTTTTTGGCTGCTTTACCACAATGTTGACTCATATTCAGCTTACAATCCACTGGAATATCTAGATCTCTTTCTCATCTGAAGTTCTGTTCCCATAGGATCCTAAAGTATACATTTCTTTTAGGCTTGCCTGTAATTTTCCCTAGTCAGCTCCCTAAAAGCAGAAAGTAAAAGACCTCTCTCAGGTTGATCAGGGCTGTAGTATAATACTTTTCTTATCATATCATTACTCCTTTGCTCAAGAACCTACAATTACTCCCCACTACCTACTCCAGGATGCACATTAAGACTTTTGTCAGACTTTCAACAATCCCTATAACTTTATCTCATCCTATCTATTTAACTTCCCTTCCCAGTCAGGCTCGTCTCCTTACTGCCTTTCCCTACCTCTACATCTTTGACACTAAAAGTGTTTTTACATATATTATTTCATTTGAGGCTCATGCCAACCCTGCAAGGCAGAAACTGTCGTTATTCTATTTTGCAGATGTAAAAAATGAGGCTCAAAGTTTAACACCAAATCAATCCTTCATTCCTTCATTCTTTTATTCATTCAATTTCTCTTCTCACCTCCATATTTTTAGAATCTCATTTTCCTCAGAGCTCAACTCAAGCACATCCTTCCAAATTTTCTAATTTCCCTAACTGCTAGTGTCTCCCCTGAAAAATTAACTTGTATTTATTTTTCATATATTTTGCATTTCTCCATCCATTTGGTCTTTCATATGTGGATGGTTAGGCTATAGATCTCTTCTAGGAGGCTCTGAAATGCTATGGATCTTGATGCAATCAGAACAATATCATCTGCAAACAAGAGTTTCTGAAAGACCTCACCGTCCATAGGGAATCCTTAATCTTAGAATCTGCACTGGATTTTCTTCGTTATGGAGACGAACACCTTTGGTGAGCATACATCCATCCCACCCTGATTTATGCCTCACAGATATTTATGTTCTGAGGGTTATTGAGCACAGTTATTTCAGTTGATATATCTTTCAAGGAATCTGGAATGATGATGATCTGTTTAAAAGATACTGTAAGGTAGCATTTTATTCTACTGAACTGTCTTTGCAGACAAGGATTGTCTGGCACAATTTTTGTGTATCAGGGAGCCTAGTACAGTGCTGAGTATTTAAAAAGGGGCTCATTAACTCCCAGCTGGTTGATTAATTACTTCTATGAATTTTATCTTTAGTGCTGAGAAATAAGCAATCAGTGACTTCCCTCACAACACAAGAACACAAGAGAAGCCTTCCTCTTTAAGCAGATGGCATCAACCTATGGGTTTTTTTTTTTTTAATCTAGCGTCTATCTGCTGTCTGTTCATGCTCCTGTGAGTATAATGAGGGGATGACTGGGCTGTCTTCCTGAGTATGCAGTGCAGGTTTATTACAGGATACTAGAAAGTGTCTGTTCTTTGCCATTCGTAAACAAACAGTGAGTCACTGGCTAAAACATGATGGAAAATAAGATTACTGAGCACTTATACATAAACAAGTTTGTTTCCTCTAGCCATGACAATGATTCATTTTGAGCAAAGGGCTAGAATTTCTATTCCCACCAGACCTAACCTGTACTTTCTTGTGTTTTCTGTCCACTTCTCCCAGGCCACTCAGGGTAAATAGCTTCTTAGAGAGATCCTTCAGGAAGGTTAGTGTTTGATTATCTTTAATAGGTTTTTAAACTGGTACATCTTAATACTTGGGGTCCTGTTTGATGTTGCTCCCCCTCCTCCCTCCATTTATTTTTGCCTTTAAAACTTGAGCTGCAAAGTTTCTTATCACTGTTCACTCTTGTCAATTTTAGTCAAGGTAATGATGCCTGGCTAGCCTACGGTGTGGTCAGCATACAAATAGGACAGTTGTGTGAGAGTAATGGAAGTTATTCAGTGGCCTAAGAGCTACCAGGAATGCCAATTTCCCTACATTTTTAGAATCTTAGAATTGGAAGAGATCTTTGGGTTCAGCTAGTCAAATACTCTCACCTTAGGGATGTAGAAACAGCTCATAAAAGTGGACTGACTTGTTCAAGGTTAAGGAGGTAAATAATAGCAGAGCTAAATCTAGAAATCAGATCTCTAAACTTGCAAGGCTTATTTTCTTTATTCTCCTACCTTTTCTTTATTACACATTCATGAATTTAAGAATATAAATTCTAGGGCGGCTAGGTGGTGCAGTGAATGAGCGCCGGCCCTGAATCAGGACCTGAGTTCGGAGCCGGCCTCTGACACTTAATCCGCACAAACAAAAGCCTAGCCGTGTAACCTTGGGCAGTTACTTAACCCCAATTGCCCTAAGGCGGCTAGGTGGCGCAGTGAGTAGCGGCCTCGGAGTTTGGACCGAGATCAGATCCGGCCTCCGAAATGAGCACCCACGCATAAATCAAATGACTAGCCGTGTCTTGAGCAAGTTACTTAACCCAATTGCTTTAAAAAAAAAAAAAAGAATATAAATTCTAAACCCCCAAACTAAAACTTTATCAATGAACTAATTTCCACACTGCCTTTCTAGATGAACACTTCTGTCTTTTAATTTTTTGTTGGCTTTTTGGATGGCAATTGGCTTAAGTGACTTGCCCAAGGTCACACAGATAGGTTTTTTTTGTGTAAGTGTCTGAGGCTGGGTTTGAACTCAGGTCCTCCTGACTCCAGGGCTGGTGCTCTATTCACTGTGCCACCTAGCCGCCCTGTCTTTTAATTTTTTTTATAGTATTTTGCCTTGATTTCTTCTTTTGTACTCATCTGCCTCCCCTTGTATAACAGACTTTTTTTTGTATTAGAAGGTAAGTTCTTTGAGGGCAGGGCCTGAATTGAATCTAGCACAATGCCTTTCCCATAATAGAAACTTGATAAAAAAAAAAGTTTGTTGAATTGAACTGAATTTAAATTGTACCTCCCTTTTTACAACTCTCTGGTTTGGACTAGAGATGTTGACAAACTGGTCAGGTTCCCTTAATATAGCCATATAGCCATAGTAGAGTAGAGAAAAGGGCACAGGTCCAAGTTCTGGCTCTTCACTTGCTACCTGAATGACTGTAGACAAATCACTTTACCTCTCTTGGCTGTAAAATTGAGAGGATTGGACCTCTAAGGACCTTAGCAGCTCTAAATATATGATTCTATGTATGATATTTAGCCATGAAACTAACCATAACTGGGTAAAGAGATTCTCTCTCTCTCTCTCTCTCTCTCTCTCTCTCTCTCTCTCTCTCTCTCTAGCACAATTACTTTTCCCATCACATACCTGTAGAAATAGCAAGTTTCCTACAGTTGGGGGAGAAGGGAGGGATAATAAGGGAAGAAAAAATTTTGGGTTGCGACCCCATATGGAGTCACACCCCACAGTTTAAGAGGCACTGAAGGTGTAATGAGTGGAAAAAGTTTAAGAAGCCCTGTAAGTTTAAAGTATGATCACAATAATTAGATATATCCCAAAGTGAAATGGGTAGCCTCTGGAGTTAATGGGTTTCCTGTTGTTGGATATCTTCAAGCCACATCTAAATGACCCATTGGAAGATATATTAGAGGGAAGAATATTTTTCAGTTAGGGGATGGACTAGGTGGCTACTGAGGTCCCTTCCAATTCTAAAATTCTGTGGTACTTCTGTTCAAATGGGGCATCTAGGTGGCACAGTGAATAAAGCACCAGTCCTGGAATCATAAATACTCCTTTTTGCAAGTTAAATCTGCTCTCAGACACTTACTAGCTATTTGACCCCGGGCAAGTCATTTAACCTTATTTGCCTCAGTTCCTCATCTGTAAAATGAGCTGGAGAAGAAAATGACAAACCACTCCAGGATCTTTGCCAAGAAAACCCTAAATGGGATCACAAAGAGTTGGACATGACCAAACAACAAAAATTATTCAAATGCTTAGCTATTTTATAAAGTGATTTTTTTTGTTTCCCTCCATTGAGCTACAAAAGCATGAGGTTTGTCATTAGTTCAATATCAAAGGTGGAGTTGGAAGACTTCATTAAAAGTGCCACTTCTATTTGCTACACAGATGACCTTGGACATCTTGCTTAATATCTTAGAGTTTTGGTTTCTTTATCTGTAAAATGAAGTCTAATGATGACAGACCAGCATTAGAGAGGTTCCTTTCTAGAACAAAGTTAGAAAAATCAAAACTTAAAGAAAATACTTGGGGGAGGCTAGGTGGCGCAGTGAATAGAGCGCTGGCCCTGGAATCAGAAGGACCTGAGTTCGGAGCCGGCCTCCGACACTTAATCCACACAAACAAAAACCTAGCCGTGTAACCTTGGGCAAGTTACTTAACCCCAATTGCCCTAAAGGGGCGGCTAGGTGGCACAGTGAGTAAGAGCGCCGGCCTCGGAGTTGGGATGACCCGAGATCAAATCTGGCCTCAGAAAATGAGCACCCACACAAAAGTAATGACTAGCCATGTAACCTTGAGCAAGTTAACCCCAATTGCTTTAAAAGAAAGAAAGAAAGAAAGAAAGAAAGAAAGAAAGAAAGAAAGAAAGAAAGAAAGAAAGAAAGAAAATACTGGCCACAGAACAACAAATTTGTAAGAAACAACCTGCTTCTATGATAAAATACCAACCAAGTTAGTTAAATACCAGCTAGTTGGCAATCCTATCCTATAGTGAGGTATAGTCTATGGAAAGGGTTTCTACTCTTGAACCAGCCTGGGAAGATTTCCCAATTTTCCCAAGGGTTCTGGTTCTCAGAACAGGATCTAATTTTATTGGGGAGGGAAGAGGGGAATGAGTTTGGATTAGACTCTACTTCCTCCCCCCACACTAAGGAAATAAGGGTTCTCCTCCCATCTCTGTCTGGATATGAATTTGGCCCCCTGACAGAATCCAGGATTCTTGCCAGCTATTTCCAACTGGGTATTCCATCCTTCCTTCTACCCTGTCAAAGTTTAAAACATTTCCCTGGAGGTATTAGTGACTGTGTTTGCATTACTTTGTAGTTAAAACAGCTGTTCCCCCCAACCCCCTAGTATGAGCATCCAGCAGGGTTGTAGGAGTTATATGCTCTTGGTTTGCATCTTTTTTCCCTTCAGTATTTGGTCTGAGGTTCACATTATAAGGATAAACCATGTGGGAAGTCTCATGGTCTCATCAACTAGGAAATAGCAGTTCTTATTTCTTTTCTTAACTCTCCCTTACACTCTGAGTTATAGTCTTGATTAGAAGGGGAGTGGGATTCTGAACATCATATGAATGGTCTGAAGATTATTATTGTAATCAAAGTACTTTGTAAATCAGAGAGCTATGGAAATTAGTTTCAACCCAGTAGTTTAAGATAGAGTGAGAAGGAGGACAGGTCTAGAAATATAGGATTATTGTACTAAAATCCCAAGCTCTGGTTTTATGAAACTAAACAAATTCTAAATTCAAACATGAGACTTTCCCTCTGCCAGAAAGTTGCTACGAACTAAAACCTGAAAACAGGGTGTCAAGTAGACTATCACTAATGGGGGCTTATAGCATGGAAAGCTTCTGTTATTTCTGTCAAGGACTAAAACCAGATCTTCTCACTAATCTTCAGAGAAAAAACAAAACAAAACAAAAAATTATATGCTCTGAGCCTGAAGTTCTTCTGGGCTTTCCTCCCAAAGAAAATACAATGATAATAATTGTACTTTACAAAATACAAACTACTCTACAAAGTGAAGGACTGACGGGTGTTACTTTCACCATTAGATAATAGACCAAGGATCATAATAGACCAAGATGCTCTTACTGTAAAGAGATGAGCTACATTTCCCCAGTATTTTGTTATCACATTTACTCAGGCTCTTGTTTTGTAAAGTCCTATACTTGGAGGCTAATTTCAAAGTGCTCCATCTTCTGGAAATAATCTAATCTCTTGGGAGTGAGAGAGATGTCCAGTTTTAGGGAAATAGGGAGCCTTTCCCAAACAGAGAGCCTTTCTGTGCTTCTCTCACACAGATCTAACTAGTTTGTGGGAAAAAAGCTCAAGTGACATTGTGACCATAGGCTGTAAACTGAATCCTCAAGATCCGTCCTTGTTTGTAAATCCTAGTACTTGGAGGAAGTCTTTGTGATTATTTGATCAAAGGGAGAAAAAAAAATCCCTTTGCTTTTTATGGTGACTAAGAGAAGAATTCTGATATAAAATTTTCCATTACTCTTTTTCATATGCTTCTTTGTAGAAACACATACAGAAACACACTCCCTTATCCCCCACTTCCTCCTATCTTGTCTGATTTTGTTTTTAAAGTATGTTAGCTTTTATTCTAAAGGATTAAGTTTTAATAATTTTTAAAGAAAGAAAATATAGCAATGTTTTCCATAGGGCCTTCATTAATTATCTGGAAACTTCCATTTGTGCTTCAAAAAAGATCAATTAATTCTGAGTTGTTTTGAATGTAGGCAGACAATGAAGTGTTTGAATATACCTGTAATCCAGAGAGATGATGACAGTAATTGGCTTCTTAAGTTTCTTCTCTTTCTCCAGTGCTGTATTTCAATATAATAAGAGAATACAAAATTCATTTTCAATTTAAAAAAAGCCACTGTGATCCTCCTGGATTAGTCATGTATTTGGAAAATGCAAGTTCTGAAACCTCAGATCTAATATACATGACTATAAAGACAGAAAAAAGCAAAACAAGGATGTTCTGATCCTTTCTCCTGGTTTTGCTTTACTTTTGTAGCTACCTATTGTCATCAGGCTCCTAGGAAGCAAAGCATCATGTAATTAAGGGAAACCACTACTACAGATAGAATGACTTTAAAAAAAGAAAATTGAGGCCCAAACTCCAAAACTGAATGGATCATTTAATGGAATGCATGGGAACTGTATTCTTCCCCTTTTTTCCTTTTAAACAGTTCTATTCTTTTAAAGTTCAAAAGACTCATGATTTCTTCACCATAGGTATTGTGTCTACTGATGCATATTGTGACTGCTCTGTGCCTCATTCTTTCTGAGTTGCTATGAGGAAAAATACCTTATCATTTGGTGAACCATGTCCCTTTGAGCCTAGCTAGGCTGGTTCATAGATATTTTATCTGTATCCAGGCCTTCAACTCAAAATTTTATTCAACTTCCTTGAAAGATCTGCCTGAATTTGTGCTTTGCTGGCCTAAATTGGAAAACCTAAGGTCCGTAAATTTCTCTGATAAAGGTCTCAATTCTGAAATATATAGGGAAGTGAGCCAAATTTATAAATAAGAGCCATTCCCCAAATGATAAATGGTCCAAGGATATAAAGACATTTTTCAGAAGAAGACATCAAAACTATTAAGTCACACAAAGACACACACACTTACACAAAACTCTAAAAATCACCATTGATTAGAGAAATGCAAAGTAAAACAACTCTGAGATACTACCTCACACCTATCATATTGGCTAACATGACAAAAAAGAAAAATGACAAATGTTGGAGGACATAAGCAAAAATAGGTAAAGTTGCTGGTGAAGTTGTGAACTGGTCCAATCGTTCTGAAGAACTATTTGGAACTATGTCCAAAGAGTTATACAATTGGGTATACCCTTTGATCCAGTAAGACCACTACTAGGTCTGTACCCTAAAGAGATCAAAGAGAAAGGAAAAGGGCCTTATATACTAAAATATTTATAACAGCTTTTGTGCTTGCAAAGAATTGGAAATTGAAGGGATGCCCATCCATTGGGGAATGACCGAACAGGTTGTGATATATAATTGTGATGGAATACTCTTGTGTTAAAAGAAATGATAAGCAGGATCATTTCAGAAAACTTATATGGGAAGACTTATATGAACTGATGCAAAGTAAAGGAGCAGAACCAGGGGAAATTGTACGCCGTTACAATATTGCAATGATGATCAACTGTGAACGACTTCGCTACTCTGATCAAGACAATGACCCAAGACAAAAACAAAGAAACCATGAGGAAAAATGGTATCCACCTCCAGAGAGAAAACTGATGAACTCAGAATGCATACTTTTTGCATTTTCTTTATTTTTCTGTTGTTGAAGATGTTTGCTTTTGCAACATTTCCATGACTAATATGGAAATGACTAATATGGAAATGTTTTGCATGACTTCACTATATATATGTATATATACATATATATATAGTGTATATCACTACTAGCTGTGTGATCTCAATATATATTCACAATATAATTGATATATTGTTTGCCTTCTCAAGGGTTAAGGGAGAGGCAGGAGGGAAGGAGAGAATTAGGAACTCAAAATTTGAAATAAATGAATTATTAAAATCTCAAATATAATTGAGAAATATTTACTGAAATAAAGAATATTTTTTTTTTAAAGCAATTGGGGTTAAGTAACTTGCTCAAGGTTACACGGCTAGTCATTATTTATGCGTGGGTGCTCATTTTCTGAGGCTGGATCTGATCTCGGGTCCTCCCGACTCCGGGGCCGGCACTCTTACTCACTGCGCCACCTAGCCACCCCTTTAGGGCAATTGGGGTTAAGTAACTTGCCCAAGGTCACACGACTAGGTTTTTGTTTGTGCGGATTAAGTGTCGGAGGCCGGCTCCGAACTCAGGTCCTTCTGATTCCAGGGCCGGCGCTCTATTCACTGCGCCACCTAGCCGCCCCAAGAATATGTTTTTTAAAAGGACACAACTAAGGGGGAGCAATGGGAGGGATATAATAGAGAGCAGATTGGGGGAAGGGGTATTCAGGATCCTTGACATCTTAGGATGGGGGGGTAGGGGAGAGGCAGGGAGAAAATTTGTAACTCAAAATCTTGTGGAAATGAATGTTGAAAACTAAAATAAATAAATAATTTTTTAAAAAATTTAAAAGGAAAAAATAAAAAAGGATACAAGGTCCCCTCCTTTAAATATAAGGCATCAGAGAAAGCCTGGGGGTTCACATTTCATGCTATTCTATATTTGCAAACTACTTTTCACTCATTTCATACAGTTTTATCTGAGAGAGGTGATGGGTACTGGTACAGTTATGGGCACCATGATAAAGTGGAAAACTACTAGTTTTGGTTTCACCTTCTTGCTTTGCCATCTACTAGCCTTATGATCTCAAGCAAGTCATTTAACTATCTGAGTCTTAGTTTCTTTCTATATAAAATACCTAAATGTATAAAACTACATTTGCATTACCTGCTTGACTGTTATTGGGAGACCCAAATGAAGTAATATATATGTAAGGTATTTTGTAAGCCTTAAAGAGCTATGAAAATGTTGATTTTTGATGATGCTTATTATAATCAGTGTCTGGGAATAGAGGTAGATGAGCAGAAAGTTACATTTAAGCTTTAATGCAAGAGTTCTGAACCTGGGTGAGGTCCATGAACTTGCCTTTTAAAAATATTTTGATAATTGTATTTTAGCATAATTTGCAACAATCCTTTGTAATTCTTTGTATTTTATTTTATGCTTTAAAACATTATTCAGAGAAAGGATCCATAAGCTTCACCAGACTGCCAAAGAAGCCCATGACAGAAAACAGGTGATAAGCCCCTATATTAGTGATAGTAAACACAGGTAGGGTGTGTCATAAATCAAGAGGGAGGGAGAGGGAACTCTGGATTTACTCTTTTCAATTATTTTAGAACTGGGGTGGCTAGATGACGCAGCGAATAGAGTGCCAGCCCTGGAGTCAGGAGGACCTGAGTTCAAATTTGGCCTCAGACACTTAACACAAAAACTATCTGTGTGACCCTGGGCAAGTCACTTAACCCCAATTGCCCTACCTTTCCCCCTCCAAAAAAAAAAAAGCAATTATTTTAGACCCAAAGTTAGAGGTTGTATTGTTTAATGGTTAGAACATTAGATTTAGATGAAAGAAACATGAGTTCATACCCTAGATCCAATACTTACTAGCTATATGTCCATGTCTAGTCTTTCTAAACCTCTCTTTCTTTATCTGTAAAATTGGAGACAATAGCACTTACACCTCTTTTGTCATTAGATGTGTGTGGGGAAAATGTTTTGTGTATGTTAAAGGATCCTGTAAATGTGAGTAGCTTGCTTCCTATCATGGCCCTACCCTTTATATGGCCCTGATATTGACTATTTCATTAAACTCCCCATTTCAGGTAAGGAGATAGGCACAGTTTAATCATAGTCAAGATTGCAGTGGGTTTCAAGACAGAATCAAGGCTAAATTTACTTAACTTTCTGCAAATCCCAAGCAGCTCTGCTTCTAATATTTTTCCAACTGAAGCCCTTCATATAAAAAGTAAGAAAGGAAGGCAGAGCAAAAATGCCTGACCATGAAACTATTATTGTTTGATGATATTAGATTGATTTATTATTTGCAATGCAGAGACCAAGGCTTCCTCTGTATCTATGGGATGTGACACCAGTTACTTTGTTCACCATACTTGGAATGTATGCTTTGTTTTTCCAAAGAGTATGGACAGAAAAAATGGCCTCAGGAGAGGTCAGATGGCATTGTCCCAGACCTCACTAGTCATTCCCAGACATATCTTAGGAAGTGTTGTTATAATAAGATGAGAAAATAGAACACTGACTACAACACCGTTAATGTGTGTCCCCAATGTTCCAGAGCATGGCAGAGGCAGGTGGGTGAGGTCTGGTTTTTCTCCTTGGTGATCATAGCACAGAAGAAGAATCAAAGGAGTTTCTATACTGAACTAGTTTTACCTGGGTATCAAGGCTTTGTGATATCTTTTTGTTTGTTTGTTTGTTTGTTTGTTTGAGGGGGGAGCTTAATTAGCTTTATCTTTAATCCCGGAATACTCTGAAAATTTATGTGAAAATATAATCTAAAATCATATAGAGTTATAAGAGTCCTGGAATACAGGTAAAAAGATTTGGGTTATGTGACCCTGGGTGATTTAATCTTTCTGTCCTCAGTTTTTTCCTCTGTAAAATGGATTAGGGATTCCCTAGTTCTAGTATTCTAAGATTCTGCTGAAAACAAGGTTTTCACATCTTAGCTCAACAGTATGAATTGACATCTGTCTTCATTACCCCCAAATCAGGATTGGAAGGCACCATATCTTTGTAGCTAGATTACTGTACCAGAGGATTTGTGTAGGTTGTGCAAATAAACCCATCTCTCAGCATTTTTAATTTGAGGGAGGGTAGAGTTGTTGCTTTTCATTATCTGAGTATTTTCCAAATCTGTTTTTTTTTTTAAGCAATTGGGGTTAAGTAACTTGCTCAAGGTTACACAGCTAGTCATTATTTGTGTGTGGGTGCTCATTTTCTGAGGCCGGATTCGATCTCGGGTCATCCCAACTCCGAGGCCAGCGCTCTTACTCACTGCGCCACCTAGCCGCCCCTAAATCTGTTTTCTTATCAATTATTATCCTTAGGAAAGAACTCCTCCAGATTTCAATTTAATAGGTTGAAATAATTGGTGCAATTTCTTTGAAAGAAAAAGTTCAAACACTAACAAATATTACTACCCCACACATATACACACACAAACACACACACACACACACACACGCACACAGATATACACCCTTAACTGGCACTCTGGTCACTGGAATGGTCAAATGACCAGCACAAATGCCAGGTTATACTTGGGACATAGATTTGCTATTGTACAAATGGATTGACTACGAGGTAACTTGAAAATTCAGTTAACCACAATACTTTTTTTCCTTTCAACTGTGTAACAAAACAGAGGGGTCTTTAGGCAGGTAATCCCAATTTATAAATAGTTGATTTGTAAGTAGGTTATTTCAATCTGGCAACACATTTTCACATAGAACCCACAAATGTTAATTTAACCAATAATAAAACTCACACCTTTATATAGGACTTTGTAATTTACAAAGCTCTACAAACCGTAACAACTATTTGTGCATACCACCATAATATCAGTTCATAGAAACATAAAATTTTGCAAGTGGTAAGGACTTGAGAGATTATCTCTTCTCATTCTCTCATTCTGGAAATGAAGAAATCAAGGACTGAAGAGCTATAGTGACCTGTTTGAGGCTATATGACTTGCAAATAACAGAGGTGAGACTAGATCTCTGGCCCTTTGACTGTTCCAATGTTCTTTCCACTAAGTCATGATTCTATGTGCAGAAGATCTGAATTTCAAATTAGTTTATTGGGAACACAATCTCCTCACCCGTGGAGTAGCCCTATTAGTAAGAACAGAAACTCCCATTGTCTTACCCCTCTCTAGCATTAAACCACAACAGTGAGACTAAGACTTCTGAGGTTCCAGCAGGGATAGAAAGTGCTGGGAAGAAGACTGGGCATTACCAATAGAGGAAGAGAGGGAATGGGAACCTTGGGCAACTCTATCAGGATCAGGGAATTGAGGGCATGACAATAATAGCCTTTTGTATATAAGAGGAATCATAAAATCAGATATTTATAAAGCAAGGACTGCCTAACTTGAACTCCAAAATTTTTTTTTATAATTTCTATAAAATTCCAAGGGTCCAGATGAAATTCTCAGTCTCAGTGTCTAACTAATAAAATGGCTACCATCATCTTTGATGACAACCTCTACCCTCATAAGCACCTTCAAGAGCCCTTCTATAATTACAGGGTAACTGCCCTCAAAAATAAAGTTAAACACACAAACAAATTTGCATCTTTTAGAGAATTTCAATTCAAACAAGGCAACTTTTATCAAGTATCTGCTACATGCATGACACGTGCTAGATATTAGAGATGCAAATATGAACAAAAACCCACTGAGCTTGACTTCAAAGACTTTTTTTAATCAAATGGAGAGGAGAGATGGCTAAGTGTAGAAACAGTTTAGACAGTCCTATAAAAACACACATACTCACTAGCTGTGTGACCTTGGGCAAGTCACTTAATCCCAATGGCCTTGCCTTCCCTCCTTCCAAAAAAAATGAGGATTGTCAGGTGTATGTAGTGCCAATGCAATATTTACAGTGATAACAATCACTATAAATATACCTGTATAGTGCTCAATCACAAAATATAAGACTCTCCACATAAAGGACAGAAGCAAAACATTTATTCAGACACCAGAAAACCAAATCCCAAAACCAGTAAGCCAATTCCATCATAGTAACAAAGAAGTTAATAAGCCACAACAGCACAAAGAGCCACAGCATCCTTTAGCCTTTCCACAAACCAACATTTAGTCACTCTCCCTCAGATGCACTCTCCTCCCAACTGTGTCTAGCTATTCTGACTCCCAGCTTCCTGTGGGCTCTACTCCACCCTTCAGCTAACTCCTCCCATCACAGTTTCCATGTGATTACATTCAGTCTATTTGGGGGCAGGGTACATTTTCAAAGCAGAGATGGTCTTCAAATTCCCTTAGGCTTATTAAGGGGCAGGGAAGATCTTCAAATTACCATTACCATTAAAGTGTGGTGGCACATACCTGAAATCACAGCTACCTGAAGACTGAGGCTGGTGGATCTCTCAAACTTGGGAGTTCCGAACTACAGTGGGCTATACCAATTAGATGTTCACATTAGTTTAGCATTAATGTGGTAGGAATAATTATATGGGTGTGTGTGGGGGGTGGGGTGATAAGAGAAACCAGGTTGCTTAAAGAGGGGATGAAGTGGCCTAATTTCAAAATGGAGCAGGAATAAGAAGGAAAGGCAGCTGAGGGAAGAATAGGGGAGAGGAAAGGATGGAGACACAGAGACAGAGAGAGAGAGACAGAGACAGACAGATAGAAAGAGAGAGACAGAGACAGAGAGAGAGACAGAGACAGAGACAGACAGACAGACAGACAGACAGAGAGAGAGTCAGAAACAGAGACAGAGAGACAGAGACAGAGAGAAAGAGATCTGATTTGGCAAGTCACCTCAGAAAAGGCTTTGGGGAGGAAGCATCACTTGAGCTTCCTTTGAAAGGTAAGCACGCAGCTAGCATTGTGGTACTTGCCTGTGGTCCCTACTACTGAGAAGATTGAAGCTGGTGAATACTTGATTCCATGAACTCAGGTTTAATGTGGAGGTGTCCACACTAAATCCAACACCAATGTGGTGAGCTCTGAAGAACAGAGATCCACCAGGCTGACTCAGGAGGTTAGAGATATGACAAATGTCAAGCTTCTATGTTGATCAACATTGGGATCAACACATGAGTGTCTTCCACACTTCTCACCTGAAAGAGTTAGAGAAACCTAGTCTCAAAAATTCCTGCCATATGAAAGATTGCTTTAAATCTCTCTCTTTGTGTCTCTATCTCTCTCTATCTCTCTCTTACACACATACACACACAAGCATACACACACACAAGAGAAATTCAAATCAAAATAATTCTGAGGTTCCACTTGGCAACCTTCAAACTAGTAAAGACGGCAATGAGAATAGTCAGCATTAGAAAAGCTATAGGAAGATATTAACACACTGTGCTCCAGCCATTCTGGAAAGCAATGTGGAATTATTCTAAGAAAATGAGTAAAATGTCCATACTCTTTGATTCGGAGGACACACTGCGGGAACATACCTTATGGAGGTCAAAGATAGAAAGAAATGTCGCAGGTACACCAAAATATTTGTAGTCACACTTTTAGTAGCAGCAAAAAAATAAACAAAAACCAAACTAGAAACAAAGTAGATCCTTGCCAAGCAGGGAATGTTTTATCAAATTGTGGTATATGAATATGACAGAATATTTTGCAGACAAACAGTATGACTATAATGAATACAGGCAGACATAGGAAAACATGCAATGATGCAAAGTGATTTTTTAAAATAAATTTTTACTTATTTATTTTAAACATTTTTTTAAGTTTTGAATGATCTTGCTCCTTCCCTCCCTCCCCCATCCACTGAGAAGGCAACCAAATGATATCACTTACACATGTGAAATCATATAAATGTGGCAACTAAGTGGCACAGTGGTTAGAATGCCAAGCCTGGAATCAGAAAGACTCCTTTCTGTGAATTCAAATCCAGCCTTAGACACTAATTATCTGTATGACTCTGGGCAAGTTACTTAACCCTGTTTGCCTCAGTTTTCCCATCTGTAAAATGAGCTGGAGAAAGAAATGGCAAACCACTCCAATATATTTGCCAAGTAAACTTGAAGTATGGTTATGAAGAGTTGGACACAACTGAAAAATGTCTCAGCAACAACAATTCTGCAAAACATATTTCCGTATTAGCCGTATATATTTTTTTAAAAAGTGAAAAAATTACGCTTTGTTTTGCACTCAGGGTTCATTAGTTCTCCCTATGGAGGTGGATAGAATCTTTGTCATCACAAATCCTTTAGAATTATCTTGGATTATTGTCTTGATAGGAGTAGTCAACTCTTAGTTGATCATCGTTGCAACAATTGCTATTACTCTGCACAATGATCTCCCAGTTCTTCTCACTTAATTTTGCATCAGTTCATGTAGGTTTTGCCTTTTTTTTTTCTGAAACCACTCTATCATTTCTTATAACATAGTATTCCATCACAATCATATGCCACAACTTATTCAGCCATTTCCCAGTTTATGAGAATCCCCTCAAATTTCCATTTCCTTACCACCACAAAAAGAGCTGCTATAAATATTTTATTATATATAGATCCTTTTCCTTTTTAAAAAAAAAATCTCTTTGGGGGTATTGTAGTAGTGGTATTGCTGGATCTAAAGGTATGCACAATTGTATAACCCTTTGGGCATAGTTCCAAATTGGTCTTCAGAGTATTTGAACTAGTTCACAACTCTACTAACAGTTTATTAGTGTATCAATTTTCCCTCATGTCCTTCAGCATTTATCATTTCTTTTTTTTTTTCTTTTTGGAGGGCAATTGGGTTTAAGTAACTTGCCCAAGGTCACACAGCTAGGTTTTTGTTTGTGTGTGAGTTAAGTGTCTGAGGTGGGATCCGAACTCAGGTCCTTCTGACTCCAGGGCCGATGCTCTACTCACTGAGCCACCTAGCTGCCCCGCATTTATCATTTCTGATAGGTGTGAGGTGGTGGTTCAGACTTATTTTAATTTGCATTTCTCTAATCAATCATGATTTAGAGCATTTTTTAATATGACTATGGATTGCTTTGATTTCTTCTTCTGAAAATGGCCTGTTGATAATCCTTGACCATTTAACAATTGGGGATTGGTTCTTATTTTCATAAATTAGACTCAACTGATATATTTGAGAAATGAAGCCTTTATCAGAGAAACAACGTAAAAATTTTTGATGTTGCTTCGTTCTCTATGGTACCTTTTAGCAAAATGCCATTTTCCTGCTTATCTCTTTTAATTAGTTCCCCTTTTGCTTTTGCTTTGTCAGAGATCATGATTGCTATCCCTGCCTTTTTTACTTCAGCTGAAGCATAAAAGAATCTGCTTCAGCCCTTAATTTTAACTGTGTGTGTGTGTTTCTGTTTCAAGTGTGTGTCTGGTTTCTAATCCATTCTGCTATGTGCTTCCATTTTGTGAGTGAGCTCATCCCATTCACATTCATAGTTATAATTACTAATTGTGTATTTCCTTCCAAATAATTTCCTTTTGTTTATCCTTCTTTCTTTTTTTATTCTGTCCCTCATCAAAAGTCTGTTTTGTTTCTGACCGCTGCCTCCCTTAATAGACCCTCTCTTTCACTGTGAACTTTTAAGCAAAACCAGGAAAAAATATAAATGACTCCAACAATATCAATAAAAAGAACAGCAACAAAAATTAAAACTGAATGCTGCATAATTATAAAGGTCATGCTTGACCCCAAAAGAAAGATATCTTATTCTTTTCTTTCCCTTTCCCTCCCTGTCTCTTCCCTCTTCTCTTCTCCTCTCTCTCTCTCTCTCTCTCTCTCTCTCTCTCTCTCTCTCTCTCTCTCTCTCTCTCCTTTCCTTGCAGATACAGGGGAATATGTATATAAAATGTTGCACATACATGTTAGCCTTGATTGACATATTGGTTAATTTTGTTAAACTCCTTTTTTCCCTCTATTTTAAATTTTTTGTTATAAGGGATCTTTTGGGTGGGGAAAGTAGAGGGGATATATTGGGAAATGAAGCTAATGTAGGAAAAATGTATATAAAAATGTATATAAAGTAACTACCATTTATGAATTTAAAGTTCAATTCAACTGCATTTATCATCTACTGTGTACAAGGTATTGTAGAGACTAAGACAATAAAAGAAACCATTCCTACCCTCAAGGAGCTTGTATTTTTCCACTTAAGATACAATTCTGTTTTTTAAAATTCATTTTAAACAAAAATTTGTAAGACTATATTCCAAAAAGTAAAGTAAGTCCATATAATAATTATAGGATGGTTTTGGTAAACCTTATAAGACCTTTATACATCCCAAGTGAAGGATTTGATGTAAATGCCATTTTCCAAGCGTGTCCAAAGAGAAACTGACAGTGTAGCTTAGTGGATGAGAGATTTAGAAGCAATCTTAGAATGTGTGGAATCCAATCCCCTCATTCTACAGGTAAAACTGAGGCACAGAAAGATTAAATGACTTGCTCAGGTTTACATACAATGGTGAGCTGGCAAAGGTTTAACACTGGCTCACCAAGAAAAAATGTAAACATAACTCACTTTTAATTTTAATTTGGCTTATGAGCATTTTCTCCATTGCTTTCTTAAATCTAGGAAATTAACAAAACAATAAATCAAACCCTGATTTGTAAGCATTTGCTAATTTACAAGATGTGGGTGCTCACACTGAAAATTTAATAACCCACTCTTGAGTTGGCTCAAGCACATCCCTGGCAAGCCTTAAATGTCAAGAACAAGATTTGAATCCAAGCCCTCCTGAGTTCTTGTTCAATGTCCTGTCTACAACATACTGCTTCTTGATCATGCATAACTCTTTTGGGGAAAATCCATACTTATTTGATTGGACCTGATTTCTTAGCATTTCCTATACTGTTAGATCCAGCTATCCAAGTTGTATTTCAATAATAAAGAGGACTGAGTGGAGATGAAAATAAGATGAAAATATTTTAAAGTTTGTTGTGTTGTCCCTATTGTAGGCAATATTGAATTCATCTTCCATTAACTATGTGGAAACTTTGATGTCTAGAGTGTTTGTTTAAGAAAAAGATATACAACTCCCAGGGAGAGGCTATGGGAAATTCAATTTGCTTTCTTCTTTCTCCTTTCATTCACCCTTGTTTGCCATCACTTTGTCATTCTCTCTTATCTGTCCCTCATAGCCTCCTAAACCATCACCCTCCTCCCTGAACCACACTCCACACTCCTGCTTTCCATCCCTCTACTAAGCTAAAAGCCTATGAAGTATAGGCCCTAGAAAAGAAATATCAAATTCAGGGCTTCTTTGTTCTGTTATGGTCGTAGCAAATGTGAAGACAACTCTGCTTGATTAAATCCTTTGATATAAAATAAAGCCAGGTCCCAATTAGAGCAAATAATGAATTACTCTGAAGTGGTCACATGCATTTGAATGTCACACTATCAAACTTATAATTATGTAAAATATGGTAATTAGTCCCAGCCCAGAGGAAGTATGCTGTGCAAATTAATATAATGCAATTTCAGGGGATTTGTGATTCCCACTGAGTTGGAGCTGCATATACAAGCTCTTTGAGGACAGGATCTGTTTTTAATTTTGCTTTTGCACACCCAGTGCCTAGCATAGTGCTTTGCATCCATAGTAGGAGTTTAAGAAATGACTTTTGAATTGAATTGAATCTGCTATATCTTGCTGTTTGGCCAGCATATTAGACTAAACAAAAAACAGGCCACCAGGTTATTGAATAGCAAATGATTATAGCAAAGCAAAAATATCTCATGCAAATGATCATACTACGGTCTGATCATTTTGGTATATTCAGGATATAGTATATTAATATTATATACAAATATGGACGTGCTTCTCCAGTTCTTGAGAACCCTAGGGACAATGCACATGGGGCAGCCCTTCCAAATACATCATAATCAAAATGTAAATTTCTTCACCTATTATCTGCCTTTCCAACATTATTGTGCTTTTTCTAACATTCAAAGGCATTTGTCTTTTAAATTACAATGTTTTCCTTTTCATTTGCCATTATTTTCTCCTCTTAATCTGTAGTGAAGTCATAGTCTTAGAGTTCTAATTCTGAAATCACTCACTCTTGCTCCCATCTCCCAACAGACCATGGGGTCATGATTTTTATTTGACAGACATAGGAAGTTTAGACAGATTTACAACTCAAGACACTTGTATCGCTGTTGTTTAACAAAGCTTTGGTTCTATATCATGTGCTTAAGAAAATCTAGAGAAAACATTGTAGGTAGATCAACTCAAGCTTTAGTTGGACATTTCTATGGTAATTTAATCTCATAAATGACTTAGACCTAGACAAGGTAACTAGGTTGCTCAAGTAGGCAGTCTTAGAAATTTCATCCAGTTTCAAATTTTATGTTTCTAAGAACTGTATATTAACTGCTTGGTATATGTTTAACACTGTCCTAGATACTGCAGGAGCTACAAAAAATAGCATGTTGTCTCTGCTTTCAAGGAGTTTATAGTCTAGCTTTAGAGGTTTTTAAAAATAAAACCCTACATATGTCAAATTATTACAGCATAAAGAAAAAAACTTCATCACTAAGCCATTAGGAAAGAACAAAAATTCCATGCAAATTTAGAAAAGGGAAAAATTGTGATAATGATAATGGTTCATTAAGATGATACTTGATTGAAGAAAGTTTATAGTTGGCTTGGTAGCGGGTATATGGGGAAGGGTAAATTACAAGAGAGAAAGGTATTGGGGCACTAAGCCTTAAAAAAGGTGAAAATAACTATGATATATGTGAGGAACAATCAGGAGACCAGTTTATCTAGTATAAAGAGTTCACATTCAGAAGCAGTGAGAAATAAAGTTGGTTTGGTAGAGTGAGTTTATTAATGGAAAGTCTTAAATGCAAGGTTAAGGAATTTAATCTTGATTTTATAAGAATTAGGAAAACATCGTAGGTTCTTCAGCAGAGATGTGGCATTATACGAGCCATACTTTAAGAAGATGGATCTTAATGTTTTCTCAGAGGTATATAAGACTACAACTATTAGAGGCTTCCTACCTCTTGCTGCAGTGATAATGACAACCAGTGGTCAGAACAAAAGAAACAGAAGAAAAACCCATTCATGTGAGATACACAAGAACTTGAGTGAGCTAGAAGAAAAACACTGATGAGAAAAGGAGACAAAGCTGTACACAGTTACCTAGATGGGTTTGGTGATTCACCCTATGATTCCTCTTCCCCACCCTGTCTCCCATTTGAAAAAAGCCAATGAAGACAAGTGGTAGGCAAGCCCTAAAGCTGGTGATCTAATCTGGAAGCTAATCTCTACAAAGCAAGCCATTCTTTATTTTTTAAGTTTTATAGATGCTCTTTTCTTATGTTAATGTCCTTTAATAAGCATAATGACAACATGTCACGAGCATGAAGATTACTGCTAAGACACATGATGATGATGATGATAGCTAGAATTCACATTGTAGTTTAAGGTTTGCAAAGTGCTTTACAAAGATTATCTCATTTCAAATCCTTACAATAAGCCTGAGAGACAGTTGTCCAAGGTCACAAAACTAGTTTGTGATGTTGAATTTGAACTCAGATCCTCCTGACTCCAAGTTAATGACTCCTCCCCCTAAAAGAATTCTCCCTTATAACAAATAGCTAGAGTCAAGCAAACATAATAAAAGTTGACAGTTCTACCTAAATTAATTTACAAATTCAGTACCATATATACCTAACTACCAAAGAGCTACCTTATAAAACAAAACAAAAAATAACGATTATAACAAAATTCATCTGGAAGAAAAAAACGTCAAGAATCTCAAAGGAAATCATGAAAAAAGGGAAAAACAAAATGGTCTAGCAATACCAGATGTAAAATTTTACTGCAAAGTAATAATCACCAAAAAGTGTCTGGTGTTGGTTTTTAAAAGAGATTTTTATCAGTGAAAAAAAATTATGTAAACAAGAACAAAAGTTAACACATATTAGCATTGTGTTCTAAGAACCCAACAACCCTAAATTAGAAGATGGTGGTAAAACTGGAATGCAGTCTGGAGCAAATTAGGCTCAGACCAACACCTGAATCCAATGTCATGATAGTCTCCAAATGTAACATCACTACTTGTGTGGCCCTAGGAAAAACATTTAACTACCTTGATCGTCAGGTCTCAAGGGTTGGACTAAATGGAATCTAAGGTCCCAGAGACCCAGACAGTTTTAAATCTTTGTCTCTATCATATTTATGAACATTGTAAACTATATAGCTATATATAACTACATCTATTTCTATCTATCTATTTATCTATCTATCCATCTATCTATCTATCCATCCATCCATCTATCTAAAACTGTGATCAACACAATGATGAACCACTATCCAAAACTGCTGATGCTTTTAATGTTTCCCACCTCTTACCAGACAGGTGATGATGGGCTACAGGTACAAAATGAGATGTTTTCAGATATAGCCTATGTATGAATTTGTTTTGCTTGACTGCTCTTATTTGTCAAAAAGAAGGTTTTTATTTATTTTTGGAGAGAGGGAAATGGCTGAGGGAGCTGGAGTAGAAAGGGAGATAGTAATGATAGTAACATAAAAATGGAAAAGAAAGTAACATCAATAAAATTCTTTTAAAAATACACAGGATGTTTCTTTCACAACATGACTAATATAGAAATATGTTTTACATGATTGCACCTGTATGACACCTCAATTGTTTCCTTATTAGGGAGAGGGGAGGGGGGAGGGGAGGAAAGAAGGATGAGAATTTGGAACTCAATTTTTTCAAATGAATGTTTAAAATTATTTTTACATGTAACTTGGGAAAAATAATATATTCTTTTCAAAAATAAAATGAAGTACACAGAACAAAGCAGAAAGAGGTTCATAAGTGGACTCAGAAAGTACAGCGGTATGAGAAATATGTTAAATTTAACACATACTTTATAAAAGTGGCATGTAATAGAAATTCACAGTGTTACATAGGGTCCCCTTTTTTATATGTGTAAATGTTTATGTTTGTCAATATAAACATTTTAAAAAACAAAATGAACCAAAAAAAGAAAGGAAAGGAAGAGAAAGTCATAGACATGTAGAGCCATCCCAGTAAGGGAAACGATTTAGACAGAGATATACTGGTAAATGTTTAATGATAGGTTTTCTAAAAAAATATTCCTACAACACAGATTTAAGTTTAATCTATATTATTATTATTATTTTCTCCACTACTTATTAAGTCTAGACAATCATTAAAATAAAAAATCAAGCCATCATTTGTAATGTTTGCCAATTTCTGAGTTATAAATGCTCACACTGAAAATTTAACAGCTCTTGTGAGCACATTTGGGCTGGCATCAACACATCCCTAGACTTAGATATCAATACAAATCATAGTTGCATACAAATCATTTTACACCTGAATTTTCTGGATAAATAGAATCATGGAGGGACCCATGCAGGCTGTGGAGATCCTGAGAAGTTCTTTTCAGCTCATATTTTATGGTGCACTCCAGCTATCAACTTAATTATCAAAGGTAAATGGTGCTGCAGCAAATAGTCTTGACACTAACCAGAATTTTGAAATGAGAGATTATATCCAATTTTCAGGACTTCTAGGAAAGGTGCCTCTAAGAGAGGATGCTATTACTTTATACATTGGATCTGCAGAAAAACATTACCCTGGCCTCACAGGCATTTCCATCATTCAGAATCCATATAGTTTGACCATTTTCATTTACTCGAAAATTGACAAGACTTTGATGTTTATTGTGAACAAAAGTAGCAATTATTATGTAATTATGCTTCAATTAGGAAAGTGATGAAGGGAGAAAAAACTCTCCAATTACCCTGACTATTGCATTTCAACATAATCCCATAAAGACAGAATGGGTTATGGGGTGGCAGAGTAGGGGTGAGATGGAATTATAGACATTTATCCATTCAGACAAAACAGTCTCTTTTTGATAGCTGGAAGAAGTGTGATGTTTTTCATTGCCATCTCATGGTAGGCTCAACTCTGGTGGGCTAGAGCTATATTACTTCAATATTACCCTACAGGTTAGATACTGAAAATAAAACTAAGGGTAGAAGCTAATCAGACATTTGTAATGTTGCTAAAAAGCTCCCCCAGGAATCCTTTCTGGCAGTGCTTAGTGTTGATTCTGTATTCCAGCAGCCTCTGAAAGAATTAAGCCAGTTCAGTGTCTGGAATATAAACAGTTAGATGTGGTTCTATATTTATTGATGTGCATGATATGATTTATTTATAATCATACTTGCAGCATGATTGGATGGCTGTTCAAGAAGAATTTAATGGGAAACACTCTGATGAAAATTTTTCAGGAAAAAAAAATCTGAAACTCCCAGAGAAGTGAGTAGCAAAAACTTAATATGTGGCATTCTGCCTGAAAGCCTACAGGCACATTTAAGGTACATTTTGAATGTATGCCAGCTTAACCACAGTAGCATTTAGATCCAAGTATTCAAAGCCAATGTTATGTAAAAAGATAGATTTTAATACGTAAGAAAATCAATTATTTTAAAATATAAATGTGCTAAAGCTGATAAACTGTTGGTACTGAAAATAGTTTTCAATTTTTAATCTTATTCTTTCACATGCCAGACTTCATATATGAAGATGCCAATACTGACCTCCTTTGTAGAGTCATTTTTCAGTCATATTCAACTCTTTGTGACCCCATTTGGGGTTTTCTTGGCAGAGATACTGAGTGGTTTACTATTTCCTTCTCCAGCTCATTTTACAGATGAGGAAACTGAGGCAAACAGGCTTAAGTGACTTATACAGGGTCAAACAGTTTAGTAAGTATCTGAGGCCTGATTTGAACTCATGAATATGAGTCTTCCTGATTCCAAGCCCAGTGATCTTCTCTACTTTGCCACCTAGTTGCCCCCATACCAATCTCTTACAGGAGCATTTGCTGTGAGTTGTTTTTCCAGTAGTGGTGATAGGTTTCCACTGATCTGTCTATACCCTCTTGTTTGGTACACCACAAGATTCATGGAGCACACCTGACAGATGACTGGCTAGGGTTTGGAGGTCACTAAATTTGCCATGGAATAAAAGCTAAGTAGCTTCCACAACTATTGATCCCATGACCTTGACCTCAAAACAACTGTATTGTGACCCATTGCTCCAGACCAATTTGTAGTGACACTGTGATTTACTTGGGGAGGGGATTAGGCTAGTATATTGAGATAATGTGGACTTCTTTGCTTTCTTATACAAATTTTGCTTATTGATGGTTGTTGGAACCTGATTGTTGATATAAAGGATAATTGTGCAAAAGAGAAAGAGAAGAAGGCTTATGGATTTGTGTTTTATATATATATATGCCCATTTATATAATGCATGTTTATACACATGCATAAATGCATATTATAAATATGTGTTTATGTACATATGCTAAAAGTGCTATGGTGCAATGTAATGATTTGTATCTTTTGTTTACATTTAGTAAAACAAATGGCTTCAATATAGCAGTTAAGGGGCTCTCAATTAACTCATGGACCCCTCTAGACAAGCTATCCCAAATTCAAAGTATTCTGTGAGTTTTAACATTTGCTCAAAACTAAAGCTTACAAGTTCCCACTAATGTATTTGCTTTTGCTAGTCAACCTAAGAAACAGTTATGTGAAAACAAAGACATTTAAAAACATAACATAGTAAGATAATCATAAGATTATAGATTTAGAACTGGAAGGAAACTTAGTAGCCACCAAGTCCAACTCCTCCACCTCTATTTCCTAGATGAGGAAACTAAAGCACAGAGGTTAAATGACTTACCCACAGGCACACAGCTGGTAAGCATCTGAGACTGAATTTAAAACTAAGTAATGGAGCCTCCAAATCTAGTTCCCCATCTGAGTCCATACTATCTCTTTGTAGAAAAGTAGCAATACAGCATTTCCCCCATAAACCAAGGATACTCTCTCCCAGAAATAACACACCATTGTGAGAAAAATGGTTAAACTGAAGTGAGAGGTGGGGAGAGGCACACATATATGAAGGGATACAAGTTGAGAATATGTGGCCAGGGTATATAAGGTAGAAGAAAATTGAGCTTCCTATGCAATAGTCTTACACAGTAGTCTCTGTCAAGTGTGCATGGTGTGAGATCTCTATCAGAAGCTACTCTCTGCTGTTCCAGTGTGATTGAATCTTCACTGAATTATACTGTGACTATTATAGGTCACTGCCAGGCTCTGTTGGGCACAGTGATTGTCAGTCTCTTCCTTCTGCTTCTAGCTTCTGGCATCAACCAGAGTCCTCAATTCAGGTGTGACATTATTCCAATAAGAGGAAAAGTAGGCTCTGCCATCTGTCCTTTTGCTTAACACCCAGAAGCTTAAGCTATATCTCTTTATAAAAGGCAGAATCTTCACAACCCAGTCATTGAACAAGGGAAAAATTATAGTTTTTCTCTCCTCTAAGGAAAATTTGTCAGTTCTCTGAGTCTTAGCTACAAGAAGTAGAAGGAAAAACCTCACCAAAGGGGCCAAGCTTAGAACAAAGAACAGTCAGTCAGATACATAGTACCTAATAACTTTGTCAATTTGTTTGTCTACTGCCTGTTCACCAAAGCCGATATTTCTGTCTGCTGTCTTTTCCTGACTTAAGGTCAGAAAGTGCTTGCTTAATGTCTGATTGCTAAACTGGAATCTTTCAGCGTCAGTTGAGAGCCAGGTTTCTTAATCTTTTTGTGTCATGAACTCATTTAGAAGTCTGGGGCCCCTTTTAGAAATAATGTTTCTTTAAACATTAAAAAATACACAGTATTGCAAAGCAAATTAATTATACTAAGATTGGATTATCAAAATATTTTTAAGAACAAGTTCTTGGACTGCAGGTCAAATAAATTGACAAGGGCTTTCCAGATCTCCCACTTTTCAGCTTTTTCAACCCCAAGATTATTTTGGTTTCCTACAAACAAACTGAAAGGCAGAATCCAGAGAAGCAAATATTCCCAAGGTAAAGTCCCTTAAAGAAACCACACTTTCCCATAATGCTTTGCCTCAAATCCCTGTCTTTTAGCTTCAAACCCTTCTAAGCCTTGAGTACCACTCTAAATATAATTGTATGACTAGGTCCCGATTAGTGCAAATAATGAATCCCATGAAGTCTGTGGCATTATTTCAATATGCTCTATATAACACTCTAAGATTTGCAAAGCACTTTATATAATAATAATAATAAATAACAAAACAACTGAAATTTATGTAGCACTTTAGAGTTTACAAAAGGCTTTACATTATCCTGCTTTATAC
The DNA here is from genome assembly GCA_011680675.1 of Gymnobelideus leadbeateri. Taxonomy (NCBI): domain Eukaryota; kingdom Metazoa; phylum Chordata; class Mammalia; order Diprotodontia; family Petauridae; genus Gymnobelideus; species Gymnobelideus leadbeateri. The sequence continues at coordinate 888,481 of WOXC01003582.1, forward strand.
TCACAACAAGCTTTTGAGGCTAAAGTACCAGGGGTATTATTTCAATTTTCCACACGAGAAAACTGAGATCTGACTATGTTCAAATGGCTACTGTTAAAGGTGGGACTGGATCATAGTCTTCCTGATTTCATGGCTAGTGCTTTTTCCACTGTGTTATGCCATCTGTATCTAAGAGACACTGGATAAGGGCCTATTTTTAAAGGATGGGAGATCATGCAAGAGATTGAAAAGGAGTAGTCAGCCAGTGAGGAGGAGAAACTAGAAAAAGCAGGGTCCTCCCAGGAGTCCCAGGAGGTTAGAGTATCTAGAAAGAGGGTGAGGTCAACGGCATCAAAAGCAGTAGAAGTCAGGGATGATGAGAACTGGAAAAACAATAAGGCTATTGGATTTAATACTTAAGAAATCCTCGGAACCTTGGAGAGAGCAATGGCAGGAAAAAGGCAGAGTCAAGAAGTGAGTAGGGGGTGAGGAAATGGATTTGACAAATGTAACTGGCTTTACCAGGAAAAGGCAAGGAAAAAGAAGTGAAATATAAGAAATTAGCTTAGGGGTGGAGTCAAGATGGTGGATTAGAAACAAGACTTCCATGGGGCTCTGGCTTCCCCTTCCTCCAACTCATGTAAAAGGTGACTCTGAAGAAACTTTGGAGCTACAGAACCCACAAAATGATGGAGAGAATCTGAGCTCCCACTGAGAACAGTCCAGCAGGCTGGCAGGAAGTGGCCAGCATAGTGCTCTGGGAGTGGAGCCCAGCCCTGAGCAAACTGGAAGTTTTAGCCTCAGTGTGGGCCTGACCAGCTGCTGGCTGGAAGAACTTCAGATCACCAGCAGCTGTGATGGTTTCCAGAATTATCAACACAAAGATGCTAAGGACAAGAGGACAGTGCAGTGTGGACTTTGGGATCTGGAAGTTTGGGAGTGTGGTTGGCCTTTGCCCCCAGGGGCAAGAAGCTGCTGAGGCACAATAGCCGTGCAGCCACACCCACATGACTGCATCAGCTCCTGGCCTGCCGATTGTAAGGGGACCAAGAGACCAGTCTGAGGGGTAATTGCTCTTGCTTTAACTTGCCTGGATCTAGATTGAGGTCTAGGGTGGAGGTCCTGGGGTGTGCAACCAGCTTGCCAGAGCATGTGGAGGCTTCAGAGAGGGCACCCAACTAATACCTTCAGCAGCTGAGAAAATCCCAGCGATAGGGTCAAAGCTCCCCATTCTGGTAGCAGGGTCCTACTGTGGCAAAAAGCTCAAAAGTCAAGTAATTGACTGGCAACATGAGCAAATGAGGGAAGCAAAGCAAACAGAGCAACCCAACTTTAGATTCCTATTTTGGGGACAAAAAGAATCAAAGAATGGACAGGAGGAAGACAGTAAAGTCAGAACTCCTGCGCCAAAAGCTTCCAGAAAAATACAAGCTTGTTATAGGCCATAGAGGACCTTAAGAAGGATTTTGAAAACCAAATAAGAGAAGTGGAGGAAAAATTGGGAAGAGAAATGAGAATGATGCCAGAAAATTGTGAAATGAGAGTCAACAACCTGACTGAAGAAAATAACACCTTAAAAATAGACTAACTCAAATGGCAAGAGAGGCTCAGAATGGCAATGAGGAGAAGAATGCCTTAAAAAGCTGAATTCGCCAGATGGAAAAAGAATCTCAAAAGCTCACTGAAGAAACTAATTTCTTCAGAATTAGATTAGAGCAAATGGAAGCTAGTGACTTTATGAGAAATCAAGATACTATTAAACAGATCCAAACAAATGAAAGAATAGAAGGCAATGTGAAATATCTCATGGGAAAAACCACTGACCTGGAAAATAGATCCAGGAGAGATAATTTTAAAATTATTGGACTACCTGAAAGCCATGATTAAAGAAAAAACCTAGAAATCATCCTTCAGGAAATTCTCAAAGAAAATTGCCCTAATGTTTTAGATCCAGAGGGCAAAATAGAGGTTGAAAGAATCCACAGATCACCTCCTGAAAAAGATCCCAAAAAGAAAACCCCTAGGAATATTATAGCCAGGTTTTGGAATTCCCAGATCAAGGAGAAAATGTTTCAAGCAGCCAGGAAGAAACAATTTGAATATTGTGGAAACACAATCAGGATAACACAGGATCTGACATCTTCCACACTGAGGGATTGAAGGGCTTGGAACATGATATTCTGGAGGTCAAAGGAGCTGGGAATAAAACCAAGAATCACCTACCCAGAAAAACTGAATATCATGTTTCAGGGAAAAATTTGGTCATTCAGTGGAACAAAGGACTTTCAAGCATTCTTGATGAAAAAACTAGAGTTGAATAGAAAATTTGACATTGAGATACAAGAAGCAAGAGAAGCATGAGAAGGTAAACAGGGAAAAGAAATCACAATGAACTTATCAAAGTTGAACTATTTACATCCCTACATGGAAAAACAATAATTGTAACTGATGAAACTTTTCTCAGTATGAGAATAGTTGAAGGGAATAGAAATGTGTATGTGTATATATATATACATATACTTATACATATACACACACATACATATATATGTCTATATAGGAGGGTGTATGGGCATATGAATACATATGTGAATGTGTGTGTATATGTGTACAGGTATACATAGAGCACAGAACCAATTTAATAGGAATGGATGATACTTAAAAGTTGAAATTAAGAAGTGAGAGAGGAATATAATGAGAGGAGATGGGGAGAGGCAGAATGGGGTAAACTATCTCATATAGAAGAGGCAAGGGGAAATGGTCTCAATGGAGGGGAAAAACAGGAAGGCAAAAGGGAATGGGTCAACCTTATTCTCATTGAATTTGGCTTAGGGAGGGGATGACATACACACTAAATAGAGTATCTCACCCTACAGGAGAGTAGGGGGGGAAGGGAATGAGAGGGGAAATGATGGAAGGGAGGACAGGCTGGGGGAAGGGAAGTTGGAAGCACCTACTTTTGAAAAGGTACAGAATCAAAGTAGAGAATAGAACAAGTGGGAGGTGGGATAGGAGGAAGGGGAATATAGTCAGTCTTTTAAAATATATCCACTATGGAAACATCTTTCATAGCTACACATGTACAACATATACTGAATTGCTTATCTTCCCAGTAAGGGTGGGTGACAAGGAAAGAAGAGAATAAATTTGGAATTCAAAGCTTTAAAATCAAATGCTTAAAAAAAGAAATATATATTCATATATATACATATATATACTATTATTATTAATATTATTTTACATGTAACTGGGAAATAAGATATATAGACACTGGGGCATAGAGAGCCACCATGCCCTACTGGAAAGTCAGAGGGGGTATGGGAGAAGATGTGGGAGAGAGCAAGTTGAAGGAGGAGATATCCAGTGGGATTGCTATTTTGGGGTGGTGGGTAAGGGGAAAATGGGGAGAAAATTTGTAACTCAAAATCTTGTGGAAATGAATGATGTAAACTAGACGTTAATAAAGTATTTAATTAAAAAATGAATTAAGATTTTTAGGAAACATTGTTTAAAGGAAGAAAGATAGCAATTAGTAAATCCTGAACAGGGAATGGCAAAAAAAAGAAAGAAAATAGCTTAAGGGGATTACAAGGTCGTGTGAAAGTTCTTTTATTTGTTTTTGTTTTTAAAGAGGGGGAGACTTAAGTTTGTAGGCAGCAGAGAAGGAACTAGTAGATAGGTAGACCTTGAGGATGGGGGAAGGGGAAGAGGAAGAGAAAGAGAGACACACAAGGAGAGACAGAAAATGATATATGAGGTAAGAATCTGATAGTCTCTATAATATCTTGGCTCCCATTCCAAGTTGGATAGCAGTTTTTTTTTTTAAGTTAAAACTAAATTTTGTGGAAATAGCTCTTCAATATATACCTCTTAGCTAAAAGTAAAGGCACAAATCATTTTCCCAAGGTGACACTAATAAATCAAAACAAATCAAAACCTTCATTCAGGTGAGTATGGTTCAGTATTAGAAATAACATTTAGAGTCTTCGAAAGCATAATGATAAGAATAACAGCAATATTGTTTATAACTTATGCCTCCTCAATTTATTGTGATGTTAGCAATAATTTGTACTCTTGCTAATCTCTTTCTAGCCTGTCCTTGTCATCAACAAGAGCGATACGGAGTATATTTTGGTTTTTACAAGACAGATCTTCATGGCACTGCTAAATGGACTGTGTAAATATTAAAATAATGGGACTGCCATTGCCTTATCAAGTCATGGTGGTCTGGTTCCATCAAATTAAAGCTTATGTTTGCCATCGAGTGGTATGCCACTTATTAATTTTTCTTTTTAATGTAAATTTATTTTAATAACATCCTTGCCTATATGATGAAAAACTTTGATTTGTAGCAATATTTTATGAGCCTTGAAAATAAATACAAAATATTTATAAACCTACTCACAACTTAAGAAGAAATTCATTCTCCTGCAAGAGGTCCACAGATAACAAAATTAATCTTGAAATTATTCTTGACTACTACCCAGTATTAATCAATAATCACTCAGTCTATTTGACATGGCACAGTAGACTAAGGACAGGAGCTAGACTTGTGATGACATTGATAGAAGGAACTCCCAGGTGAGGAAATACCTTCTACTGAGGAAGGTTAGCACCTTTTCTGAAATCTATAGTCTTACACAATCTTAAATTGGGAGTTCAAGTGACTTGCCTAGGGTTATCCTGCTTTGAGGCCTCTTCTCTATCCACTATTCCACATTATGTATCTGATGTAGCACATCAAAGGTACCAAACTATTTCTCATCACTGTATCTCTGATACTAAAGACATTAGGTTTTAACCCCATTCATTTTAACAAGTTTAAATAACTTGCTAAAGTTAATGCAAAATGGAAGAATCAATAGTTTTATCTATGAGACATGCTTTTATCTCTCCTTTTATCCATTATTTCATTAATGCTTTTTAGAACATGCTCAGATCTATCCTCAGACTTCTTAGAACTTGCTCGTAGCAATACATGATTGTCTAGATAATACCAAATATTTCTTATAGAACAGGAATAAGAATTTAGAAACCTTGAAAACTATTGGCTCAGAACCATACTGCTCCCAAATGTCTCTGGGAATATGAAAAAAGGATGATTCTGTGGACTTACTGTAAATCATCTCTAGAGATACTTACCTCCATGACTGTCTAGCTAGGGTAGACCAACAATTCCCAAATTAGAACTTAAGACAAGTAGGAGTAATATATTTTCACTGAAGACACATTCTTTGTCCCATCATTTTTTTGATTCTTTGTTGAATCTGTGATCACACTCCCTCTAACCACTTATCCATGCCTGCCATCCTGAGCAACTCTTATCTATGTTCTTCCACAAATCTGCCACAGATTGTCCACTCAATGTGCTGGGAGCCTTCCTCAAGATCTGTTGACATGGAACAGATACTAACTTACCCCTCCCTCTTACTACACTATTGGCTCTTCTTTTGTTCCTAGTTTTCATTTTTCTGATAATATCCTATACATCATTTTTTCTTGCATAATTCTTATCCCATAGCACAGAGGTATCAATCACCCTGTAGTCTGCATTCGTCACCCTCCAACCCCAACACTCCTGAGTATGACCCAACAAAATTAAAATGGAATCGGGAAATAGTTAACAATTTTTAAAATATACATTAGATGGGGTGGCTAGGTGGCGCAGTGAGTAAGAGCGCCGGCCTCGGAGTTGGGATGACCGGAGATCGAATCCGGCCTCAGAAAATGAGCACCCACACATAAATAATGACTAGCCGTGTAACCTTGAGCAAGTTACTTAACCCTAATTGCTCTAAAAAAAACCAAAACAAAACAACAACAACAACAACAACAAAAAAAAAATATATATATATATACATTAGAACATATATAATGTTAATATGTGTTCCTTCCAAGTCAATATGCAGCCTTAGGGGTACTTTATTTCTATTTGAGTTTGACACTATTGTGGCCTGCCTGTGCCCTCCAAATTCCACTGGCTCACTGTCTCCATTACTCTTGGGGTGATCCTCAACTTTAACCTTCCTATCACTAGTCCAGTAAAACCATCACAGGATGTTCAAGGCTAACCGTTTAGGTGACTCTACCCAAGAGGATTGACTGTGATTTAAAAAATCTCTGCTTCACACATTTTTCCTCATGTGCCCTGAAGACAGTTGATATAAGGAATAACTGTCAATTACATTATTTTCTCAGTTGAAATGTAATGCATCTTTTATAATAATTAATCTAGATTTACATGTTATTAGCTTCTCTGAATTAAAAGAGTGGAAAAAAAAAACCCTTGCAAATCTTGAGTCATAAAGGGGAATTATCTTGTCAGAAGCAAAACCAATTTTAAAATTGATGTGATTTAAACAGTGTAAAGGGTATCATTAAATAAATGTATGATTGATTGAAAAAAAAAAGAAAGAAGGATTTGTCTTGTGAGGAGAATGAGAGATAAATGACAGACTGGTCCTGTGTTCTGCTGCTACCCTTACTATAGCGAGATGAAGTGAAAAAGGACCCACCATGCTGGATAGACCCCATGTGGTGAACTTAGGGGAGGACATAGAAAAAATGCTGCACAAACTAGTCAGTCATGGATGGGTTATGACTGTTGATGTGTTAATCACATGGATGGTATCATATCCATTTGAGTATCTAGTATAAGTAGGGGATCAATTTATAGTAGAGCCCATTTCAACTCACCCTTGACTTTTCAGATCAGTCTTTAAACCAAGAAAAGTAATCTTTCTTCTTTTTCTCTGTTCTCCCTTTTGTAACAGAAAAATCGCATACTCTACATAAATAATATTCTGGTCATAGAGAGCAACAGCTGTACCCACCTAGCCTCCAATTTTTGTCTACATCAGGAATCAGTAAGAGAGCTGAGACTGTAGTTTTACTTTATGATGAATTGCATGACTGGATTTATCCAGTTGCCTAAGGAATGGAATAATCATTTTTAAAATATCTTCTTGTTGGAGGTAGTAGCAACAAGTGGCTGCTGTCCTCAAAAGTTCCACCCATTTATGTGCAATCATGGAAATTTCCCCAGACATATTTTCAGCTTTTGAGCAGTCATTCACCTTTATCCAGAAACACCAAGCCTCTCTCTGATTCTATAATCTTATCTACAGACATTTTTTAAAAAGTTTCTCAATGAGAAACATTCTTTTTAAACCATTTTTTTCAGGAATTTATAAATAACTTGATATTCACCTAAACACAACAAAGATGTCAACTTGAGATAATATGACAGGGCTTCTCTACTGAGGTTTGAAGATACATAACATTCAGTTTCATCATTATTCATAACAGTCTTGTCCCACATTATAGGCTTTATTAATCTTCCAAATCTTTTGAAATTATTATGCACAGATTACCTATGTTGAAAAAGGGTAACTCCTCCAAAGCACAAAATTGTCCTTGAGGAAAATCTGTCTTCCTGTGGATGAAGAGAAGAATCAGGGCTTACAAAGATTGCTTGCATTTGTTTTTAACAGCCAGAGATTTCCTTTTCAATACTTCTGATGTGATTTTTCATCCTGGTATTAAATGCTTCGAAATGATGGCCCTTCTACCACTTCCCTTGAGAATCTACTTTGTAATTTTATAGCTGTTTTAGAGAAATCTCCTAAAAGCTTAATTTAGACTTTAATTTATGCACTGGAATCCTTCAACTGTTATCTCTGTGCCTCTCAATCATGTTAAATTGTTTCTCTCCCTTTAGCTAAGTTGATCCTGGAAGATTAAAGGAAATGAAAGTTTACAAATCAATACATTCTCTGACTATTGGACCCTTCCAAGGAATAGAAGAGGCACAACTGTCATCCACTGAGACAATAGGTGAAATAGGTATTTATCTTGGTGAAAATTATAACCTGAACCCTTTCTGTTCTAAGAGGATGTCTCAAGCCAATCTAGAGAAAGAGTAGAACCTTTCCAATAGTTAGTGGACTATTGCAAATCTAATGGTAGGGTTTCAGTAAGTTTTTCCTGCAACATTTTGTTTTTAAAAAATAACAGCTTCAGAACAGTTCCAAATGTAATAACTTAAAAAAAAAAAAGAACAGCGCAAAGCACCTCACTAAATACAAATTTTCCTTTCATGATGTAGTATATCAATGTTTTGCATCGATCTTGATGCAAAAAAAATTGTTTTATGTTGCATCCGAGAAGCTAGAAATTATACACAGTGAAACAGGATGACTAACACCAATTAGCTGCTTACATTCCCAACAGATGGCCTTTCTCCCCCTTAACAAAACTGACAATTTTGTGTGTTTGCTAAAAATCAATCAAGAATTTCAACTTAGTTGTAGCAAATGCAAATTTGCATTTCTAAAAGAAAACTTTAGGTTGAATAATGTTATGGAAATATTAAGACATAAGGTTTGAGAAATCAAAATCAATCCTGCTGCTTGATGTAATGTCAAGATCTAATAAGGGATTTCAAAATGAAATGTCATCTACATTACTTTTACAGAATCATTTCCAAACTTTAACACAAAAGATTATGGCGATGAACTTGTGCTTTGATTTTGGTTTATTTCTTTTTTTAAATCATCAATCAACCTGGACCACTCTCAGTTTAAAACCTATTATTCTTGGATGGACCATAAGTTTTGTATCTACGAAAATGATTTGAAATGGGTTCCTGGTTTCTGTTAGAAGCATAAATGCCCTAAGAGCAATTTTAATTTCCTTTTGGACTCTGTGACTGACTCCCTATAATTCTTTATCAATATAGATTTTCTCTCATTCAGACTAACTTTCTGGTATATTCACATAAATGGCCTTGATAACTTTCTATCACTAGCTTCTTAACAGACCAAGGGAAAAAATCCAGATGAGGAAAAAGATGGGAGAAATTAAACTGAAGAAAGGGGATGGGGGAGAAATGTATTTTTGTAGGAAAGCAAATTCAATACACTAAATGTGATCTAAAATCCCTACCATGCATTTTTTTTAGGCACATCAGAAAAATCAGGTTTGGAAATTATAAGACCTATAGATTAAATGTTCCTCTGTATTTTGATATCAATACCACACATGGTATACAACTATCAAAGAATTCCTCAAGCATGTTCTTGGTACAACAGACCCCCCCAAAACCCAAATAAAATTACCATTTCTCTCTACAAGTATCTGGACATCACACTGTTAATAGGAAGTTGATTACACATTTAAAACAAGGTTACAACTCACCCCTTATTTTGTATCTTTTTCTTTTTTCTAACTGAAAATTCAAATTTACAAAACCATTTTCTTTTTAAGGGGTCATTTTCAGGTTTTTTTCACCCCCCAGAGTGTTTAATGAATGTAAAATTTAGCATCCCAGATAGGGAAGCTCAGTATCTTAATGTTATTCTTACTGCTGAGGGTTCTAAAAAGGAGATTCAATTTATGCCAACTATTTTAAAATATGATTTGAATACCTGGTCATGGGTACAGGTCTCATGACTATGGCTAGTCTAGACAATGCCTATGACCTAAATATGAAGTTTCAAGTCCCATCATTCATCTCTTTGACTAGTCATTCCTTGAATTGTTTCCATATTTATTTCCTTCATTTGATAAAAACTTAAAAGTGAGATTTTTATGGTAGATATTCTTCCCCAGTGTCACTATGGATAATTATGCAAATATGCATTTGCAACCTTTAGACCTACTGAGACTAATGCCTAGAGTCAAATCTCTTACTAAAATACAGTGACTCTAGGCTTATTTTTTTTTTTTCTTTTTGGAGGGCAATTGGGATTAAGTAACTTGCCCAAGGTCACACGGCTAGGTTTTTATTTGTGTGTGTGTTAAGTGTCTGAGGCCGGATCTGAACTCAGGTCCTTCTGACTCCAGGGCCGACGCTCTACTCACTGCGCCACCTAGCCGCCCCTAGGCTTATTTTTTGATAAAAGTAAATATGTATACTGGGAAATTTACCTACTCTTGTTGACCCATTGCCTAAAAGAAACTTCAATTGAGGAGAAAATAATAAGTTTCAGATACACACATGTAAATACCATGCAAACACTGAAATTCTGAATTTCTTGATGGACTTTTTTGTAACCCTGCTAATGAAATCCATTCCATGTCAAATACCAATCAAAAAAGAAAGAGAAAATCTGAATGGGTAGAGGAAAGAAAAAATACCAAATAGCACTATCACCAAAATAATTAACTTCTATAGGTCTGTTGCATACATGTTGTATGATGAACCGAAGAAGAATGCCATCTCTTTATCATTAAATTAAATCCATGTAGAATTTTCTGTCAGACCAAAAAGGACACCTTTAAAAATAGATCATCAGGGGGGCGGAGCCAAGATGGAGCAGTAGAAACAGCACATCCAAGCCACTCTCACCCCAGATCACATCCAAATTATGTAAAAGGGGACTCTGAACAACTTCTGGAGCCCCAGCACACACAGAACAACACAGAGAAGCTAACCTCCTACTGAGGACAGCCCAGCAGCCCTGCAGGAAGGACCAGCACAGCACTCTGGGAGCTGGCAGTGCAGTGCACAGGGAGCCAAGCACGGGTCCGCCTGAGTCACGGTTTTAGCCCCAGGGCAGCTGGGACAGCAGCCAGCTGGAGGGACCCCAGAACACCAGCAGCTGTGTCTATTCCAGAATTATCAACATAGACATGCCTAGGACAAAGTGAGAGGTTAGTGCCCTATGGACTTTGGGACCAGTATTTGGGGAACTCATTGGCTTCCTCCCCTGGGGGCTAGAAGCTGCTGAAGAGACACACCATTTTGTAGTTTTCAGAGGCAGCTCCAGCTCCTGGCCTGCGAACTGTAGGGAGATCCAGCGATCAGTCTTGGGGGGTAATAGCTCTTGCTTTAACCTCCCTGGATCTGGATTGTGATCTGGGGTGGAGGTTGTGGGTGGGTTTCCATCTTGCCAGAAATGGAAGTTGTCCCCCCACACATTCAGGATGAAAGTTCCCCTGTCTGGCCCCCTGTCTGGCAGCAGAGCCATACTGTGGCAACAAGCCCAAAAGTCAAGTAATTAAGTGGCAACATGCCAAGGCAAAGGAAACAAATTAAATAGAAAAATGCAACCTTAGACTCCTACTTTGGGGGCAAAGAGGATTGAAGCATAGAACAGGAGGAGGGCTGTGAGGTTAGAAATCCTGCTCCAAAAGCCCCAAAGGAAAACATAAGCGGGTTACAGGCCATAGAGGACCTTAAGAAGGACTTTTAAAATCAAATAAGAGAAGTGGAGGAAAAATTGGGAAGAGAAATGAGAATGCAGGAAAAGTATGAAATGAGGGTCAACAGCCTGACTGAGGAAAACAACACCTTAAAAAATGGACTAAGTCAAATGGCAAAGGAGGCCCAAAAGGCCAATGAGAAGAATGCCTTAAAAAGTCGAATTTGCCAGATGGAAAAAGAATCTCAAAAGTTCACTGAGGAGATTCATTCCTTCAGAGTTAGACTGGAGCAAATGGAAGCTAATGACTTTATGAGAAATCAAGATGCTGCTAAGCAGATCCAAACAAATGAAAAATTAGAAGGCAATGTGAAATATCTCATGGGAAAAACCACTGACCTGGAAAATAGATCCAGGAGAGACAATTTTAAAATTATTGGACTACCTGAAAGCCATGATCAAAGAAAGAACCTAGAAATCACCCTTCAAGAAATTCTCAAGGAAAATTGCCCTGATGTTTTAGATCCAGAGGGCAAAATAGAGGTTGAAAGAATCCACCGATCACCTCCTGAAAAAGATCCCAAAAAGAAAACTCCCAGGAATATTATAGCCAGGTTCCAGAATCCCCAGATCAAGGAGAAAATACTACAAGCAGCCAGGAAGAAACAATTTCAATATTGTGGAAACACAATCAGAATAGCCCAGGACCTGGCAGCTTCTACACTGAGGGATCGAAGGGCATGGAATATGATATTCCAGAGGGCAAAAGAGCTGGGAATGAACCCAAGGGTCACCTACCCAGCAAAACTGAGTATTTTGTTTCAGGGGAAAATATGGTCATTCAGTGGAATAGAGGACTTTCAAGCATTCTTGAGGAAAAAACCAGACTTGAATAGAAAATTTGACATCCAGACACAAGAAGCAAGAGATGCCTGAGAAGGTAATCAGGGAAAAGAAATCAAAAGGAACTTATCAAAGTTGAACTATTTACATTCCTACCTGGAAAAACAATAACTGTGACTGATTAAATCTTTCTCAGTATGAAAATAATGGAAGAAGGGTATATGGTCATATGAATACATATGTGAATGTGTGTATATATGTTTACAGTTATATATGGATAGAGGGCATAGGTTGAATTTGTTGGGAAGGGAGGATACTCAAGGGGTGAAATTATGAGGTGAGAGAGGAAGTGGCAAGAGGAGATGGGGAGAGACAGGGTAGGGTAAACTATCTCATGTAGAAGAAGCAAGGGGAAGTGGCTGCAAGGGAGGGGAAGAATAGGAAGGCAAAAAGGCAAAACCACATTCTCATTGAATTTGGTTCAGGGAGAGAATGACATACATACTAAATGGGATATCTCACCCTGCAGCAGAATAGGGGGAAGGGGGATGAGAGGAGGGATGATGGGTGGGAGGGCATTCTTGGGGGGAGGGGAGGTTGGAAGTACCCACTATAGAAGAGGGACAGGATCAAGTAGGGAATGGACCAGGTGGAGGATGGGATGGGTGGGAGGGAATTATAAGCGGCCTTGTACAATATATCTACTATGGTAATGTTTTGCATAGCTAGACATGTACAACAAATACTGAATTACTTATCTTCCCAGAGGGAATGGGTGACAAGGGAGGAAGGGAATGGATTTGAAAATCAAGGTCTTAAAATTAAATGTTTCAAATATATATAAATACTATTATTAATACTCTTTTGCTTGTAATTGGGAGATAAGATGTGCAGGCATTGGGACACAGAGATTCACCTTCCTCTAATTGAAAAGTCGAAGGGGGTATGGGAGCAGATATGGGAGAGAGCAGATTGGAGGAAGCGATATCTTGTGGGACTGCTATTCTGGGAGGGTGGGTAGGGGAAAAACAGGGGGGAAAATAATTGTAACTCAAAATCTGGCGGAAATGAATGATGTAAAACAGAAGTTAATAAAGCATTTGTTTAAAAAAGTAGTCTACCCAATGTGGTAACAAAAAAAATATTAAAAATAATTAAAAAATAATATCTTTAACTAAAAAAAATCTAAAACCTTTAAGAATAGATCAGGATTTCCCTGGTGTTTTGTTGGAGAATTACTTCATATCATCCAGATATATCAATTTCTTTTTGCTTTTTGGAGGGTGGAAGGCTGGGCAATTGGGGTTAAGTGACTTGCCCAGGGTCACACAGCTAGTAAGTATGTTAAGTGTCTGAGGCCAGATTTGAACTCAGGTCCTCCTGACTCCAGGGCTGGTGCTCTATTCACTGCACCACCTAGCCACCCCAAGACATATCAGTTTCATTGAGGTTTTGTGGCTTCTGGTCGTCAATAACAGTGGAGTGACCACCATGGTCACCATCCTGAAGCCAAGCTGTTAGTTGCTGGAAGTGTCTTCACAGGAGTCACTAGGTATGGCCTGCTTCTTGACCTGGTCACTTCCTACTGACTAGGGTTACATTATGTAAGCTTATATAGATTAAAGCAGTATTAGTGCATAACAGCTCAAATTACACATGAAATTGGTAAAAGATCTTGAAAATGTTCTTATGAAGGAAAAGTATTGTTTCAATTTTCCATTTGTTTCTATTAGAAAAACACTTTATAGAATATATATACATATGCATATATTTATATACACACATATATTTATACATATACATACATACATACATACATACATACATACATACATACATGTATATATGGCAGCTAGGTGATACAGTTGATAGAGCACCAGGCCTGGAGTCAGGAAAACTCCATACATGTATGTAGGTATGCACACATACACACACACACAAACACACACACATATATGTGTGTGTATATGTATATATGTATGTGTATAAATAGGGGTGTGTGTATGTATGTGTATATATACACAGATATTTGTATATGTGTAAGTATACACCCAAACACATTACTCTTCTAAGCTCCTTTAGTTCATAGAACTTCAGAGTTTGGAGGGATCTGGATTTAGTCCAACCCCGTTATTGTACAGATGTGGAAATTGAGACCCAAAGCATGTCAATAATTAACCCATGGTCCCATAGCTAGTTTATGGCTGAACCAGGACTACAGCCTGCCTCTTCTACTTACAAGATTTTTCTTGGTTTCTTGACTTGTGAAGACTATCTCATTTTGGTGAGAGTAATCCTAACTATGCACCCTGACAACCCCTAATTAGGTGATAAGATAGGAGTTATTAAATAGTATAACCATAACCATAACATAAGGTCACTAGTATTGGTCTGCATGGAGATTCAAGATACTGAGAATGAACTTCAGCCCCTCCTCCCTCTAAGAGAGAGAAGAAAATATCCTAGAGACAAAGGCAAACTTTCTGAAGAGGTTGGGGGGAACCTGATTGTTCAACACTCTCTGGGCTGCAACTGCAATGAATGACTAGGGGAGGTAGGCAATTGAAGTCTAAGAAAGAAGAGAAAGACAGACAGGTGGAGCTCCTGGGAATCAACCACTGCCACTGCTACCCCTGCTGTTGCTGCCCCTGTTGCTACTATGGTCACAGTACTTAACCATGTGAAAGTCACCATTGCCAACACAGGAGCTGGGAATAAAGATGGTGACATCTCCCTTCCCTACCCCCATTCTTATCTGTCTCTCCCAGGAAGCATATTTATTAATTCCAAAGCTTATCTCTATTTTTTAAAAAAAGATTTATATTTTCTTTTCCATTACTATTCACCTAAAAAGCTGTTGTTGAACTAAAACTGCGGTTAACCCAAAAGTATTACTGGTATGTATGTGTTACAGTTGCCCAAAGGCAGCTAGAATGAAGGTTATGGTTGGCTGCACACAGACAGCAACTGAAAGAATTTTCTTTCCACCTTACCAAGATATCTATCTGGAGGCTCAAATGAACCAAAGAGATTTGTATAGAAAACATGTTATTAAACTCCTTAAAGGCAGAGATTAAAAATGAAGCTGGATTATTCATTCCCAGACTTCTCTGGGCATAGAATGGACTAAGACTGGTTCATCTTGGGTGTACTGTCTTATAGTAATAGTGGTGGTGGTGGTGGTGAATTGTGTATATGTCTTTGATGTAATGGGATGACTGAGCTTTCTAAAACTGAATGACTTGTACTGTGCCCTTTGTGGTGAAATTATGCTAACCCCTATTCCACATAGAGAAATTTTTATGAAACTTATGGGGTCCTGGAGGACACTCTCAGGCAACATATATACATTTTTATTTCATGCAACAATATTAACATGTTTTTATAACAGTTTTAATAATAAGTATCTCCCATCGATTTTATGAGAGTTTTGGCTTTTTTGTTTTCCAGGGGGAGGGCAGGGTAGAGAGGATATGATGCCTCTGTATGCTAGCTAGGTGTTAGTATTTCCCCACTCCCCACCCCATTTCATAGCCTGGTACCAGAGCTACAAAGAATAAATGAAGTAAAGGTTTGGCAATTATCCAGTTTATTTGATTAATATAGATGACTAACCTGAATAATTTAGACCACAAAGTGAATTTTTGGGAGGATAATATGATCTAGTTTGGCAGTCTAAATTTGTCGGATTGGCTGGATGAAAGCCAAACTTCCATTTCACATTGTGTTATGAAGTCAAAGGCTAAAAAGCTGTTTTGCTCCAAAGTCACATCATGTCTGTAAGAAAGATTAAAAGTGAATCTAAGTCTTCGGGTAAACAGGATTAACTATATTAAAGAAAAAGATAGTTTCCATTAGACCTTAAGCTTAACACTGCCTCTTAGCAAGTCCCATTGACTTTTCAGGTAACTGATATATCTGGGTTGCATCAATAGATCAATTTCTAAGACAAGCAATTGTCAGTCACCCATGACTCCACCCTACAGAGTGAGTCCAGGACTGTTCACCAAGGAATGCATGTTAATTATATCACTTAAGACTCTTACCCAACCTACTGACCACATCCCTCAGTCACTCCAGTAGTTTGATTGAATAACAACACAATAAACAGATATAATCAGGTTTTGTGACCAGAGCACCTAAAATGGAGGTACCCATAAAAGAAACAGCAAAGACCTGCTTCTTAGAAAAGATAATCTGCATTTCCCTACCCCATGGGTAGAAGTAATAACCTTTTCCATTGACTAAGTAGTCAGGGTAGGCTGAGCCTTTAAAAATTACCACATTAGGATAGTCTTCCTTTCTCTTAGGCAGCATCCAAAGAGCAAAGATCCCATAAAGTATGAATGTCATGCCCCAAATGGGGGGAAGGAGGGACAGCAGAAGGGGAAGAGGGGAAAAGGAAGGCTACCTTTCCCTTCACTCTTTAGGTTCCACAGTCCTGAGGATTGGACTTAGGGTTTTAGTCTTTTATTTGTACTTTTCAGTTCCAGGCACAGGTGGTAGAATCTCCAGACCTGGAAACTTGAGACGTTGGAGTCAGGATTCCTAGTCAGATATTGCTTTAGGTGGGACCAATGCTATCCAGGAACTGAGTAAAGCTGTGATCCCAATACCCTTACCTTTCCCAGAGGGAGGTAGGAGAGATTATGTTCTCAGGTATGAAGGAAAAGGAATGTTTGCAAATTTGTTCTTGTTACACCTCTGAAGTAAATATTTATTTGTAAAAAGGTAATCTGACTGTTAAGTGGTTAAATAGACTTGTGGGGTTAAGGACCCATAAATTGGGAAAAAACAATCAGTGGAGGCCTGAGCCAATGGCAGAGACAAGATAATCCTCAGCTCCCTTCAAGGTACTAGAGTTCCCTAGCAGAAGAGTGAAATATAACATACTGGGCCTTCAGGCAGTGGAGTGTTTTACACATATATACACATATGTGCTCACATTCAAACATAGCTCTACATCTATATCTGTGTGTGTGTATACATATATATATATGTATATATATATATATATCTATCTATCTATCTATCTATCTATCGATATCATAGGGTATACATTCTACTCTTTGGCCCAGCCTTCTAAATTAAACAGTCCCTTTCTCTGCCTAGAATCTGTTCACTCTCTTTAGACTCCCAGCTGCATAGAATGTAAAGAAAGCCAACTTGGAAACTGACTTCTCATCTCATAGTCCAGTATGTGCAGAGCATTAGAGTTAGTCGTCCATAATGGGACTGGAGAGTACTGGGAACCTCCTAGTGATTCTCATAGTTAGAGATGAGAAGTCTATTGACTCCAGGGATTAGAACTCCATTATGCTTTAATTGGTTTTACTCACATGTTTGTTGGTTCCTGAGGGACATCTTCATTGGAAAGGACTGCTGGCTAATTTTCCTATGTAGGGACTGGTATTTAGGTGCTACACTTTTCTTTTGTCGCCACTGACTCCCTCAATCTTATTCTTTTTCCTTCAAAACCTCACTCAGCATCTTATTTCTGACCACTGACTCTCTCCATTTCCTTTTTGGTCATTCTGTTTTTATCATTGCATCACCAAGGCAATATTCACTGCACTGACAGCAACTATGAAGATGCCGGTATAGCTCTGAATTGCAAAATATGACAGACTCTCCATATAGAAGACAGAAGCAAGGGGGCAGAGTCAAGATGGCGGAGTAGAAACAGCACTTCCTCAGAGCTCCAGCCCATACCGCTTCAAAATTATGTAAAAGGGGGACTATGAACAACCTCTGGAGCTCCAGAACCCACAAAATGACACAGAGAAGCTAACCTCCTTCTGAGGACAGCCCGGCAGCCCAGCAGGGAGTAGCGAGCACAGCACTCTGGAAGCTGAGCCCAGGCCCATGTGAGTTGTGGTTTTAGCCCGAGGGCAGCCAGACCAGCAGCTGGCTGGAGGGACCCCAGAACACCAGCAGCTATGGCATTTCCAGAATTATTAACACAGACATGCCTAGGACAAAGTGAGAGGTCAGTTCCCTATGGACATTGGGACTGGTTGGGAGAATGTGTCAGCCTCTTCCCCTGGGGGTGAGAAGCAGCTGAGGAACCCTCGCAGCTTGTACCACGTTGCTGCATTGCAGCTTCCTCTCCTGGCCTGAGAACTGGAGGGGGATCCAGTGATCAGTCTGGGGGTAATCGCTCTTGCTTTACCCTTCTTGGATCTGGATTGTGGTCTGGGGTGGAGGTTTTGGGGTGTGTGACCAGCTTGCCAGAGTGTGTGGAGGCTTCACAGAGGCCACCCAACTAATACCTCCAGAAGTTGAGAAAACCCCAACGTTTGGGATGGAAGTTCCCCTGGCTGGTAGCAAAGTCCTACTGTGGCAACAAGCCCAAAAGTCAAGTAATTGAGTGGTAACATGCCTAGGCAAAGGAAACAAAATAAACAGAAAAATGCAACATTAGACTCCTATTTTGGGGGCAAAGAGGATCAAAGCACAGAACAGGAGGAGGACTGTGAGGTCAGAAATCCTGCACCAAAAGCCCCAAAGGAAAATATGAGTTTGTTACAGGCCATAGAGGACCTTAAGAAGCAGATAAGAGAAGTGAGGGAAAAATTGAGAAGAGAAATGAGAAAGATGCAAGAAAAATATGAAATAACAGTCAACAGCCTGACTGAGGAAAATAATTCCTTAAAAAATAGACTAACTCAGATGGCAAAAGAGGCTCAAAAAGGCAATGAGGAGAAGAATGCCTTAAAAAGCCAAATTTACCAGATGGAAAAAGAATCTCAAAAGCTCACTGAGGTGATTCATTCCTTCAGAATTAGACTGGAGCAAATGGAAGCTAGTGACTTTATGAGAAATCAAGATGCTGTTAAACAGATCCAAACAAATGAAAGAATAGAAGGCAATGTGAAATATCTTATGGGAAAAACCACTGACCTGGAAAATAGATCCAGGAGAGACAATCTAAAAATTATTGGACTACCTGAAAGCCATGATCAAAGAAAGAATCTAGAAACCATCCTTCAAGAAATTCTCAAGGAAAATTGCCCTGATGTTTTAGACCCAGAGGGCAAAATAGAGGTTGAAAGAATCCACAGATCACCTCCTGAAAAAGATCCCAAAAAGAAAACTCCTAGGAATATTGTAGCCAGGTTCCAGAATTCCCAGATCAAGGAGAAAATATTACAAGCAGCCAGGAAGAAACAATTTCAATATTGTGGAAACACAATCAGTATAACACAGGATCGAAGGGTATGGAATATGATATTCCACAGGTCAAAGGACCTGGGATTAAAACCAAGAATCACCTACCCAGCAAGACTGAGTATCATGTTTCAGGGGAAAATTTGGACATTCAGTGGAATAGAGGACTTTCAAGCATTCTTGAGGAAAAAACCAGAGTTGAACAGAAAATTTGACATTCAGATAGAAGAAGCAAGAGATGCTTGAGAAGGTAAACAGGGAAAAGAAATCACTATGAACTTATCAAAGTTGAACTATTTACATTCCTACATGGAAAAACAATAACTGTAACTGATGAAACTTTTCTCAGTATGAAAATAGTTGAAGAAGGGTATATGGGCATATGAATACATATGTGAATGTGTGTATATATGTTTTCAGGTATACATAGATAGAGGGCACAGATCAAATTTAATAGGAAGGGATGATACTTAAAAGGTGAGGTTAAGAGGTGAGAGAGTAATGTGGTGAGGGGGAATGGGGAGAGACAATGGGGTGAACTGTCTCATGTAGAGGAGGCAGGGGAAGGTGGTTGCAGGGAGGGGGAGGAATAAGAAGGCAAAAAGGCAAAACCTTATTTTCATTGAATTTGGACCAGAGAGAGAATGACATGCATACTAAATAGGGTGTCCCACCATACAGGAATGTGGGGTGAGAGGGATGGGGGAAGGTGGTGGAGGGGCGGGTGGGCTGGGGGGAGGGAAATTGGAAGCACCCACTTTTGAAAAGGGACAGGATCAAGGTGGGGAGTGGACCAGGTGGAAGGTGGGATGGGAGGGAGGGAAATATAGTCAGTCTTTTACAATATATCTACTATGGTAATGTCTTGCATAGCTACACATGTACAGCATATACTGAGTTGCTTATCTTCCTTTTAAAATCAAATTTTTTAAAAAATAAAAAAAGAAGACAGAAGCAAAACATTTATTCAGACACCAAAAAGCCAAATCCCAAAACCAGAAAGTTAAATCCCAATACCAGAAAACCAAATCCATCATAGCAACAAAGAAGTTAATATACCTTATCACTGCAGGAAGCAACACTATCCCAAAGTCTTCCCCCTGCTTGAACTTTCACACAAACACTCACAATCCTTGTCTGCATCCTCTCTCTCCTTCTGTATTAACTTGTCTGACTCATTTCCTGCTCCACCTATTCAGCAAATTCCTCCTACTACAGACTCCACGTGATTACATTCAGCCTATTAAGGGGCAGGGAAGATCTTCAAATTCCTATTACCATTACAGTCACCTAGAAACACCAAAAAGGTAGATGAAACTATGTCAAAATATCAAGAGTACTGTCAAGGGGCTAGGATGCCCCCCCATTAACTTCCTTCACATTCCCTTGAATCTACCTCTTTTTCATTTTTATTGACATATCTCTAAAGCAAGTATTCGTAACCTGATTCCTGAATTACTAAAATAGTTTTCTAACTGGTCTCTCCATCTTCAATCTTAGTTCACACTAATCCATCCCGCACAACATGGCCAGAGAAATCTTCATAAAATATCGCTGATATCACATCACACACTTGATCTAAAACCTTCAATTTGATCCAATTTATTGTTGTTGCTACTGTTTGTTCTTTGTTTTTGAAGAGGACCAATGACATCACCCTGTATTGCTATTATTGTTGTGGTTTGCCCTTCCTTTTTGAAGAGGACCAATGACAATGGAGGGTGATGTCTTGACTTGAGAGTGAATTGGATTTAAGTGAGGTGCTGTACAAAGTCATTAGCCTCACTCTCTCTTCCAGAGTCATTAAAGTCCAGTGGCAAGACGCAAGTCAGGATGACTGGAGATGGCTTGGAATGCAGTCAATGACCATAGCATCTTTGATGCCTGACCAAGCTCTAAGGACTCCATAGCACCTGCTTCAGCCACCATCATGGTTGTTGGAACAAATTGTTTTTATCCACATGTTCTGCCAGGGGAAGTCTTCACATGATTGGCATAGACATCCCCCTTACTCACTGATGGGTTTGAGGCCTATTAGACGTGATTTAGTCCATCTTTTGAGATGTTTTACCAGGATGTGACCTCTGCACATGCTACAACTTCTTCAAGCTATAGGTGAGAGTTGGGTGAAAGGTGGACACAAAAGGTGGAAGAGCAGCCCTGAAAAGGGCATGGCAAGCCTTCATACCAGTGGTGCTAGTCCTTCCTGAACACCGTATACACCCCCCCAATTCAACGCACATTCATTGAACCACTACTACACAAAAGGCATTATACTGGGTGTCCCAGAAAGCCTAATCTGGTTTTAAGCTTCATTAACTTTAGAAGTACAAATGCTACAAACTTACAAAAAGCAACATTTGAAAAATTATAATTCTAAATAACCTCTGTCTTGTGTTCTACATCTCTATGATTTTCAAACTTTGTAAAAACTTTCGGGGCGGCTAGGTGGCGCAGTGAATAGAGCGCCGGCCCTGGAGTCAGAAGGACCTGAGTTCGGAGCCGGCCTCAGACACTTAATCCACACAAACAAAAACCTAGCCGTGTGACCTTAACCCCAATTGCCCTAAAGGGGCGGCTAGGTGGCGCAGTGAGTAAGAGCGCCGGCCTCAGAGTTGGGATGACCCGAGATCAGATCCGGCCTCAGAAAATGAGCACCCACGCATAAATAATGACTAGCCGTGTAACCTTGAGCAAGTTACTTAACCCCAATTGCTTTAAAAAAAAAAATGAGCCCCAAAGCAAAAAAAAACAAAAAACAAAAACAAAACTTTCACTGTTACTCAGTGACTAAAAAGATTGCATTTGTAATCTTAGCCTTAAAAATCATTCAATGAACAAAGTTTTGATGCGCACAATAGTTTTGATGTAACCCTAGAAGAAAAAAAAATCTAATGAAGACAGAAAAGATGACTAAAAGTTGTCAAGCAATGGGATCACCTCTGTAGATCCACTGGTCTTAGTATCATCCAAAAACTGTTGCATGTAATGCATTGTGATGGGGTACTCTATATTGTTAAAATTAAAAGTTTATTTCTGAAAATTCACAAAAATAGATGAAAAAGAAATTTGAGTAATTAGATGTTCAAATGGTTTTTTGAGTAAATTTGTAACTTTTATATTTCTGATGTTATTAAAGCTTAAAATTGCAGTTTGGAATACCCTGTACTAGGTAGTAGAGATGCAAAGATTTAAAATTCTATAGTCTCTCCTTTCAAGGAGCTTCTTGGCCAAACAGTGGAGAAGTAGGCTAGACATTTATACAAATAAGTATAGTACAAGGGAGTGAGAAATAGGGGCAGAGGGGAAATGCAGATGTATTGCTCTAAGGAAATTAAGGAGAAATAGAATATTTTAATGGGGACATCATATAAAAAGATCTCCCACCAAGGAGGCAGGATAAATATAGTTATACATAATAAAGATAAAGATTCTGAAAAGCAGAGATTAGGAGAGGAAGTGTTCTGGGTAAGTAATGATAGAATCACCCATTTCAAGCTGGAAAGAACCTCAGAAGCCACGTAGTCCACCCCCTTCATTTTACCGATAAAGAAAATGAACCCAGAGAAGTTGTCTTTCCCAAGGTCACACAGATTTTGTATTCCCTATTTTAAAATATATTACAAAGTGGTTTTCATCAAAACTACCTGATACTAGGCCAAGAGATATCTGGATCAATGGAATAAAATATATACATCAGAAGTCTAAGCAAATGTATAAGATAAACAGAGCCGTGACAACAATTTATACAAAAACAAAATATTGTAAAACAATCCTTAAATCTTAAACAAACCATAAAATGTGTAGGAACTTTAATCAACACAATGACCAATCACAATTTCAGAGGACTCATAATGAAACTCCCTACCCACCTCCACACAGAGAGAGAGCTGATGGTCTGAGTATAGATTGAGACATATTTTTTTTGACATGACCAATGCAAGAATTTGTTTTACTTAACTATCCATGTTTGTAACAGGATTCTGTTATACTTACTTTCTCAAAGGAGGGCCAAGGTGGGAGGTACAGAAGGGAATCTTCATTTGAAAAAAAAATTAATTTTTAAAAAAGAAAAGACTTCAATTTATCACCCAAAATTGTAAGAGCAAGGTGAGTAGAAGGGAAGAAGGAAGATAGAGGGAGAGGAAAATGAGTGCTGACTTCAATCTTTTTGGTAAAGTAGAAAACAAGGTCAATTTGAAAGAGGAAATTCGGCCTGGGTTGGAGGTTGAAGGAGTGGTTTTGTAACTGCCACTGTGGGGAATATGATAATCAATCTGCGATAGTTTAAAAGATTATCATGTAGTAATGAGGATCTAGATGAGGTTGGATAATGTAATTTGTTCATCAGTCCCTGATCTCTGACAGACTAGGTTTGGTTTTTTGGTTCGGAAGGAACTTTTTCTAGTAAGAATTCCTATGGCTCAAACCCCATTATGGATCTACCCTTGAAGACATCAAAATCTGGCTCAAATATTTAAAAGGGTCCTCAGAGCCCTTGCAAGAACTCAGGTTAACAAAGGCAATAAATATAATAGAGTTTTATTTATTAAGACAAGGAAACAAAGAAAGGACTCATAAATGATCTCTTGGTAAAGTTCAAAGTTCAAAGACTTTTTGAACTGGTCAGCTCCATATTGAGGAGTAAAGTTAGACAAAGACAGAAATGATGAACTAGGAGAAGAAAGAAAGTATTAAATGAAAATCACAATGAAAAAGATCAGTTTTAGCAAAAGTGAAAAAATTGAAGAGGACAGTTGATTCTTTTTTTATGTTAAATATTTTTTTATTAAACAAATGCTTTATTAACTTCTGTTTTATATCATTCATTTCCGCCAGATTTTGAGTTACAATCATTTTCCCCCTGTTATTCCCCTACCCAACCTCCCAGAATAGCAGTCCCACAAGATATTGCTTCCTCCAATCTGCTCTCTCCCATACCTTCTCCCATACCCCCTTCGACTTTTCCATTAGAGGAAGGTGAATCTTTGTGTCCCAATGCCTGCACATCTTATCTCCCAATTATAAGCAAAAGAGTATTAATAATAGTATTTATATATATTTGAAACATTTAATGTTAAGACCTCGACTTTCAGATCCATTTCCTTCCTCCCTTGTCACCCATTCCCTCTGGGGAGATAAGTAATTCAGTATATGTTGTACATGTCTAGCTATGCAAAACATTATCATAGTAGATATATTGTACAAGGCTGCTTACAATTCCCTCCCACTCATCCCACCCCCCACCTGGTCCATTCCCTACATGATCCTGTCCCTCTTCTATAGTGGGTACTTCCAACCTCCCCTCCCCCCAAGGATGCCCTCCCATCCATCTTCCCTCCTCTCATTCCCCTTCCCCCTATTCTGCTGCAGGTTGAGATATCCCATTTAGTATGTATGTCAATCTCTCCCTGAACCAAATTCAATGTGAATGTGGTGTTGCCTTTTTGCCTTCCTATTCTTCCCCCGCTTACAACCACTTCCCCTTGCTTCTTCTACATGAGGTAGTTTACCCTACCCTGTCTCTCCCCATCTCCTCTTGCCACTTTCCTCTCTCACCTCATAATTTCATCCCTTGAGTATTCTCCCTTCCCAACAAATTCAACCTATGCCCTCTATCCATATATAACTGTAACCATCTACACACACATTCACATATGTACTCATATGACCACACACCCTTCTTCCATTATTTTCATAGTGAGAAAGATATCATCAGTCACAGTTATTGCTTTTCCCTATAGGAATGTAAATAGTTCAACTTTGATAAGTTCCTTTTGATTTCTTTTCACTGATTACCTTCTCAGGCATCTCTTCCTTCTTGCGTCTGGATGTCAAATTTTCTATTCAACTCTGGTTTTTCCCTCAAGAATGCTTGAAAGTCCTCTATTCCACTGAATGACCATATTTTCCCCTGAAAGAAAATACTCAGTTTTGCTGGGTAGGTGACCCTTGGGTTCATTCCCAGTTCTTTTGCCCTCTGGAATATCATATTCCATGCCCTTCGACCCCTCAGTGTAGAAGCTGCCAGGTCCTGGGCTATTCTGATTGTGTTTCCACAATATTGAAATTGTTTCTTCCTGGCTGCTTGTAGTATTTTCTCCTTGATTCTGGAACCTGGCTATAATATTCCTGGGAGTTTTCTTTTTGGGATCTTGTTCAGGAGGTGATCGGTGGATTCTTTCAACCTCTATTTTGCCCTCTGGAAGCAAAACATCAGGGCAATTTTCCTTGAGAATTTCTTGAAGGGTGATTTCTAGGTTCTTTCTTTGATCATGGCTTTCAGGTAGTCCAATAATTTTTAAATTGTCTCTCCTGGATCTATTTTCCAGGTCAGTGGTTTTTCCCATGAGATATTTCACATTGCCTTCTAATCTTTCATTTGTTTGGATCTGCTTAACAGCATCTTGATTTCTCATAAAGTCATTAGCTTCCATTTGCTCCAGTCTAACTCTGAAGGAATGAATCTCCTCAGTGAACTTTTGAGATTCTTTTTCCATCTGGCAAATTCGACTTTTTAAGGCATTCTTCTCCTCATTGCCCTTTGGGCCTCCTTTGCCATTTGAGCTAGTCTATTTTTTAAGGTGTTGTTTTCCTCAGTCAGGCTGTTGACCCTCATTTCATACTTTTCCTGCATCCTTCTCATTTCTCTTTCCAATTTTTCCTCCACTTCTCTTATTTGATTTTTAAAGTCCTTCTTAAGGTCCTCTATGGCCTGCAACCCACTCATGTTTTCCCCTGGGGCTTTTGGAGCAGGACTTCTGACCTCACAGTCCTTTTCCCGCTCTATGCCCCCAAAATAGGAGTCTAGGGTTGCATTTTTCTGTTTCCTTTGCCTTGGCATGTTGCCACTTAATTGCTTGACTTTTGGGCTTGTTGCCACACTATGGCTTTAAGGCCAGCTAGAGGAATTTTCGTCCCGAACGTGTGGGGGGCAACTTCCCTTTCTGGCAAGCTGTAAACCCACCCACAATTTCCACCCTAGATCACAATCCAGATCCAGGGAGGTTAAAGCAAGAGCGATTACCCCCCAAGACTGATCGCTGGATCTCCCCACGATTTGTAGGCTGGGAGCCCGAGCTGCCTCTGAAAACTACAAAATGGCGTGTCTCCTCAGCGGCTTCTAGCCCCCAGGGGAGGGAGCTGACGCATTCCCCAAATACAGGTCCCAAAGTCCATAGGACACTAACCTCTTACTTTGTCCTAGGCATGTCTATGTTGATAATTCTGGAGTCGCCACAGCTACTGGTGTTCTGGGGTTCCTCCAGCCAGCTGTTGGCCCTGGCGCCCTGGGGCTCAAACCTCGGCTCACACGGACCTCAGCTCAGGCTCGGCTTGGCTTCCCGTGCTCTGCGCGCTGCAGGCTCCCAGACCATTGCGCTGGTCCCTGCGCTGGTCCTTCCTGCAGTGCTGCTGGGCTGTCCTCAGCGGGAGGTTAGCTTCTCTGTGTCGTTCTGTGGGTGCTGGGGCTCCAGTTGTTCAGAGTCCCCTTTTACATAGTTTGGGGGGAATCTGGGGGCAGAGTGGCTTGGATGAGCTGTTTCTACTCCACCATCTTGGCTCCGCCTCCCAGGACAGTTGATTCTGCTTAAAGAAAAAGTTTCAGGGTACAGGATCTTGAAGGTAATATAGTTTGGGGTATAACTGGTAGTAGAGAGCCTGACCAAAGTAGCAGCTTCCCTAAAAAATAAAAATGGAGCAAACAGATTTCAGTGATTTAAGCAGTCAATAAGAAATAGTAGAACATAATCAAAAGACTGAAAAAGTATAGGTCACTGAATACGTGGCGTATAAAACAGGTTAAGGAAAGATCATTTGAAAACAATGTGACTCTATTGACTGACTCTAAATTCTTACATTTATTATAAATCTGAATCTGCTATGTGATGCTTGACCTTGAGCAAGTCCTTTCCTCTCTATGGACTTCAGATTTCTCATATGAAAATGAGGGATCTTTGAAGTTTCTTCAAACTCTAGATCAAATTTATGGCTTTAGGTACTTTGGGGAGATATAACTTGAACACAATGATCAGCTGGCAAGTAAGGAAGGACTCTAATAATACTGATTCCACTTTCTCAGGCCAATTTTCAGTTTTAATACTATCATTTTCCTTTATTGCCAAACAACACATGAACAGGAGGCATTCTGGTTTGAAATTCTAAGGCTCTTTAGAGCAACTCCTATGCTGTGTAAATACAGATCACTTTAAAATGCTGGGGAAAAAAATCAATTCTATAATCATGTTGTGGAACAAGATTGTTTCATTCAGTTCTTCTGTTACAACTGAACGTTTAATTAATTGTTATAAATCATAATCAATAGATAAAAATGCTGACTTCAGTGTCACTCAATCTTTTCTATAGTGAACTCTGATTGACTTAGATTCAGTCTCTAATGAAACTGAGCTAAAATGTGCTGTTTTTAGAAATTGATTCTTTTGGTCCTAGAGCAGCGAAGTTATTTAGCCATCACAGCAATGAGCACAGTGTTAAAGGGCTGAGTGATCTTGCTACTATACATACTACAGCTTTGTTCACTTGATAGGGGCAGTGCCATCTTTTTATCCCTTCCTCCCCCCTGTTCCTTGCTCTTTTGAATATCTGTACATCTCTGCACTTTGTGTGGTAATGTGTCATTTTGTAATTACAATCAAGTCAAAATTATGATGTTGAATGAAGAACTAAAGTTTCCTCTCTGTTTTGTGCTCTGCACAGTTGTATACAAGGATTTCAAGGAGTCATTGTTTCCTCCTTTTGACTTCTCTCTAGTTTTTCCACTCCTATTCGAGCCTTCTCTGACTTTCCATAGCTTTTTATGAAGTGCAGATCTCTTCTTTAGATTAATGGTATTTGGCTTAATTTGGGGGCTTTGATCCCTAAAAAGCTAATTGAAATCCATCCTCATTAGGTTAATTAGTCTGTCTCTGAAGACACTTTTTCTTTCCTCGTGCAGATAAATTCCTTCTTGGTCTTTATTTCAGAAGATTGTGCCACTTTTAAGAAATCCCAAACATTTGCCTTGGCATCACTTATACAGCCAAATGTACATTTGTCCCTCTGGGAGCCCTTACTGAATGAAATGTTAGTGAAGTACTTCTGTGGTGGTAGCTAAGGTTATTTACTATGTGATAGAAAAATTAAACATATTTCAATACCACCAAGTTTCTCCTTCGGAAGAAAAGAGCATACTATGTAATATTATTTCTTGTTTTATACATAAGCTCAAGTCACTTTTGTTTAGTTCAACTAATGTTTTTATTTAAACCTTCGCATAACAACAGAACAATGAAAAAACTCTCACAAAACATAAATCAATCTCTGTTTTATGTTGTTTTTTAAAAGAAGCTTTCTTTCTAGTTCCAACACACACAGAGAAATCACAGGAATTTATTTACTATGTTTGGAAATGGAAGAAAAATGTCCTAAAAATAGAACTTGTTTCCTAACTAAGACCATATGATGCATTAGATACTCAAATTCAATTTCTAGCATGAATGCTATCATTCACAAGTTGAGGACCAAATGGAGGAAGGTAGAAAAGCAAAACGTGGATCATACCCTCCTTTTAAGTATGGGAAAAATGAATTCTTTCATTTGATTTGGAATTTCTAATTTTGGGTAGGGATGGTTTTGGCTTTCGAAGATGAAGCCCTCTTTTATGCCTTTGTCATAAATACTATACCTGGGCACCCTCTGTTTCATATATGGAGCCCATAGATAATCTGCCATAGGTTTCAAGTACTCTGTGAATCTTTATTTACTCAAAAAAAAAAAAACATTGCTCATGAACCCCTGCTGCTGTGTTTACTTTTATTAGTCTGTCAGGGGACATTATTAGTTCAAAGCAAAGGCACTTATGAAACAGCAAGTAAGAAAATCAATTCAAAAATCCTGTCTTTCTTAAACATGGGGCAAATCTCATAACTCTATACATTATCAGTAGGAAGAGTGAACTCACATGGGAATCACACATGAAGGGACGTATATGTATGGAACACATGTTATAAGGGCACAGGCATGAAGGTACAACTTTTACCTCTGATCTGGTAGGGCTGCTAATGGCTTCTGGTAATGTCACTGAACTGCTCTAGCTGGGCATGCTAGCCTGCTGGTCTGACCTGGTGTGTAGACTCTGGAGAACGTTTCTACTGATCTCATACTCAGTGGTGTTCTATTAATTCTCCATCACTGAAAATCATGGTTTCTACCAGATACATGATTGTGGAGCTCCTTTGTGCTTCTGGATTCAGGGATCAACCACACAACCTGGATTCTGGCTTCAGCCACATCAGATGAAGCACTATTACTTATAAGGACAGAGGATCCTACCATTTGCCTTTTACTGCTTTACTTCCCTTAAGAGGTTTGGTCCTCATAGACTTTGCCATAATAGGTCTTTTCTCTCCAAAAGGAGAATCTTGACTCTAGGGGCCAAACTCTTTTGAAACTTACTATCAGACAGACAGTTTAGTAGCAGTTGTAGGAATTGTCTATTTTTTTTAATCTTAACTTTCTGCTCACAAGAGCAGAATCTCTATATGACTTACTTGGGGTTAGAAAGTCCTTGATCCTTCCACTTAATGTAAAATTGCAATAAAGAAACATTTTACATACTTCCCCTTCAACAAACTACAAGTGGCTACCTGAGTCTGAGATCTCTGGCTTTTCTGAACCCCTTAGATTCTTCTCTATCTTCCATACAAATGAATTTCAAGGGGAGGTACAAAGGAAGAAAACCTACATATGGGACAACTGGAAGACACCTTCCTCCTCAATCACTTTTGGTTTAAATTCCTGCCTTTATTGTGTATATATGACCTGCAACAAGCTCTGAATCTCCCAAAGGAAGAATTTCCCTTTAGCTAGCACTTTCCCATAACAACCTAATGAAGTGAGCCCTATAAGTATCATTAGCACCATGTTACAAATTGGGAAACTGAATTAGACAACCTGGGGAGCTCCAGGTGTTCCATTTATGAGAAAGGTACAAAACAGAACTTCACTGTGACCTATTTCCACAACTAATAGGCATGATTTAAAGCTAGATCTCCTTACTCTAAGTTGAACACTCATTCTTCTATACCACATTGCCATGCAGACTATGCAGCTTTTGGGATGCTCGTCAATACGTAGCTAATAAGTAATAAAGAGAAAAGGGAAGGAAATAAGTATTTATATAGAACCTAGTATGTGTAAGGCACTGTGCTGAAGGCTTTACAGATATTATCCAATTTGTGACACCAAAACCAGAAAAAAAAAAACTATAAAAATTTTAAAATGATGTTTAGGCAAATTCTTTCTGAGTCAATAATAATAAATAAAGGGACAGTGGTGGTGCAGTGGATAGAGTACTGGGCCTTGAGTTAGGAAAATCTGAGTTCAAATCTGGTCTCAGACACTTAATTGTTCTCTGACCCTAGGCAAGACATTTAACCTTTGTTTGCCTCAGATTCCTCAACTATAAAACGAAGATACTAGCAACACCTATCTCTCATGATTATTACAAGAATCAAATGAGATAAGATAATAATTGTCTAACACTTAGCACACTGTCTGGCATATAGTGATCACTGCATAAATCTCCTCCTCCTCCTCCTCTTTCTTCTCAGAAAAGTGATAGACCTCAGCAGGGGTAGGGAACCCACCACTGGACTAGAGGGCAGAATGTACATTCCTTTAGCTTGTCTACTCTTTC
Organism: Gymnobelideus leadbeateri; assembly: GCA_011680675.1. Lineage (NCBI taxonomy): Eukaryota > Metazoa > Chordata > Mammalia > Diprotodontia > Petauridae > Gymnobelideus > Gymnobelideus leadbeateri. The sequence goes on from WOXC01003582.1 coordinate 919,315, forward strand.
TTTTTAAAATTTTATGTTTATTTTTAGTTTACGTTGCCTTTGGCATTTATGGGTTGATAATTCTGGAAACTGCCACAGTTGCTGGTGATCCACTCTCCTGAAGTCCACTCTAGCTGTTGCTGGTTGGGGTCACCCTGGGGCTAAAACCATGGGCTTGTGCGGGGCTGACGTTGGCTCCTAGCATGCTGTGATGGACCCTTCCTGTCCACCTGCTGGGCTGCCTTCAGTGGGAAATTTGTTTCTCTCTATCACTTTGTGAATCCTGTAGCTCTAAAATTTCTTTAGAGTCATGTTTTATAGGTATTTGAGGTGGTTATGGGGGGAGCTCATGGAGTTTTCCTGCTTCTTTGCTGCAGCCATCTTGGCTCTGCCCCCCCCCAATTTTTTTCTACAAGGGAGAACTTTAGACCCAAGGAAGTTATGAGCAATAGCAGGAGTGAAAAAGGAAAAACAAACCAAAAAAAAAAAGCATCAATCAAACATTTTTATTTAAAATAAAGAAAGTATTAGGATATTTAGAAAGGGACACAAACAAGCAGGGTGGTATTTGAATGAGTTAAATCTAATTTGCACTTTTAAAAACCCTCTAAGCTGTATATAACAAAGATTCAAACTGTCATATACAATCCTATTTTCTTATTCTTTGTATAAAGAAAAATGGTTAGTCAAGTTGGTAATAATAAAGGAAAAAATAACGATTCAATTAGCTTTTTTTAAAATTGTGTATTATTTTATTCAAAGTTCTTGGAGGCTGTTCACTTTTTCTACTCCACATCTTGTTCTGCAGCCTCCTTGGCTCATTTTGCCCGAATTCCAAAGAGACGGGCATTGGCCCGGGCCATTCGAAGACTAGCAAATGCCTTGAAATTCTTCTCATCTTCAGTAATGACACAAGCTTTCTCTTTCTTGTAGACATTTCTGATGGGCATAACTGGTCCTGTAAGCTGGGTTGCCAACTTGAGCTCTTCAGCAGAGCTATCTCCCTTCTTGGGTGCAGATGGTTTCCTTGGGAAGAGGATTAGTTTGGAACGATATTCTTTCAGTCGCTGCACATTTGCCTGGAGAGACTCTGTAGACTTATTTCGGCAACGAGGGTCCACAGAGATACCAATGGTCCGTGCCACTTTTTTATGGACACCAGCCACCCGAAGTTATTCCAAGCTGAATCCTCTCCTGGCACGGACTTTGGTGTGGTATCGCACAGTAGGGCACCTCACGATGGGCCGGATAGGACCAGATGCAGGGTGAGGTTCGCCTTCTGATCTTCCTGGCTGGCTGGTTATAACTCTGCCAGTCTTTGTGGAAATGGGGTTTAAGAATCATGCCATTTCGGCTGGGCGCCATGGCTGCTAAGAGCCCTCCTCACGGGCACCTCAGAGGATTGGAAAGGAAAGAGGCATCCTGAAGCACATTGGGATAGCGATTATTTCAGCCTATCAGAGCCCCCCGATTCAATTAGCTTTTTAGGCTATCATTTCACACTCGTTACTAATTTTACACTGGAGGTCCACTAAAACCTCCTGTTCTTGCTCACATGAATTCATTATGCTTCTCCTCTTGTAGAACTGATTTTTTTTAAAACCTCAAAGGCAAGACTTTTCATTTATTCCTGTTTACTTTTATCCTATTAGATCCACCCCCAATTTTTTATCACGGTAAGACCTTTTAGAATCATGATTGTTTTGCTGCGTCCTTATCCTCCCCAGCTTCGTATGGTCTACAAGTCAAATAAGTATTAATATCTGTCTATGCCTTTATCTGGGTCACTTATAAAAAATGCTAAACTGCACAGGGCTGAGCACAGATGCATGGGATACTTATCTGGACATCTCTCCCCAAGACACATTCAAGATTATTAATTTTTGGTTTCTGACATTCAGTGGTTTCTGGATCCATGTGGACTGCATTAGAATCTACTGTACCATTCATTGTCTAGTTCAATTGCAAGAAATACAAATACATTTTCCTTAAAAAAAAATACCCATTTTCAGGACAAGTATGACCTTGAGCAAATCATTTAGCCCCCTTAGACCTCAGTTTCCTCTTCTATAAAATGAAAGGGTTGGATTAGATGGCCTCTAATGTCCCTTCCAGGTTTAAATCTATGACCCAATGAAGCTTGATGACTGATTCAGAAAATAAACTTCTGGGAAGCATATGCCACCGATACAATTCACATTATTTTTTTTTGCACAATCCCTTCCAGATATTTCCTTCCTTCCTTCTTTCTCTCTCTCTCTTTCTCTCCACCTCCCCCCTTTTCTCTTCATTTTAATACTTAACGTTTTAAGGAAGACTTCTTTTAACTTCCAGTTTCTAGTTCCAGGAACTACTTTTAGCTCTCCGTCTAGGTTTCTCTGCTACTGGGGAAAGTAAGATTTCTTTCTTTCTTTCTTTTTCACCAAGTAGCCCCCTTCTTACCTTTATCCTGGTAATTCTTGTTTCTCCCTATCTCCTTCCTCCAGTTTTTGACAGAGCTTCTCTAGTGCTCCTTTGAGTCTAGGCTTTGAACTTTGGATCAGATCTCCCAGATCTTTCTCTGCTTTGTATCTTATTTTTCCTTTCTACCTCAGTTTTAATTACAAATGAGCCCCTTTTACTTGAAATTTCACCAACCTACCTGGGCCAATTGCAATTCCTTCTTGTTATTCTTCCTTCTTGCACTCCTTTTTTCCAAATGCCTGTTCAGCCATTCAAAACACATATTTATGTGTTAAAGGCAACCTCAGTCTTGCCCTGTAATCAGTCTCTCAAGCACCAGTAGCACTTGGCTGTCTATAAAAATGGACAGTTGGATTTTAACAGAGAAACTTCAGGCTTTTCTCAGAATGCTTCACAAAGCACACACCATCTTTGGGTGATAGAAAGCTTTTTTACCTCCTGTTTTGCAATTTTAAAAAATAATGGAAATCCAGAAGCAGCTCAGGTAAGTGCAAACTGTATCTCACAAACAATATTTTATGTCCAAAACAAAAGGAAACCTAGTTTTCCAACTTAAAGCCCTCACTTTACTTTTACATTTGAATTAACTGCTTTTCCTTACCACAGAGCTTTCTCATAATTCAAACTATGTATAGTCATTAATATTATATTGCTACACAGGTCATGACAGCCAACATTTAAGCATTAACATTAACTGGGCTTTTAAAATGCTGGAAAGGAGACCATATTATGTAACTAACTGCTAGAGTTTTATGTCTTTTAAAATAATGGGTAAAGTCTTATTTAAAAAGAAAGAAAGAAAGTGATCTTAACCTCCATAAAGTCAAGTCACTGAGTCATTATGTACAGTTTAGAGACTTCATTTGATGGCTGTTGGTTGAGGACTTCCTCTAACTAAAGGCACTTTTTTCGTTCTTGAGTATGTCTTAGGCATCTTGATATTAATGTGCTTAATGTTTATTTGTCTGGCATTTCTTCTGAAGTAGGGTCTAATTGGAGAGGTGGTGACATGACCAAATTTCTCAAGAGTCAGCATTGGGATCAGAATGACCTTGATTCAAATCACAAGTTTTAGTGTCTTTTCTAGTCCCCAAGGACTGCCTACTGATCCATCTCATATATGTAAGACACCTTGATGTGTGTATGAAGGCATTCAGCAAGAAACCTTGAGTGAGTGTAACCTGTTTACCACACCATAGTATGTTCTAAACTAGAGTATAGAAATGGATAGAGGAGGGCCATGAGAGATTCAGGACGTGAATAAATAGTAGGGAGCCTTTGTTCTGTGTTTTGCTATGAAGTTCCTTGTGAGCTAATATCCACCTCTGCAGAGGGGTGAGCCCCTGGGCTCTGAGAAATTTACAGATTAATATACCCAGAGTCCAGAAAGGCCATGAGAGCATGAACCTAGCTCTATGAGAAAAAGTCCAGTAAATTTGCAAAGCTAGCCATGGGGTGAGTCAGACTTCTCCCCGCCCCAATGTCTTTTTCTTCCTTCTTTGCCCTTTAACCAATTACAAAGCTCAAAGATCCCAAAGCACAGATCTGGCAACAGAGATAACAACCAGTTAACAGAAAATGTTTGTCTAAACGAGTGATTTTGTGGTTAATCAGCATCTACACTAGGAAGGGAGGGAAGTCAGCAAGGTGTTATCTGTTATCTCTGCTGCCAGACTGACATCCATGCCAGGATTTCTTTATACTGATGAAATCACAGGTCTGAACCAAAGGAAAATAAATTTTAATTATGAGCTTTAAGAGGACAAGGGCCAACCTTTATATTGCCATGTATGTTGTGTTTGCTATTACAGAACTGCTCTAATATTTCATTGTATCTTGGGTTCATGAAATGGAAAAGTCTTTGAGTTCTGAACAAGTGAAGATCTGGAGGTATCTCCTCAGGTACCACCTAGTTCCAATTCAGAGAAGAGCCTCACCAAAGGTCAGCCACTTGTAACAAGCCTTTTAGGCACAGAGATGAATGAAACATTTGCTAAGGCATAGAAGGGTTTTATAGAGGAAGTGCCCACACCAAAGAATTCACAGATCTTTTAACTATTGCACTCCACACAAGACTCCACTCTCCAGGCTTCTTTCTTCATGCTTCTGGCTAGCGTCCTTACCTCTGCCCAGAAGTCCTGCTCTGGTTGTCTGCCCAGAGCATTATTTCAGAAAGGGCAACAGAAATGTTCCATTTTGCATTCCCCACTTTACTCTTTGGGCTTCTTGTCCTCCTTCTCCTTACCTTCCCCAAGTGAGGCCCTGAGTGGGGCAGGTAGGTGGCACATTGGATAGACTAAACCTGCAGTCAGGAAGACTTGAGTTCAAATCTAACCTCAGGTATTTATTAGCTATGCACCTTGGGAAAGTTACCTAACTTTTTTTTCTTGCCTCAGTTTCTGCATCTATGATATGGGGATAATAATAAAACCTACCTCCCAGAGTTTTTGTGAGGATCAAATGAGATAAAAATTATAAAGTATTTAGCACAGTACCTGGTATACAGTAGGCTTACTATTGTTGGTGGTGGTGGTGGTTAGCTTTCCTCTCCCCCACTTTCTAGCTCTCTCCGTGTTGATTTCTTCTATTAGAGTGTAAGCTCTTTGACCATAAGAAGTATCACACAATAAGGACTTAATAAATTCTCTAGCTAGCTATACCTGCACCAAAAGTTTCACTAGGTAGATGACTATTTAGGAAACATTTAAATGGATATGCTCATTTGTCCCATCCTTCCTTCGGCTGGTTTTGTTGTGATTGATTTAAGTTGTTTTTTTCTGCAATCTACCTTTAATTATTCAACCACATCCTGGAAGAGGGATTCTGTATGTATAGTGAGGTCTTCCATGGGCTCCTGGCTGTGAATGACATTGTGCTGACTGCATCAAGTCTCAGAACATTGCCAAAACTTCTTAATTAGAGCTATAACCTCTCAACAAATAACCACACAGAAGGAAAAAATTCTATTAATTGAATGAAGAATGCCTATTTTTTAGACTAAGATATACAGACCATTGAGTTAGCCCATCGGTATGTGTATCGTGGACAGGCACTGCAGATGGACAATGGCTGCATCCAGAACTGAATAAGAGGAAGACAGCAGGCTGGATTCCCGACGGCAAACAACAGCAATTTCATGAATCTTAGCGTGTATTGTTGTTGTTGTTCATTCTTCATTTTGGAAGAAGACCAATGACATCACAGGGTAGTCTTGACTCATGCATGAATTGGATTTAAGTGAGAAAGAATTGCATAAAGTCATCAGCCTCACTCTCTCTTCCAGAGTCGCTGAAGTTCAGTGGCTAGACAAAAGTTAGGATGGCTGGTGATGGCCTGGGATGCGATATATGACCTTGATGTCTTTGATGCATGACCAAGCTCTAAGCACTCCACAGCTTCTGCTTCACCCATCAGCCCCCTTCATGGTTGTTGGAACAAATTCTCATCCACCCATTTTTCTGGGGAAGTCTTCACATGCTTGGGGTAGACATTCCCCTAACTCACTAACAGGCTTGAGGCCTGTTGGTTGCCTTCAGCCTGGGTTAGTCTGTCTCCTGAGATGGTCTTACTGGGGTGTGGCCATTGCACATGCTACAGCTTCTTGGAGCAACAGATGAGAACTGGGTGAAGGCAGACACCAAAAGTAGATGAGTAAGGTCACATAAAACGTAAGTAGTATCAGAGTTAGGACTTCTTGGGTTCAAGTCCTGTCCCTGACATATTCTGGCTGTAAGTGAGGTCTTACAAGCAGATGTGGAAATGGAAATGGAAATCATTTAACAGCTCAATGACCCAGGCAGCTTTCTAATAGTACGAGCTGTAGAGTAGCTGCTTATAGAAGCATTTTCCTTTCTACAATGATGAAATTTCAGATCTAGACTAAATCATACCTCCCCTTCCCCACCCCTGCCACCACCCTGTAATGTTATACATCTCAAATTATGGAACATCACAGCCTCCAAAAAATCTAAATTAAAAGCAACTCAAAGGGCAGCAGAGAGACAGAGGTTGGGCATAAATAGACATAGTACTACAGATAATTTGCATACAAGAAATAGCACAAAAATAATTATTTTAGAAATGCATGATTAGAAAAGATGGGTTGCTCACATAGCAAGAATGGGGGATGACAAATCAACAGCCTGTGTACTGTACTGGTACTCATGGAATAGTAAAAGATTTAGATAAAGGTCTGCAGGGTGTTTGATGGATCCTTGATGGAGGGCTCATGAGAAGACATGAACAAAAGTCGGACAGGATGGAAAGGTGTGGGTAGGCTGAGATCTGCCCTGTTAGAAAGAGTAAATACCTAGATTATATCACAGGCTCATATTGTAGTACATACAACATCCTCCTAACTTTTATCTTCTCTCCCTCTTTAACACTACTATTTTTGTTTCTTGTCCTCTGCTTTAAGACTTCCTTGGAAGATGGGGATAGAGAATCACCAAGGCAATATTCACAGCACTGAGAGCAACTATGAATATGCAAACATAGTTTTGAATTGCAAAATATAACAGACTCTCCATCTAGAAGACAGAAGCAAAACATTTATTCATACATAAGAAAGCCAAATCCCAACACCAGAAAACCAAATTCATCACAGCTTTTAAAGTTTGGGTCCAATGATTACATTCTGGAATTTTGGGTGCTTGTCCAAAGTAGATATAGTGATTGATGAATTTGATAGTGTGTTCATTTAACTCCACATCAACAGTCAACAAGCATTTATTAAATGCTTACTATGTGTCAGGCACTGGACTAAGCACTGGGAATAAAAATAGAAGCAAAAAGAAATATATGCCTTGCCCTCGAGAAGCTTACATTCTAATGAAGGAAGGCAACATATAAAAGGAAGCTGAAGTGGGTGGGTGTATCAGGTGGGGACATGACAGAGGAGTCAAGATTGGAACCTGGTGAGAGATCAAGAGAATGTTGGTCTGAGGTTGCCTCTTCAAATAAGGATTCTGGGTGTAGCCATCTAACCAGATAAAGTGGGCTAGAGGGACTACAAGGGGCTGAAGTTACTTGCAAGGTATGAACTCCAAGACTGAAGGGATTTCAGGATGAAGTGGTTTCTGGGGCAGGATAGAAAAGTCTGAAGTACAGCCTGGTGAGAAATGAAGAAATGTCATAACTGGATAATAGGCATTCTTTATCTACATGGTTTTTCCTTTTAAAAAAATAATTTCTAAATTGTGGAATAAAACAAGCATTTCCATAACATGGTATAATAAAAAAGGATATGAAACTGTATGTTATGTACATCTTGTTATTTCTTTTAAATATATAATAAAGTTATCATGTAAATTTCTTTTTTTCTCTGCCCCCCCCCAGGGATGGCCATTGTTAGACACAAATAAGGGTGTGTGTGTGTGTGTGTGTGTGTGTGTGTGTGTGTGTGTATAAAAAATCATTCTATACATACGTCTATTTATCAATTCTTGGTTTCTCCTTTGTGAATAGTTAGGATAATTCTTTTGAATGGCAATGGAACTCGTCCAGAAGGCTCAGCAATGAATCTTTAGGAATATATTAGAATTGTGCAAGATACCATGAAAGAAAAAACAGTGATAATCTTGTTTTATGATCAGTATCATCAGGTAAATCATAAAACAGTGAGACCTCTTCTTGCCAAGTTGTCCACCCCTGTCATGAGGGAGATCCAGCATAGAGCTGAAGTTGAAGAGAGATTCTTTATAGATGGTGAGGTCCTCTGCAACATGTTTATTATATGCCTATGTGCCAAAAAAAATCAAACCCTTATACCACAGCTTATTTCACATATCTGTGTGCTGGCATACAACTTTGTGTTGGCTGTAGGTACAAATCAATAGCTTGAAAGTCTTATCCCCAAAGATAGTGTGAAAACTAAAAAAAATATTGATTTTTTGGTATTTATAGGTACAGTTTAAGTCACGGGAGGATGCATCTGCTTCTGATGACCATTAATAAAAGAGTAGAGAGTATCAGATTATCAGATATGAAATACTGTGAGAGACCACTCAGTTGATTCTGATTTCACCTTAGATATCCTTCAATCTCCTGCCAATTTTCTTTCAAAGCATTTTCTCTCAAAATTTAGCTCCCATTCTTTAAAAACAATTCTCCTATTCTTCCCATGATAGTATAGTGGGAAAAGTTCTGGATTTGTTGCCTGGAGGATTTGGATTTGACTACTGATCTTCCTACTTGCTACCTGTGTGACCTTAAGTAAGTCAGTTAATGTTTCTGAGCCTCAGTAAAATGAAGGGGTTGGAGTCGGTAACCACTAAGGTCCATTCCTACTCTAAAACCTATGATTTGATGACCTCAAAGTACTATGTAAATCCTAGTTATTATGTAATCTTTAATCATTGTTGCACAGGAAAAGAAGGCATGGATGAGTTGCTGTCTACATTGATTAAGGGAGTAGCTACGAAGAAGATCCATTGAAATACTTCACCGCCAGATCCATTATCCAATTCTTGTAGACAACTATCCTTTTTCCCCGACCCCCAACACTGTCCCAAAGCAAATGAAATATAGCCATCCCTTCCACATCGGCGGGGGGGGGGGGGGGGAGGTTAGTGTCACAGAACCCTTGTTATCTGGAAAATCCATGTAAAATTTTTTTTTTATTCTCCCTTCATACCAGAGAAATCTTGAGTTGTTGTGGCATTAAAAGATAAAATGGGGGGGGGAGCCAAAATGGCGGAGTAGAAACATCTCATCCAAGCCTCTCTGCCCCCAGATTCCCCCCAAACTATGTAAAAAAGGACTCTGAAGAACTTCTGGAGCCCCAGCACCCACAGAATGACACAGAGAAGCTAACCTCCCACTGAGGACAGCCCAGCAGCCCTGCAGGAAGGACCAGCGCAGTGCTCTGGGAGGCGGCCGCACACACAGCGCAGAGTGCAGGAGCCAAGTCGAGCCCAGCCCAGGTCCGTGTGAGCCGAGGTTTTAGCCCCAGGGCGGCAGGGCCAGCAGCCAGCTGGAGGAACCCTAGAACACCAGCAGCTGTGGCGATTCCAGAATTATCAACACAGACATGCCTAGGACAAAGTAAGAGGTTAGTGTCCTATTGACTTTGGGACCTGTATTTGGGGAATGCGTCAGCTCCCTCCCCTGGGGGCTAGAAGCCGCTGAGGAGACACGCCATTTTGTAGTTTTCAGAGGCAGCTCTGGCTCCCAGCCTACAAATCGTGGGGAGATCCAGCGATCAGTCTTGGGGGGTAATCGCTCTTGCTTTAACCTCCCTGGATCTGGATTGTGATCTAGGGTGGAAGTTGTGGGTGGGTTTACAGCTTGCCAGAAACGGAAGTTGCCCCCCACACGTTCGGGACGAAAATTCCTCTAGCTGGCCTTAAAGCCATAGTGTGGCAACAAGCCCAAAAGTCAAGCAATTAAGTGGCAACATGCCAAGGCAAAGGAAACAGAAAAATGCAACCCTAGACTCCTATTTTGGGGGCATAGAGTGAGAAAAGGACTGTGAGGTCAGAAGTCCTGCTCCAAAAGCCCCAGGGGAAAACATGAGCGGGTTGCAGGCCATAGAGGACCTTAAGAAGGACTTTAAAAATCAAATAAGAGAAGTGGAGGAAAAATTAGAAAGAGAAATGAGAAGGATGCAGAAAAGTATGAAATGAGGGTCAACAGCCTGACTGAGGAAAACAACACCTTAAAATGAGGGTCAACAGCCTGACTGAGGAAAACAACACCTTAAAAAATAGACTAGCTCAAATGGCAAAGGAGGCCCAAAAGGGCAATGAGGAGAAGAATGCCTTAAAAAGTCAAATTTGCCAGATGGAAAAAGAATCTCAAAAGTTCACTGAGGAGATTAATTCCTTCAGAGTTAGACTGGAGCAAATGGAAGCTAATGACTTTATGAGAAATCAAGATGCTGTTAAGCAGATCCAAACAAATGAAAGATTAGAAGGCAATGTGAAATATCTCATGGGAAAAACCACTGACCTGGAAAATAGATCCAGGAGAGACAATTTAAAAATTATTGGACTACCTGAAAGCCATCATCAAGGAAAGAACCTAGAAATCACCCTTCAAGAAATTCTCAAGGAAAACTGCCCTGATGTTTTAGATCCAGAGGGCAAAATAGAGGTTGAAAGAATCCACAGATCACCTCCTGAAAAAGATCCCAAAAAGAAAACTCCCAGGAATATTATAGCCAGGTTCCAGAATCCCCAGATCAAGGAGAAAATACTACAAGCAGCCAGGAAGAAACAATTTCAATATTGTGGAAACACAATCAGAATAGCCCAGGACCTGGCAGCTTCTACACTGAGGGATCGAAGGGCATGGAATATGATATTCCAGAGGGCAAAAGAACTGGGAATGAACCCAAGGGTCACCTACCCAGCAAAACTGAGTATTTTGTTTCAGGGGAAAATATGGTCATTCAGTGGAATAGAGGACTTTCAAGCATTCTTGAGGAAAAAACCAGAGTTGAATAGAAAATTTGACATCCAGACACAAGAAGCAAGAGATGCCTGAGAAGGTCATCAGGGAAAAGAAATCAAAAGGAACTTATCAAAGTTGAACTATTTACATTCCTATATGGAAAAGCAATATCTGTGACTGATGATATCTTTCTCACTATGAAAATAATGGAAGAAGGGGGTGTGGTCATATGAATACATATGTGAATGTGTGTGTATATGGTTACAGTTATATATGGATAGAGGGCATAGGTTGAATTTGTTGGGAAGGGAGAATACTCAAGGGATGAAATTATGAGGTGAGAGAGGAAAGTGGCAAGAGGAGATGGGGAGAGACAGGGTAGGGTAAACTATCCCATGTAGAAGAAGCAAGGGGAAGTGGTTGCAAAGGAGGGGGAGAATAAGGAAGGCTAAAAAGGCAAAACCACATTCACACTGAATTTGGTTCAGGGAGAAAATGACATACATACTAAATGGGATATCTCAACCTGCAGCAGGATAGGGGGAAGGGGGATGAGAGGAGGGATGATGGATGGGAGGGCATCCTTGGGGTGAGGGGAGGTTGGAAGTACCCACTATAGAAGAGGGACAGGATCATGTAGGGAATGGACCAGGTGGGGGGTGGGATGAGTGGGAGGGAATTTTAAGCAGCCTTGTACAATATATCTACTATGATAATGTTTTGCATAGCTAGACATGTACAACATATACTGAATTACTTATCTCCCAAGAAGGAATGGGTGACAAGGGAGGAAGGAAATGGATCTGAAATTCGAGGTCGTAACATTAAATGTTTCAAATATATATATAAATACTATTATTAATACTCTTTTGCCTATAATTGGGAGATAAGATGTGCAGGCATTGGGACACAAAGATTCATCTTCCTCTAATGGAAAAGTCGATGGGGGTATGGGAGAAGGTATGGGAGAGAGCAGATTGGAGGAAGCGATATCTTGTGGGACTGCTATTCTGGGAGGTTGGGTAGGGGAATAATGGGGGGAAAATGATTGTAACTCAAAATCTGGCGGAAATGAATGATGTAAAACAGAAGTTAATAAAGCATTTGTTTAAAAAAAAGATAAAATATGTTGATATTATACAATAATATACATACATTTTGTGCATTTCTGAGTTTCTAAACTTTTTCTATGTTGTTTGTTGGCTTTCATGTGTCGTCTGTGGTTTCCTCAAAACTCCCCCAAAATTCCCATTTAATTTCCTATGAAAACTTGCTATTGAAACCATGATGCAGAAAGTTGCAGTGTCAAAGGGATAACTGTATTTATTCAACCTAGATAATTTTCTGTCTATGCCCCTGGTTCCCATTCACCTTTCCACATTTATTCATCCATCTCTGAAGTGCTCATCACATGATGAACATGGTTCATCCTCCCTACTCTTATAGAATCTCTTGGGAAAACTACCCAAGTATCTACTGGTTGACAACTTGCTTTTTGGTGGCTCAGATACCTCAAAGTGACTGTAGTTGGTAAAAGGAACTAACAAAATAGTGTTTCTCCCAGTCTTCATTCATTGTAACAGATTTGGAATCCTTTGAGATCTTAACTATGTCCCTTGACTGGATATTCATTAATTCACTTGTAGTGGGGCGGCCAGGTGGCGCAGTGAATTGGCTCTGGAGTCAGAAGGACCTGAGTTCTAATCCGGCCTCAGACACTTAATGCACACACAAACAAAAACCTAGCCGAGTGACCTTGGGCAAGTTACTTAACCCCAATTGCCCTCAAAAAAAAAAAATTCACTTGTAGCACAGTTCTTCTTCATGTCTTCACAAGACTGTAGGACTCCTCCCTGCTTCCAAGGTTCAGTATTCTTTTAAAATTTATTGTCTATTAAAATTCACCACCCTAAGCCCCTACCAAGGATTCTGTGCCAAGTCATGTCAGGTGATTCATGCAATCAAAGCAAAAGGCATTTAATTAAAACAGAATGCATGATAAATAACATGGAATTGAATCAAGTCATAAACATTCCTCAATCCTTCTGTTTTTCTGACTCAGCAAGAAAGGGACACAGAGAAGTGACATATAGCATGATGCTCTGGATTAACATTATCTTTGCTTAGTCACTTCCTTTTCATTCTCAGTGCGGCAACTCACAAGTGTTGACCTCTCAGGAATTAGAGATTCATTGTGTTTAGACCCTGTTTATGCTGCTTGAAGCTCCTTCCTTCCACACTGGCCATCTTCACAATCTCTGCCATGTCAGCCTGACCTTCACAGCCCATCTCTATGCCTTCAGTCCCATTTAGATATGGCTACCATTTCATTTCATCTCTCTTTCTAATCATGCTTCTACTCCTATGTTATTTCCACACATTTCAACACCTCAGTGAAGCTCTCTGTAATGGAAATGCAAATTTAAAGATCTTCCCTGCCCCTAGCTTAAGTGCACCTGGAGCCTGTGGTGGGAGGCTTGTTTTTCAGGAAAGCCCATACCTTGATACTTTGTGATTGGGCAGTGGGTCCAGAAGGTTGTTACATCTCTGAGCCAAGAGAAGGCTATATAAGCCCTGAGGAGAGGCTTTGCTTTGGGGCTCACTTTGAGAAGTGTAGTGTGATTTGACCAGATGAGACTCTGGGAAGCCTTGTTGAGAGCCCCCCGGCTTTGAAAACCCAGATGTTGATGCTTCCCTCTCTGGTAACTGTGATTTGGATTGATATAATGGTAGGACAGTTTGGAAGCCTGTCTGTTTGATCTGTAAGTTCTGTAACTCTGGAGTTCGGGGTGCTGACCTTTTTCCCCTGAACTAGGTAATGTATGTTTGTTTGATTAAAGTAAGCTTGTTAACCCATTTTGAGTTGCTTTCCTTTTGAAAAGCAGATCTAAGAACCTGTGCTGGCAGTCACCCTGGGGATATTGGGGTGCTTGCTGCTACAAAATGGCGACGAGGATGGGATCTGCTGAGTAAAAGGAAAGTATGGGGGCTGGGATAATTGTTTGTTTCCCAGTTGTGGTAGCTGTGATTCTGTGGAGCCATGGAGCAGGAGAGAATGGCCTGCATGCTGACTTCACTGAGCTGAGAGCAGGAATGGTGAGCTGCCTGCATGGAGACCTGTGGAGAAGCCTGGAGCTGCTGCCTTCTGCTGGAGGAGAAGGAACCCAGGAGTTTGGAGTTCAGCCACAGGACAAGATAAGGACTGTGAGGCAAAGCAGGGGCACTGAATGTGTTTCCTTGCTGCATCCCACAGTTTGGGACCCAGGGGGAGGATGGACTTGTGACTATGGTGGGTGGGGTGAAGTGCCATGGACCCCAAGGACCCCACATTGGTTTTGTTGCCCAGCTCCCTCTCGGGAGTTGGACGCAGGGGCTGGAGCAGTGTTGCGAGAAGGACACACCCCCCTCCTCCCAAGAGAACTTTATGTGATAATGCTTTGTATTTTGTGAATTGATGTGAAAATGCAATGTACTTTGTTTAAGACCCAGTGGCCACTTTGGTAACTTTAAATGTACCTGGAAAATGTGACCTAAGAGATGTTTAGTGCTAATTCAAATGTAAATTGTATATGCTATGGGCATGAAAGATCTTGGGGCCGAATGTAATGGAAATGCAAACTTAAAGATCTTCCCTGCCCCTAGCTTAAGTGCACCTGGAGCTTGTGGTGGGAGGCTTGTTTTTCAGGAAAGCCCATACCTTGATACTTTGTGATTGGGCAGTGGGTCCAGAAGGTTGTTACATTCTCTGAGCCAAGAGAAGGCTATATAAGCCCTGAGGAGAGGCTTTGCTTTGGGGCTCACTTTGAGAAGTGTAGTGTGATTTGACCAGATGAGACTCTGGGAAGCCGTTGTTGAGAGCCCCCCGGCTTTGAAAACCCAGATGTTGATGCTTCCCTCTCTGGTAACTGTGATTTGGTATTGATATAATGGTTGGACAGTTTGGAAGCCTGTCTGTTTGATCTGTAAGTTCTGTAACTCTGGAGTTTGGGGTGCTGACCTTTTTCCCCTGAACTAGGTAATGTATGTTTGTTTGATTAAAGTAAGCTTGTTAACCCATTTTGAGTTGCTTTCCCTTTGAAAAGCAGATCTAAGAACCTGTGTTGGCAGTCACCCTGGGGATATTGGGGTGCTTGCCGCTACACTCTCATAATGTAATTTAAATTGCTCAGAATGGAAGCATTCTCACATATCAGAGTCTGTGCTGGGTGACATTGCTATATCATACTATCATGTCCAGCCTTCTGGAAAATGGAGATCAAAGAAGAAGGAGGCTCTACTTCAGCCCCAAGCATTGTAGAAGCACATCTATTCATGGGGCTACCTCTCCACAATCTCCCATACCCTGTACAGTCTCTGGGATTCACTTTGGGTATGGAGCTATATCTGTAAACACGTATCCCAAATCACTCTGGCTTTCACTGAATAGCCAATAAACAGCCCAAGCCTTTATGACTTATTGTTTAGATTTTGATAACTTGGAATGAGTGTCAATAGCGACTATTTTTTATTCTGACCAGAAACTTTGAGGGTCTTCCCCTCCCAGATTTTTGTGATTGAAAATTAGGCCATCTTTTGTCTCAATTCTTACCTAGCCCTTAGTCATTGAATGGGCATTTCCTCAAAAAAGACCTTAATCTAGAAAGTCCAAGGTCATTCATTGCATCCCAGGCCAACCCAATCGTCCTTGACTTTTGTCTTGCCTTGACTTTGATGACTCTGGAGGAGAGAGTGAGGTTGACAACTTTGTGCAATTCTGTCTCATTTAAATCCAATTCATATGCAAGTCAAGATATCACCCTTCTGATATCATTGGTCCTCTTCAAGAACAAAGGACAAACACAACAAATTATAAAGATTCATAAACTGGAATATAATATATTTTATAAAATATACATGCAGTTATATAGTTCATAGCATCCACATAAAAGTCTTATATAGAGGACAGCATCCATAGGTACAAATGCAGATACATGACATGAAACACTCAAGCAAGACTGAAGACTGTGGACCTAATACAAAGCTCATGTACAATACATAACACATAGCACCTATAACCAAGTTGTATGTTATATACCAGTGTCCTGCAAACTATAATCCAGGTGCCAAATCTGGCCAGCTATTGGTCACACATGTTTTTGTATGGTCCTAATCTAAGAATGGCTTTTATACTTTTTAATAAAGTTTTATTGCACTTTAAAATGTAAAAAAAATTCTTTGCTCATGGTCCATACAAAAATAGGTTGCAGCTAGATTTGACCCTCTCTGTAGTTTACCAACTTCTGCTATAGACCAAATACAAAATTGATAGGTAATACAGAATCCATAGCACATAGAGCAAAGTATGCTGTAAACAAAATAAATAGGTCACAAGCAATGCAAAACATCATATGTTGTGGTTATGTACAAAGCACACAATTAGATGCAGTCCATCCACAAATATTGTCTGCATAAATATGGATTCTCCCTCCCACTTCTACCCAGTTACTTCTGGATTGTCATAAATCAACTCAGTCACTGACCAGATAAAATTGATACTTTGTCACCTGATTTCAGTTTTGTATCCCAAGTGTCCTCAGGTTCATTGACCTATAGTCTTAACCTTGAGTTTATAGATAGCCCAGGTCTCTGGTCTCCAACAAGGTAGGCTCTATGGGGTGGGAGGGGGCCCTCTGAGGTTTCCAGCATGTTGGGGGGACCCTCTCATTTTGAATTTTTGAATCTGCCAGGCTGCATAGGCGTGGAGATGTTATAGTCTACACTATTAGATGGAACTATTAGATTGATAAAATCACAGAATTTATTTTTAATATTTTGAGTACTGAGAATCTTAAAAGAAAAAGTTATTATTTTGTCTCTTAAGGAACATAGTCTACCTGAAATGGTATAATGGAAAGGTTGCAGTAGGGTTTTTTTCTTCCCCCAAGTCATTTCAAATATCATTTGTAAGAATCTTTCCATACTATTAATCTTAAGCCTTCCCATGCACTGAATCAACTGAAATAACATCCAATGATGAATATGAAAACAATGCTGTTGAGTTCCATGAAAAAAATTGAAATCATTTCCCATTGCTTCTCAGTAGTCACTTTCTAGTCTACAAAATCTATGAAGAGTTCTTGATTGTCAAGGTTAAGGTGTTCACCTCGTAGGTCCATTAGACCTCCAGGAACAACATTTGTTTACATTTATCCTTCCTCTTGCTGCTTCTAGATATGCAGTGTGGTATAAGGGATAGAATGAAGTTTGGAAATGGTCTCAGGAAAACCTCGCTTCAAACCTTGCCTCTGATACTTACAAAGAAAAGCAACAGACAAGGCATGAAACCTCAGTTTGCTCATCTGTAAAATGAGGATTATATCCTGTAGCATCTATCTCACAGGGATACTTCGAAGTTCAATTGAGATAGTAAATGTAAATTGCTATGTACATCTTAAAGCCCTATACAGGGTGTCCCAAAAGTCCTAGTGCAGTTTTAAGCCTTAAGGTTTAATAGCCTAAAACTGACATAAGACTTTGGGAACACTCCATATAATAATGTCAGATAATATTATTCCTTGCTTGGGTGCTGAGTTGTGAAGAGGCTTGGTTTAGCCACTTCTTGGGCAGGATCGCTGCATATTTCATGATGATGCTCTCTCAGCTCTGGGGAAGTGAAGTGAAGGTTCCCAAACGACTCCATCTCTGCCACAAGGATTCACCTATATAAGTTATTGTGGGTAAAACCCTTTATTCTATTGTTTTCAGCTCTCTGAAACCCAGCCCAGCAGAATCTGGAATTGTCTGAGAAGATAGGTAGACGGGCAAGGATCCTAACATATTTCTATTTCTCTGTTCTTGTGGATGGCTGTTAAATCATTACTGGAGTGATCTCAGTTCTTTCTTGAAAAGTATAAGGAGAAATTCTCTAGGGGCAGGCTCAGTAGCAAGATAACCAGACAGTGCTACCACCAGAGCTCTGGAGGGCCTTGAAAACACTATTTGAAAATGCCAAAAGCAAGCCTTTGATCTGTCACTAGAAGCTAGAACTATATAAGGGATACATTTCATGTATGCCGTTAATATCCATTACCTATGAAGAATTTTCTGGCCAAATAAAAGTGCCAGATAGATATGAAATGCTAGATATCCTTTGGACTAAAGTCTGAGCTGTCTTATTGTTGTAGCCTTGGCAGATAAGGTTTTAAAAAGTGCCCATGCTTACTTTTTTCAGTCTTATTGTATATTGGCCTTCTGTCCAGTCAAACCACCCCACAAGCCATTTTCTATACTTGGAATTCAATGTTCTGCCTTTGAACATGTTTAGAATGTACTGCTTTCCTTTCTTTAAAGTCCAGATCAAGACACACTACTCATATAATCTCCCTAGTTGTTCTTTACCTTTTGAAATTAATTTACTTTGTTTTAAGTTTTAATTTTTTTAAATTTATTTTTACTTATTTGTGTATACAGGATATCCCCTAGCAGAATATAAGCCCCTCGAGAAGCTGTTTTGGTTTTGTCTTTGTATCTCAGACTAAAGCTGTGCCTGCTTCAGGGCATACACTTTAGAAATGTTTCTTGAATTTAGTTTTATTGAAATGAACAAAATGAATATGAAATCATAGTCAATATATTGTGACACTGTCAAATTTAGTACTACTTCTACTAATATCTTATATTTGTGTGGCACATAGAGGTTTGCAGAATACTTTCATATATGTATTCTCATGTGACTGCTGTGAAGAAGGCACAGTTACCATCATTCAGTTTTACAGATAAGGAAAATGAGACTCAATGAGGCTTATTGAATCGTTCAAAATCTCACTGCAGTAAATGAACAAAACTTGCACCCAAGGTTCTCTTTCCATCAGCCCATACTAATACTTAAAGCAAAGCCAAGAAACGCCAGTCAATGACTTAGACAAAAACTTTAGAATATTCCATTCCTGGTTATCTGTGCACAGCAGATGATACAAAGTTGGTCTGAAGAAACTTTTCCATTATCCAAGGCTTTTAACTCAATGAGGGATAATAGTAACTTCCATTTACATAAGCTTTAATGTCTGCAAAGAACTTTCCAAACTGTCTATTAGTTGAATCTCAGAACAATCCAGTTCCTATTCCATAGGCAAGAACACTAAGGTTCAGACAAGCTAAGTGACTTGTCCATGGTCATATACCTAACAAGTATTAAAGGCGGTATTTGACCCCAGTTCTTTCTGACTCCAAGTAATACATCATATTTGCTAAGCTAAACTGCTTCTCAAATGTGTCATGTAGCTGGAACTGCAGCCTCTCCAGTCCAAAGCTTTCCAGATATCATCTGCGTTAGAGGCTCCTTAAGCAACAGGCGGCAGCTAGGTAGCAAAGTGGATAGACTACTGGGTTGGGAAGGCTCCTTTTCCTAAGATCAAATCTGGCCTCAGACACTTACTAGCTGTGTGACTCTAGGAAAGTCACTTACCCCTGTTTGCCTCAGTTTCCACATCTATAAAATGAGTTGGAGAAGGGAATAGCAAACCAGTATCTCTGCCAAGAAAACCCCAAATGGTGTGACAGAGAGTCAGATGTGACTGAAAAACAACAAATAAACAACTTTCCCCTTCTCTACTGTAGACTTTGCTATATTTCACTGTAAGCAGACTTTACTGTTTCACCTTATCAAAGACCCCAACTGCTTTTGTCCACTTGAGGTCCTGTTGTGCATTTCACAAGGGTAAGGTTGTTAACCCTGATTCAGATTTGAACTTGAGTAATTATTCTCCTCCTGCTTACATGCCCCAGCAACCTTGACTGGTTACAAGTCACTTCCTGCAGCACACTATTTCATAGTGTTGGCATTTATTGAAGAGATACTACATGACAGCTTCAAACAATACCAGTCAATTTTATTGTGGAAAAAAAAATCTCTGTAGTTTTTTTTTCATATGCATACCTGTATTTGTGGGAATGTATTGTGCGTCTGTGCATAAGGCTTTAGAAGGATTCAGAGCAAGAGCCATCTACACAGAGATTTACAGTAAAGCCATCTAATTCATGCTGTTTGCTGACAATATCTTGGGTGCCAGAAAAATAAGAAAGACTGATTCTGATGTTTAAACAAGATTCAAAGGCTATCATCATCAGTCAGACGTCAGTGACAGGAAAGTAGGAGTATGTGAGGCCTTAACATCTGAAAAACTTAAAAAGATATGGGAGGAGGTAGCACCTATCTGAATAAAGTCACTGAACCCAACATCATGAAACTTGTCTGTTGGTGTGATACATATACTGACTTGAGTTTTCTGACTGAGTCAAAGTGGCAAGAAGTTAGTGTGTGAGCTGGCTGACAAAAGTAGAAATGATGGAAATGAAGGCAAATTTGTGCTGGCATGCTCCAGGTGGCTGGAGGTTTAATAGATGGGAATGGGACGAAAGACAGTGAGTATAAGCTAATTCTGCTAGGATGTATTTCTAGCTTCAAGGAACAAACACCCTTGTTTTTCTCTTACACCTCATTTTTGCAAATGTCATTGTAAGTATGATAGTCACACAGGAAAGGAGAAAAATAGCTGGCTTACGGTCAGGCTGAATTAGGAGCACTACATAAGCCTGTGTAAGTGGGTTGACTCAGCAGGAACTAATTGAGTATTTGGGATATGTTTTCCCTTTGATGTGTGCATTCAATTTCATTCAGAGTTAAAGAGAGTATATGCATTAAGAATATATAAACCCTTAAAAATATTCAATCTAATTCTTCTGGGAATTTAGGCCAGTGGCGAAGGTGTGTTAAACAATGCTTACCAGTCATTTCAGCCAGTGTATTTCCTAGGCAAATAGCCTCTTCATAAGGCCACAGCTCATGGCAGGGCAGGGAAGAATTGGGTTGGGTCCTCTTTACAACTTCCCTATTCCTGTCAACAGCATTTAGACTAGATTTGCTGGTATTTACTCTTTGGTACTTCCCTTTCCATCACTTCTAAAGTTCAGTCTATCTCCAAGCCCTATAACTTTTCAAATGATCCTCATCCCTTTCTCTCCGCTCCCAGAGCCTTACCCCTAGTCTAGGCCTTCATTTGTGCAGCAGACTCCTAGCTGTTCACCCTGTCTCCAACCTTTCTTCATCTCCCCCAATCCATCATCTAGAGACCTTCTTCCTGGATCACTGTCTTCATTATGCCATTCCCTTGGTCAAAAAACCCTCTATAATCTGACTCTAAATCTGTTTACTCAAATCCTACCTGGCCTTCAATGCTCTGTTCAAGTCTCATTTCTTCCATAAATCTTTCTTTAATTGCTTCAACTTAAACTGGACTCCCCCCTCTTTGAGTTCCTATTGTATTTACTTTACTATACCAGTAAATCCAGAAATATTTACTGAGACTTTTCTGTGCCTACCATTATTTTATGTAGAAAACAAAACAAATCTAAATTAAAAGAAGTAAACCCACAAGAGTGTCAGTATGGTATCATGGAAAAAGCCATGAATTTGGAGTCAGAGAATCTAGGTTCAGAACACAACACTTACTACCTGTGTGACCACAACCAAGTCACTAAACCACTCTAGGCTTCAGCTTCCTCATCAGCAAAATGAATGCATTGGACTAGATGAAGTCTAAGGTCTCTTTCCATTCTAAAATTGTGTTTCTAAAGAGGTCATAATCTAGTTGGGAAGATAAATATCCATACAAAAAACATAGTATTTTAAACCTGGAAGAGTCCTCTAAGATGTTCATTCAATATATGCTACAACCATTTCCCAAAAAATGTTTATCAGTCAACACAACTGTTATTACCAAAGGCCTTACTTCTTACCTCTAAGCTTAAGAACTAGATTCCTTCGTTATCCTGTATCTTGTGTCTCCCATCCTTTTCTCCTTCTTTCCCCCTAATGCTCTATCTTGTGAGCCTCTAAGGTAGGCAACTTTGAAATCAAGGCACTCCAGGATTCAAATGTACCATTGGGCAAGTCCCTTTACCTGTCTGGGTCTCAATTCCCTCACCTCTAAAATGAGGAGGTTGGAAGAGATAATTTCTAAAGTCCCTTCAAATTTGATATCTAGGATCTATTAGATATGAATGGAGCATCTCCATTAGAGAGTTTATATATTTTGCTGTTCTGCAGTAGAGCTTGGGTTGGTAGACACCAATTTAGTCCAACCCCACCCCTTTTATAAATTAGGAAACTCAGGCACACAGAAGATGTGATTTGATAAAAACCACACTAGTGACACAAGAAACAATAAATGAAGAAAAGAAATTATAATAAGCTCCAATTAATTTGTAATTTGGATGTTAGTCTCTTTTTCCCACCTGGATTAGAAGGCCACTGAAAGCATCAATTTAGTCTTGTAATTTCCTTGTATCTCCTACAGAACCCATCTTGGTGCTAGGGACATCATTGGTGTTCAAGAAATATCTGTCGTGAATTTGACTGAGCCCATATGTGGACAGTCATAAAGTCTGAAGATCGACATGACTGTAAAGTAAATTCAGAGGTGTGCTTGCAAATGTTTAACAAGCAGCTCTCCAAAAAGCACAATGTACTTTTAACTTTAATCTATATTAAAAAGATCTTCTTTATCACTTCCATAAGTCTAGGCAGTCAGCAAAACAATAAATCAAGCCCTGATTTGTAGTTTTCATTTCTAAAGTGTAAATGTTCACACAGAAAATTTAATAATCTGCTCTCCCAAGTGATAAGAGCTAGTTCCCTCAAACCACTTTGGCTGCTCTTTTCTCCTGTACAAGTTACTGATGGCAACTGAGTGATTTTCTATGGATACAGCTGGATAGGAAGGGAGGGAGGGAGACACTACTCTATTATTTGTTGAGAGGAGCACTTAGCAAACAGTTTTTTTTTCTTTCCTTTCTTTCAAACATGTTGAACATTCTGTCCTTTTTAAAAATTTAATTAAATATATATTTTTTTCCATTAACCAGTTAATGGTAGAATAAAATACAAGGTTTGCGATAGCATTGTTCTATTTTTCTAGATTTTTTTTTTTAAAGCAATTGGGGTTAAGTAACTTGCCCAAGGTTACACGGCTAGGTTTTTGTTTGTGTGGATTAAGTGTCTGAGGCCGGCTCTGAACTCAGGTCCTTCTGATTCCCGGGCCGGCGCTCTATTCACTGCGCCACCTAGCCGCCCCTATTTTTCTAGATTTTACTATTGATTGACATAGAAACTTATCAAGAAATGAAAACTCTTAACTGGATTTGGAAATCATCATTAATACTTCACTGGGAACTTTTTCAATGATGATGTCACTTCTATAAAATTGTTTTCCCTTTCATTTCCTTTTTTTAAAAAAAGTTATATAATATTTTAATCTTTTCCCCAGTTACATAGCAAACAGTTTTCTAAAGGTAAAGGTAAAAAAAAAGTAAAAACTCACTGGGTAGGCACTATGACTAGCTGAACCTTGACTTTTCTTAAAGCTCAGTACTACTACTTTGGATTCCTAATTACACAGAAAATGCTTAAAAATCTATCAGTGTTTATAGTAATCAGGAAAAAGTTTAAAAAATATATCTTTAAGGGGCAACGCAGTGTATAGAGCATTGGCCTGGGAGTCAGGAGGACCTACGTTCAAATCTAACCTCAGACACTTACTAGCTGTGTGACTCTGGACAAGTCGCTTAACCCCAATTGCCTTGCCTTCCCCACTCAAAAAAAAAGTATCTTTATCTGTTCAATATAAACCAGAATCAAACATTTCTATCATTTAAATTTTATTTTTCACATCTATTTTAAGTAATGCTTTCGTAATGATAATTCATACCTGTCTAGTCCTTCCAGGTTTTAAAAGAATGTAGATGTCTAAAATTTTATTTTAATAAATGTCATGTTAAAATAACAGTGTATAACACTTGCAATTCTTTGTTGACACATTTCATAATCTAAACAGGATAGGGCTTGCCAATCTGATTTATTATTCCCCAAATTATGTAATAGGTAATATTTTATTACTACCATACCAACTCAGTGAAGTGATTTGGTTACTTAAGAGCAAAGTATTTACCTGCTTCATGTGTATCAAGGAGCAAAATTAATTTAATCTCAATAGGTATTATAGTATCAATTAATCTTTTGAGACTGTATAGTTTATTGTCAAGAAAGAAAAAAAAATCCCAGGCAAGTTGAGGGTGTAAGTACAGAGTAGATTCTGTGCAATCTACCCCCTGTGCTACCTTGATAAGGAACCTATCACAAGGCTATCTAAGCACACACACAATCTAATTAGGCTAAGTTAATTTACTTATGTGAGAAAAAAGAAGTTTCTAATTTTCTTCTTCACCAAAAGTGTTCTTGAATGAATCTTGTAAGACTCTTAGGGTCTACCACGATATTAGCACAAGGGACCTAAAACTGTAAACTGAGGGAAAATAAAGTCGTCCTTCACTTGTTCTCTGTAAAAAGTAGCTAAAGATCATGTAGGTGTCCAGTGGTAATGTTTTCCATACCTAATGGAAAACTTCACCCTTGCCAATTTTTGCCAAGTTTTTCATTAGTGACATTGGGAATAAAGTTTGTAATGTGGCTTATTTGGGGATGTAGGGAATGGTCTGAAAGAGTCCGATACTATATAGCTTTTAGAGGTTAAATGTTTGATTTCTAAGTATTCAAGTACCTACTGTGTAGTTCAATGGGAAGAGCAATGTCTCTGCTGTCAGATGACTAGCCACTACACAGTTTCCAGGAGACGGTACGACACTGCTGCTTTCTATCCTTCAATCTATAAAGTACAAAAAGGGAAGGAGGCTTTATTGGCCGAAGGACAAAGGTCCTAAAAGTCCTTTTAAGTACCGTGCCCTGATTGTCTTGGTAGACAGAGTTCCAATTCCTCTTTTAACAGCTTACTCTCTGTGTGACACTGAGCAAATCATTTAGCTTTCCTGGGCCTTAGTTTCCTCATCTGTAAAATGAAGGGTTTGGCCTCTATGGACACTAGGGTCCATTTCAATTCTACATCTTTTATCCTAGGTGATGGGTATACACACAAACAAAAATGAAAAACAGTACCCCACCTTCCAAGGGCTCCCATCCTACTGGGGTAATACAATATGGACACAGATAATCAAGTACAAAGTAAATACTGTCCCTTAAGGAGGGAAAGGACACTAATAGCTGGAGGAAATTACCAAAAGCTTTGCGAAGGAGAAGAGGGAGAGATGAGGAAGACACAAATTCAAAGCCTGGGGGCCTTGCACAGACAACCTGTGCAAAGATTCAGAGCCAAGTGTGGGGCACAGAAAGTAGGCTAGATTGATTGGAACACTGAGTGCCTGAAGTACGGTAATGAGAAATAAGCTTACAAAGGTTGACTGGAGCCCATTGTGAAAAACTTTAATGAGAAAACATAGGTTGTAATTTTCTTTCTTGAAGCAATATAGGGAGACGCTGTAGATGCTTGAGCAAAGGAAAAGCATAGTTAGACCTGTGTTATAGGAAGATTATTTTGGTGGCTGTAAGCATCCACTGGAGAGGGAAGAGACTGGAAACAGGGAAACTAGTTATGACGTGGTTTCTAAAATTATTTTATTTTCCAATTACATGTAAGAAGTTTTACACGTTTTTTAAAGTTTTGAGTTCCAAATTGTCAATCTCACTCCTTTCCTCCTTTCCCCTTCATTGAGAAAGCAAGTGCTTTGATCTAGGTCATACATGTTCAGTCATGTAAAACATTTCCATGTTAGTCACTTTGTAAAACAAAAGAGGCCGAAAAAGCAAAAAATGGGGCAACTAGGTGGCACAGTGAATAGAACACTGGACCTCAAGTCAGGAGGGCCTGAATTCAAACGAGGCCTTAGACACTTGACACGCTTACTAGCTATGTGACCTTGGACAAGTCACTTAACCCCAATTGCCTTGCCTTCCCCCCTCCAAAAAGATATTTTCAAAGATCTTCAGAGAAAAAAATAACTTCTGAAAACTCCGGAAAGATGGGTCTTCTTACCTACCGGATGTGCAAAATTCAGGAGGGGAAGAATTATAGAATGGGTTAAAAGGAAAACTCCACTGAAAGGGAAGGAATTGATGACTAACGATGTGCTGGAGGGCCATACAAAAGGCAGTGGCAGGCTGAAGAGACGACCTAGGATGAAAGAATCCCAAACCACTCCCTCCCCCGTACCGCTTGACCTCCCCCCATACCTTTATGTCACATCTAGAGTCAGAGTACAGGACCAAATATGTTAAGTAAGAAGGGAAAAGGGATAAACATTCATAAAGTGCCTACTACATTCCAGGCACTGTGCTAAAGACTTTACAAATATTTTCTCATTTGATCCTGGGAGTGATCTTATGAGGTAGATGCTGTTATTATCCCCATTTTGTAGGTGAGCAAAGTAAGAGGTGAAATGACTTGCCTAGGAGGATCACCAAGCTAATAAGCAAATAATGTCTGAGGCAGGATTTGAACTCAGGCTTTCCATCAGAGGTCATGCTATAGGCTGTGTCTTCTTTTCACTGACACAGCACCCCTTCTGGATGTTCTCATGGGGATTGGAGAGGTCCAAGAAGCCTCTCAGGTCTGGCCATATCATACCAAAATTCTATGTTTGAAGCTCCTAGTCAAATACAGGGCACAAAGTCCCTGTGCTCCTTGGGATGACACCTTGCTACACCCAACAGATTCAGAGTTTCATATACTTTATATAAAATCCTCTTCTTCTGTTCTTCTTTATATGTAAAAATGCTCATTTCTTTTGATGTTTGACAAGTTCATAATAAAAAAGAAAAATTGAAAACAAAAAAAGCAAGCAATGCAGGCTTGAAAAGTTGCTGAAGGAAGATGTTTAATGCCTTTTAGTTCAACTTGAGGAAACTATTTGGGAGATGTGACTGACTGAACATGTGGTTTGTAATGTGAACAATAATTTACCACATTTTTGAATTTTAATAATAATAATAATGATAATTTCCAGAATTATCTGGAAAAGGTATAAGAGGATCATTACAGGGTCATGAAAGGGCAAACCACCTTGAAAACACATTTCCTAGTTCCTTAGTTATATTTAAGAAAATAAAATTTAGCCCTTAAGTTTGGGCTAAAAATAATTTCACCTCTTTTGTTAAATTACAAAGCCTAAAACAGCCCTGGAGACAATCTTTTCTTGTTCATCTCACACACAGGCAACTGAAGTATAACTCAAAGCCTTGGATACGAGAAAAGCACCTCGTTACCGTCACCGAGCTCAGATGCGTCTTGTCATAAGACAAATAGCTAAGGCATCCCATGTCTGCCTAAAGATTGGCAGAAACTACAATCCATGTTTTAAGGTTCAGAATAAATTACCTGAACCTGCAAAGAGCTTTTGAATTCCATAAATTCCACACAAGTTTGAAGTTTCAACTTACATGAACAGTTCACAAAGTAGGACTTTTTCATCAGTCATTACTGTTATTTTAATTGGCATAATTCACAAAGGCAGGGACTTTGGTAGATAATACCATATCAGCCTCATTCCCAAATTGTTAATGAAGGGGAGAGAGTCAACTGGGAGGGAAGGAACAGAACCTATAACAGTTTTGTTGGTTATATATACAAATGAAAGGAAGAAATGTGAATAGTCTTGGTTTTGCCTCTGTGCATTCCTACCCTCCATATAGACAGGAGAGCAAAGTAGGTTTTAGAATTAAGAAATTTTAGGACCCCAAGCTATAGAGCCCTTTACAGTTATGGAAAAACCACTATTTGTATGATGACTAGGTGTAGTCTAACTGTTAGCAGCAGTTAAAACTCTGGTGGGGGTATGTGGAATGCCAGTCCCCAAAAGAGAGTCTCTGATAGGGAGACCAAAATTCCTTGAGGGAAGTAAAAATTAAGCCTAGGGGCTGCAAGCTTTGAGGACCCTGTTCAACTTCCTAATGTGCTTAGTACTTGGGGCAAAGAATCTCCTACTGCAGACTGAAGGCTTTCTAGTTAGGGAATGGGAATGAGAATAAGCATTTATAAAACACCAGACACTTTGCTAAGCACTTTTATAAATATAATACATATTTATATATGTATATAATTTATATATTTATATATTATATATGAATATATTATGTATAATATATATTCATATATAATATAAATATAATCTCATTTGATTCTCAAAACATCTCTGGGAGGTAGGTGCTCCTATTATTATAAATATTATACTTATTTTACAGATCAAGGAAACTGAGGCAAAGAGAGGTTAATTGATTTGCCCAGGTTCATGCAGCTAGTAAGTGTCAGAGGTCAGATCTGAGCTCAGGAAGGTGAGTCAATGGAGAAGTCCCATACCCCATTCACCTCCCAGGTAAGAATCTTGATGGACCATGACTGAGGACTGCTGCTTTTTAAAAACTTCAGTACTTTCATATAAAAGAACATGGCAAAGGCTGCTTTTTTCATGAGAAAGATAGCAGCAAAGCCAATGACTTAGCTAAAGAAAGAAGCTAGAAATAGAGAGAAGTCTATAACCACATGCCCAGTGAAGTCATGCCTGGAAGTGATGAGGGAAAACCTGTACATCTAGCAGAGTAGTATTTGGCAGAGTCTATGCATCTAGCAGAAGCAGTGCCTGATAAAGACAGCATTTTCTTTGGAGAGCAGTCCCAGAAATAGCAGTGCAATGGCATTCTCACAAGAAATCAGTGGTCCTAGAGTATCAGGTAGGAGTTGTCTTTCCCAGATGTGTGTTCTGGTCCCATGTGTTCTCTACTTGTATCTCTTCATATGGGGGCCCTGGGTATCTGGTTTCCTACGTGTGTCCTTTTGTCTTTCTATTTCCTATGTGTGTCCATTTTTACCATATGGAAGAATGTACTCCACGTTTATGTTAGAAATGTTCTTCCTACTTTTCTTATGAAGTTCGCTCAATAAATATATTTAGTTTGATTTAATGTTTCTTCTATTAATAGTAGATACATTGGTGGGGGCTCATAAGGCGCATAGTTTTGGGTTTATACAGACTCAAAATAGGACATAGAACCTGAGGTAAAGGAGGTGGGATACCTTAGGTATTCCATTAATAGCATATCCTTCTCTATTTTTTTTTTTTGGTTTTTTGCAGAGTGTAAGTTGACCTAATATATATGTTGCCATATTAATAATTTAAGTTTTTATGGGTTTTTTTCTCTTTGAGTGGACCACCATTATGGCATTACTACTTATAGGAGAGGCAGTCAACTGGCAGCAGAACTTCCCCCAGCCTGCTACTTGAGCAGCTGCTGATGGATAGGTCAGAAGTTGGGGTGGGCTGGGATGTCAGTTGCTATTTTAAGTAGCAATAAGAACAAAAAAGAAGGATCATAGGTGATCTCCATCCATTGATAAACTGGAATCAGTGGTATACAGGAATCATGGCAGAGAGGTCTTGGCTGCAAATGTAACTAGTTTATCAGCTAACTCCAAATGGGGGAGACTTTTTTAAAAAACACCCTAAAAATTCAACTTATGTGCCATAATAATTACTAGTAATTAGACAAGAACTAGGAGATGAGAATAAAGGACTACCCAAACCATTTTTGTTCTATACTACAAATTTTATCATACTCATCAGTTATGATTTTGAGAGTAAAGCCTGTTACATACTTCCAGGGTACTGAGCGGGGGGAGTAGCAGCTGTCTCACAAACTATTGTTGTCAACGCTTCCTATGTATTGGCTCAGATGGATGTGAAAAGCCTGGCGCTATCCTCCCTGAAAAATAGCAGCTGCCATGGCCAGTCTAGGATCCAGGGAGGTTTTTTAATTTGTATGTGTATGTATGGTTTTCCCAAGACAGACTATATGGTTTTGGGCTTGAACATAAGAATTGGTGCTGAAAGGAAACTAAAGTCTCTGGTTTAACAGGTGAAGAAACTAAGGCTCAAAGAAATGAGGTAACTATAGGTAGTTTAGGTAATTGCCAAATAAGTAATAAGTGTAAGTACATATGTGCCCAAGTGGATTTGTTTCCTTACTGAAGGTCATGGGAGAAGGGACAAAGTTCCCACAGGACCTTAATTAACTGCCTAATGCTCACCTCATCATAGATCAGAAACTATTTGACTTGTGTTGTGGGATTGTCTCAGTCACTAGGAATACCGATGAAAGATATTTTTAGACGTGAGCATGGTTGATTGAAAGATATGGAAAATCCTCAAATCTCATTCCCAAGTTGTGCCAAACTAGCTATAATGGATCTTGGTTCCTTTTATTTCCCCTGTGTGTCTTTGGGATAAAATCCAAAGAGCTAGAAAATACCACTCCCAAACCCCAAAGAAAAAAGGTAGCCTAAGGGAATAGAACGAAAGAATTGGGAAAAATCACCGAGTATGTAATCAGAAGAACTGGTTACATGTGATTCCATAATTACTAAAGAATATAATTTTAAAAATAGATTCCAAAAGACTGGAGTTCAGTTCAGGGAAAATAACCAAAAGAAATATCTGTTAGGTTCAGGTTTGATCTGCAAAGTGTTTCAATATTCCAATTCAATATTTCAAAAGATATATAATTTTATCACTGTGGATACTTCTCAGATCAAAGAAAGTAAATGAAGGGGTTAGACAAGATAACCTCTGAAGTAACTTCTAGGTATAATTTTATGCTTCTAAACCCATGAATTTAAGATTGTTACTCCTTTACTTCTACTTTTTAGTTGACCATTTCATGAATCACTGTGGCAAAAAATATCATTACCTGGGAAATAAAAGAAGTGGATCCGACTTACAAACAAGTAAATTTAAGCTCAATGTAAGGAAAAATTGGACACAATTGGAATTGTCCAAAAGTTGCACTGGGACATGGTGTGTGGCTGCCCTTGGACTGGAGGTCTTCAAGTATGATATGGAAGGCCCTTCTTTTATGGGTTGAACTAAACAAATGACCAGGAAGTCTCTTCCAACTCTGAAATTTATGGTTTCAAGGAAGGAACTTCAGAGTCAGGAGGACCTGAGTTCGAATCCTTTCTGTTTTGTCAAATTGTATGGGCAAATCTTTTAATTTCTCTGAGTCTCAGCTGTTTATTTGTAAATGGAGATAATTATGTTTACATTACCATAAGCAAAGTCCTTTGGACGCCATAAAGTTCTGTATAATGGTAAGCTGTTTCTCTCTCTCTCTCTCTCTCTGCTTCTCCCCCCATCAGGTAGGCTGCTCCTGGAAGGACAGAAATACAAACATAATAAAGTCTGTACTTGAAGTCTTTCCAACCTGGTAGGAACTACTAGAGTTAGCAGAACTTTTCAGAAGCCACAATGGGAGAAGGACTTTAGTCATAGTTCACTACATGACTTTAATGGATCCATGCTTTCCTTGTTGATTATAAACACACACACACACACACACACACACACACACACACACATTTTCCATATATATACTCCACAGAAGGTCCATTCAATGAGCAGTTCAATCATTTTAGAAAATATAAAAGTTTCTATTAATCCAGAGAACTAAACAAGAAATGCCCTAATGCTACCCAACTATACACATTCACCTGCTGCCAGAGAATGATAGACTCAATATGCAGAACTAGATATACATTTTTAGACCTGGTCAGTATAAGGAATTTGTTTTACTGGAATATACATATTTATCATAAGAATTTTATTTGGTTGAGAGAGCAGAGAAGGGGCTAAATTTTTCAATAGGGGGAAGAGAAGGGAAGAGATAATAAATGCTGGTAAAAAAAGTGAATAAATTTATTTATTTAAAGAAAACATGAAGGTTTGGTTCCCATTCAAACTGACTCACTTGATGCTATAAAAATAACCTCCTCTCCAAAATACAACCCAGAAGTAGATGTGATAAAATGTAAATGAGGGTCTTGAGTATTATAAAATTTTACGGAAGGGAAGAAAGGGATTTCTTGGGGCAAAAATGATGATTGTCTATCATGTGAATATGTGTCTGAATGGTGGGAATCTCTGAAAAGGGAATATAGTGATTCCCTATGAGGGGGAAGGAGACTCCAGATTAGTCTGGGTGTCTAAGAAAAGGGGAGGGAATATAAATTTGTGAAGAACCAAGAGAGATTCTTGGTGAAATGATGGTTTTCAATAAGGATATGAATGAATGGGGAATTGATCCAAAATGAAGTGGTTTAAGAAACAGGCTTCCAGAAAAAGTCTTAAAAGTAAAGCATAAAAATACATAATACAGAAAAAAGCATAGCTGGCAAGGATAAAACCCAGTTCAGTGCTTTTTCCATTACCCCATTAGAGGCCAATTTAGCTACTTAGATCTGCAATCTCATCAGTGTGGGTATTCTCTCTCTTACATCTCTCTACACCTTCCCATGCCAAGCAGTGAGACCAACATCAATCAAAAGATATTTATTGCATGTCCCTACATGTAGCACACTGAGCTATAGATTATGTATGTGTGTATATGTATACACATACAGTATATATATGTATATAATATGGAATATTTTGTTTGTACAATAGTCTGGAGGTCAGTGTCACTAGACTGGAAAGTATGTAATGGAGTGAAAAATATAAGAATACTGGAAAGGTGGCAGTGGCTAGCTTATGAAGGGCTCTGAACATCAAACAGCTGGAACCATTGATTGGCAGGGGCAGTGTGACTTTGAAAAGTCACTCCCTCTCTTTGGACCTCAGTTTCCTCAACTGTAAAATGAGGAAGTTGGACTAAATCAGAGGCCTCATACTTGAAGTCCAAAACTCCAGAGTGAGGCCAGAACCAGATCAAAATGAATTGGAAAATGTTTAATAAAATAAAAAATATATTGATGTTAATTTGTGGTTCTTTGAGTCAACATGTGGCTGAAAGGATGTTTCCATTTGAGTTTGACAGCAATGTATTACCATATTTCACCACATAATCAAAATTGTCGCACCCTGTTTTTTACACCCAATCCAAAAATTAGTTTATAGCCTTTCATCACATAATCGTCACGTAATCGTTGCATGGTCTAATTCTGTTCATGCTTAAAAGGTAAACAGAGCAGCAATGTATTCACCAGTGGCATATGGATACCCATTTATCTCTGGGGTATTGTGAGACATGAGCCTAGAATTCTCAGGGCAGGTGCATTGTCAGTGTATTTCTGAAAGCTGATTTGCATGGTTTGTTTAGAGTGCTTCAGTACTAACAGTGTTGTCATTCAACCTAATGAAGAGCTAGAGATGCAGGGGGAGGAGGATAAGGGCAGGTGAAGCTGTTATGAGTCAGTCATGTGATATGGTAAGACTTGCATCTTCCCAATTTAAATGCATATTCATGAGTATTCCATGCACCCTACTCTTGCACCAAAGATAGTTTAATAATAAATGATTTTTAATACTGTCACAGTTTTTAAAAGCTTCACATAATGATTGTACCCCACTTGTAGCAAAAAGTTGGTATAAAATCTGTGACAATTATGTGGTGAAATATGGTAGATGATCTGAAAAGTCCCTTTGATTTTAAATCTAAATTAAAAGAAATGTTATAAATAAAAGAAGTACCTAATTTAGCAAGTGATTGGATAAATGAAATGAGGAAGAATAAGGAGTCACAAGGTTTTGAAACTGGATGACTGAAGGTGGGTACCCATCAACAGAAATATGAGTTTTCCCATCTGAAAAAAATGAGGGAATTGGTCTAGATGGCTTTTACTTCTAACTCTTTGATCTTATGTTTGGAGGATTTACAGCAACCACAATCATGATAAAAACTGTGACTATAAATATTCTTGTATGATGCTCTATCACAAAATATAACAAACTCTCCATATAGAGGACAGAAGCAAAGCATTTATTTAGACACCAGAAAGCCAAATCCCAAAACCAGTAAGCCAATCCATCATAGCAGCAAAGAAATTAATAAGCCATAACAACACAGACAGCCAAACATCCTTTGGCCTTCTCATAAACCAATATTAAACCAATATTTACTCACAAGTCTATCTGATTCCTTGCCAGAGTATCTTTTCCCCCAGCCATCTAGTCAGTTCTGACTTCCATCTTCCTGTGGGTTCTGCTCCACCCATCAGCAACTCCTCCCACCATAGGCTCCATGTTACTACATTGAGTCTGTTAGGGGGAAGAATTTATTTTCAAAGCTGGGGAGGTCCTCAAATTCCCTCTAGGCCTAGTGAGGGGCAGGGAAGATCTTCAAATTCCCATTTCTATTACAAGTTTAGGGGGGAAAGATGAGTTCTGTTTTGGATATGTTGAATTTGAGATGCCTATGGGATGTTCAGCTTGAAACGATCAACAGGCAGTTGATTTGGGGCTGTAACTTATTTCAACTATTTAGAGTTTATAGATTGAAATCCCTTTGCACTGTAGTAAAAATTAGGAAACTACAGCTTGTGAAATGGTTGATGTTTAACTATAATCAGTGAACAATTGTTATTGGAATAAAAATGTAAGGTTAGTTTCTAAGATCAAATATTTGAAAAGTCACTGTTTACACAAAGATTTTTCTATATATGTAAACAAATATGCATTTAGGTAGGAAAAAAAGGGAAGGCTATAGTGGCAGATACCTTCTTGGGAGCAGTACAAAGTACCTTTATGAATTCTAAGGTGATATGCCTTATGAGACACAAAGACAATTGTTAACCTGGTAGTACCTTTATTTCAAAGAGAAATTTCCCAACTTTGGACCAGTAAGTGGTAGCAGTAAAAAAAAAAAATGAAACCATAGGTGGTATAAAAATTGGCTAGAAAAGCCTTCTACTTGGGGTTTTGATGACAAAACAAAGAAATAAACAGACAAAAACTGTTTTCTTATCATTAGTAGGAATTGACATTTTTCCTATGGTACGTTTGAAATGTAAGATTCTGAGCAGCTGTCCCAGCAGAAAGCAGTAGGGTGGGGCTGGTTTGTAGTTTCCTGAACTATGAAAAGCCTGATCTTTTATTGAACTCAGGACCTTGCCAGTCATCTCACCCTGGCAAATCAAAAAGGAGCTAGAAGTATCTCATTGCCAGGAAACATGAATTTAATGAGAGGCCAATCTGTTCCTGACTGTAGGTGAATTAACATAATGTCAAAAAAGGAGTACTTGGCCCAAGGCCTGAAATCTGGAGGAGAGGGGGAAGGGAATGATTATTTCCAAATCTTTTCCTTCTCCTTCTTAGTTTATTCCACTAATCTACTAAATTGGCCTGGGAAGGGGACACACCTTGTACCAGTTTAGATTCACCCTTTGCTACCTGGACATCAGATAAAAGGCCTCTTTACCCATAAATGGAGACCAGAAGTCTCAAGTCAAGGCTGGGGAAGGGGCCTTTTCTCTGAGAAGTGGAAATGCTGAAGAAATGTGCCGTGAGGAGTAGCTGCTCAAGTTTTCTGGGAATAATATTTCCTTGGTCATTTTCATTAGCTTCCTTGTAAAGATGGAGGAAAACTTTTTCTAACAAGGATTTGAACACATATCCCTTTCCCCTGACCTCACTAACATAGGAGACTAGGTTGATCATTTGGTTCCCTTAGCCTGATTTTTCATGTAGATTCTACTTTGTCCAGACCACATCAGGGCTGATAGCTGTGTTGCTCCATTAAATGGTTGATCCAGTTTTTGAGGGGCAGCGGATCATGCAGAATCCATTCATCACCCATACTTCCATCCCACTCATACAGGAGTTCTTAACCATTTTTATGTTGAAGACCCCCTTCCCAATCTGGTGAAATCTGTGAATTGTTTCTCAGGATAGTATTTTTAAATAATTGAAGGAATTGCTAAATTTCAGTTGTTGGTTAGTGAAAATCAAGATCTAATTTTCCTCCCACTCAAGTTCATGGATCCCTTGAAATCCACTCACTTATTGCCTTGCTTTGAGATATTATTAAGGACCCCTAAATTGCCCCTGGGGCTCCACCTATTCCTAATCTAAACTGGTTCCTGACCTTTGGAGGAGGCCAATTTGTTATACGAATCAATTAATTGACAAGGATTTATTGAGCTCCTGATAAATGGTAAGCACCTCTTGGTTCCCTGAAATGTTTGGTCTAAGCACCCTATTATGAAAGATTCTGGAGATCAAAAGATATAAGTGGCTTGCAATCTCTGTTGCCAAGGAGCTACCCACAGAACTAGCTACCCACAGAACAATAGGTGAGGAAACTGAGTTTCACCAAAGGGGTAGAAGCAACCTTAACTGCCAACTAGTAAATGTGATTTAGGGAAGGAAATCAACTAAGAAAAGGGGGGTGGGGGGAAAGTAGAAAAGAAGGTTGGGGTTAGAACTTTCAGGTTAGAATCATAGAAACCTTTGAGCTAGAGGAAGAAAGTATCTGCAAGGGGTCCACAGGTTTCACAAGACTGCCAACAGGATCCATGACACAAAAATCATTAATAACTCCTGTACTCAATGGACTTAGTTGGGACAGAAGTGGGAGTGATGAATAGACTCTGTTCCCCTGCCCCTCCCAAACTGGATCTACCATTTATTGGGGCAAGCCAGCTGATGTGGTCTGGGCAAAGTGAC
The DNA here is from genome assembly GCA_011680675.1 of Gymnobelideus leadbeateri. Taxonomy (NCBI): domain Eukaryota; kingdom Metazoa; phylum Chordata; class Mammalia; order Diprotodontia; family Petauridae; genus Gymnobelideus; species Gymnobelideus leadbeateri. The sequence goes on from WOXC01003582.1 coordinate 955,519, forward strand.
ATCCCCATGACAACCAGGCTAGGAATACTAAGGCAGTGCATGACAAACTGAAACTTAGGGTTAATAACCAGGGTGTCATATAGGGAAATGCCTTTTTCAAGCTGGGGCCCCACACCCAGAGATAAGCTGAGAAAGCAGATTCTAGGGGCCTCGCCAACCCATACCCATCTCAGATCGGAGGCCTGAGAGATTGTCCTCCAACCCAAACAGAATAAGGAAGCTGACACCAAATTCTAAAAGAATTGTGTCAGTGAAAAGGACTGCGCTAAGAAGGACTAGGGTCTATCTCCATTTACATTTCATGGAAGACTAGGGTTACCATTTAAGACTTCTTATGAGCTTTCAACTTTCCCATTTGATTATTTTAAGCCCCTTTGGTTACTAGGAATCAGAAACCCTAAATCATGATATGTGTATGTCAGGGCCATCAGGATAAAAGAGAAGATGGGAAACCTGGATCCTTTTCTCCCAGGAAATCTGGACCAGAGGATAGTACCTCGGTTTTCCTTGCACCTAGAGCCAGAGAGAAAACCACTGGCTCAGAAGGGTCCCTCCTGGCTCTGTACTAGTAGGAACCACCCACTCCTCACTCCAGTGTAAGACAAGCTACCCTGGGGATCACCTAATTTTATCAGTGTTGTTTTTATTTTTTTTTTTAACCTTTGCTTTGCTCAATCTTAGACTAACAGCTGTGAGGGATGTCAGAGGTCATCTAGGCCATCTCTCTTATTTTATAGATGAGAATTAAGTGACAACCAAAGTTACACCATACTTAATGTATAGGTTACAGTTTAGTTCAGTTTGAGGGTCAACAAATTCACCCCCTTTTCAAGCTCAGCTTAATCATAATAATTTTGTTATATTATTTGAAAGGAACAGCAAGTTGTGCATGGTAGATTGCAGTTTCACATACAATTACATTTTTTATTGTATGTTATGAAAATGCTCGTTTTATTATGTAAAATTAAACAAATCAAAGAAATAGCATCACATTTCTCTGCTCTTTATCAATAGGAGAGGTGGCATGCTGCCTGAGGTGTTTCTCGATTTGGTCCTAACCCTAAGGAAAGGGATTAATTAATGAAATAATGGCATTTGCATGGGACATTTGGGTACTCAGGACCCTCCCAAAAGGCAGTGTGGTCCAAGGAAAATGATATTGTGTGCATCATCCCTCCCGCCCCCACAAAATTACTAATGAAATCAGGTTAAAATAAATTTCAAGGCCAACCTGGGAAGGAAATAAGCTGCCAAAGGGTGAATATATAGCTTAAGGCAGGGTGTGTGTCTGGAGAGAGGTTGGGGGTTTGCCTTGATGTGTGAGTGAGATGGGCACTGGCCTGATTATGTCCATATGGCTTTGTTTGTTTTTAGCACCAGTTGACCAAAGGACTGCCATTCTTCTTGGCCGTCTGCCCCGAGTCAGCTTAGAAGCCTTCCTCACCCCAGGTTACGGCCTCTACTAGTACATCCAGGCAGCAAAGAAGATACCTTATTTGGTTTCCATAGGTTTCTTGCTCAACGACCAATCATCAGGGCCTACAAAGTGGCAGATTAGGGCAAGATCTTCGTCTCGGTTGAGAAAGTGAGGACTCCTGGCTGTCACCCTTCGAAACAGATAATGTATAAAACATTGTCAACACAGCCAGGGACTGTTAATAACGATGACGATGATGATAACCAACATTTATATAATGCTTACTATGTGTCAGACACTGTGATAAGCATTTTACAATTATCATCTCAATTGATTTTCACACCCTTGGGAGGTAGGAGCTATTATTGACCCATTTCACAGATGAGGGAACTGAGGCAGACAGAGAGTAAGTGATTGGCCATAATCACACAACCTGTTAAGTGTCTGAGGCCAGATCTGAACTCAGGTCTTCCTGACTCCAGGCTAAGCACGCACTTTGGCCAATGCTCCAATTCAGTATTCAGGTGGTAAAGTGGAATACATCTTTGTTAAAGCAAGTGAAAGGCTTTTTTGTCATCTCTCTCTGAGGTACAACAAAGAAATAAAACATTCATTTTGCCCTTCTCTGTTCCAGCTCCCTCCATAACCCTCATGATCACTTGGTTACCAAGTCATATTGATTTTACCTCAGAAACATCTCCCTCCTTTCTTTCTATCCCCTTTCTATCCCCCATTTTCCAATCACTAAGCACTTGTTAACTGCCTATGATGTGACAGGTCCTGGGGATACAAACACAAAATAAACCTGTCCCTATCCTCAAGTTGCTTAGATTCTATTTTGGAAAACAACATTTATATGCATAAGTACAAAATATATACAAAGGCAATACCAGATAAATGTGGCGGGGGGGGGAAGTGAGGGAAGGCACTAGTAGTTGGGAGGGAGTCAGAAAAGGCTTCATACAGGAAGTAGTATTTAATTAGAACCTGGCTGGAAGAAGAGGTTCTAAGAGGAGGGAGAACATTTCAGGAACTGGGGACAGCCTTTGGGGACACCAAGTTAAAAAACAGAAAGCCATATATGAGACTAGCTCTAGAAACTGTGTGATCCTGGGCAAGTCACATACTGTCTGTCTCAGTTTCCTCATTTGTAACCAACAGGCCAGTTTGGTTGGACTACTGAGTATGTGAGGAGAAACGACAGATACCAAATACAGGAAAATATGCCAAAGAGAGGGGTTTGCATTTGATCCTAAAAATTCTTGAGCAAAGGAATGATGTGATCAGACTTGTACTTTGGGAATATTACTTGGGCATCTACGGGAATGGGTTGGAGAGGCACACAATTAGGATGCTTCTGCAATCATTCATGAGAAAGATGATGAGGCCCTGAACCGCCCTGGATATATATGAGTGGAGAGAAGGGGATGGATTCAGGTAGAGAGAAAGAGGCATGTGATGTGGCCATTAGTTGGACATGGGGTGGTAGTAAGGAAAAGTGAACTCAAGGATCACTGAAAGATTATGAGCCTGGAATACTAGAGACTTCAACAGAAATGGGGAAGTTTGGAAAAAGGTCACCTACACATAGGCTCACCACCTTCAATCCATCATACATATCATACATCCTGTTACCAGATTAATCTTTCTTTAATGTCTCTCAGAATGTTAAGAGTTGGATGAGACCTTGGCAATCATCCAATTCAGTACCTTCCATTTTGCAGATGAAACTGAAGCCAAGAGAAGGGAAATGATTTACCCAAGGTCTCCTAGGTAGTAAGTAACAGGGCCAGGACTAGGGTCCAACTCTTCTTCTAGTGCTCTTTTCCCTTCATCTTCCCTGTTTCCTATAAGTTTAAGTTTATATAATATGTTAAAGTTTGCAAATAGTGTCATTTGATTATTCCTTGGTTCCTATTACATCAAGTGGGAATTCTTCTGCCAGACTTTTAAGTTTTATTATACCTTTGTGTTTTCATATCATAATTCTTGATTTACCAATGCAGGTAATCAATTTCTCTGTAGTCTAGTCTTCAAATTACCTGTAGACACTGAGAGGTTAGTTGATTTGCCTATATGGGTCAAAGGAGTTGAACCTGGGTTTTCTTAGATTGGAGGCCATTTCTCCCTCCCCCATGCCATATTACATCTTAGTGTAATCACATTCTATTACATCCATATATGATATCTAACCCAGTCTTCCACCTTTATAACATACCATGATGGCAGCTGGACATTAGCAGTGGCGTTAAAAGGCCAAGGTTCAAGTCAGAGGTCCGACATTTATAAGCTATTTGACCTTGGTTAGTCATTTCAATGCTGAGTAAGTTTCTGGATACAAAATGACTCTGTAAATTGTAAAGTATTACATCAGTAAGTAATTGTTAAGATCAATATTAGTAATAATACTACTGGGGTATCTTAAGATACTGAAATAATAAAAAAAAGTTTCAATTTAAGTTCTCTGCTTCTTAAACTTTTTCCTGTTTTGGCAGTGTTGCGTGGGTCCAGGGCAAGCACAGAGCAAAAGGCACATGCTTTGTGTTCACAACCAAGGTTGCAGTGAAGTTGCAACACGGGCAAGCTCTGCCAGAAACACCTCAGATTCATTATGTGTTTGATTTTTTAATTAATTTTTGGTCGTCATGTGTTCAGAAACTTTATTATAGCCAAATTTTTTCAACCCCATAAGCAGTGCTGCATATTAAAGGAGGAAAGTGGACCCTGACTAGATTTGACAACAAAATTTTCCTTCTGTGTGATTTTAACATAAAGGTAAACTTCATTTTGCAAATGAGCAAAAACCAACATGGCTATTTATGAGAATTTGTAAAAGTCTCTGATATAAAATTATTTTGCTCTCCCACTTGTCTCTAGCAAATACTCTTAAAAGTAATTCAGGGTTGCATTGTTCTTAGTTTTCAGAAAATATCTTTATTAAATGTGACATGTCATTTTAAAACTGATGTATAGGAAACTAAAAATGTTTTTTTTTTTAACAAAAACAGAAGTCAATAGTTACTAGGTAGCATGTATATGTGCATGAACACAGAAAGGGAATCAGTAACTTTCAAACATGCTCAATTCCCTATTTATTTTCCTATGCAATTGCAGTCAACCTTTATGAGATTTTCTACACCTCTTTTTCCTTGTCTGTTGGAAAGGAGCTAATTCAACCCATACAGTCTTACTAAAGACCCAAACATCATAAACTTACGGTAATTAAAATGCCACCGAATTCACATAGAACAGTATTGTGGGTTTTATTTGGCTATATGTGTTTAAACTTTTTATAACCTGTATTTTTTCTTCAATCTTAACATATCATTAAAACCAATTAATCCATCCACAAGTGTTTATTATGTGCTGTGGATACAAGAACAAATAATGAAACAATCCCTACTCCAAGTAGCTTACTTTTTTTGGCTTATGTAAAGGCCCCCAAGGGGTAGCTAGGTGACACTGGATACAGCCCTGGAGTCAGGAGGACCTGAACTCAAATCAGACCTCACTCCTGTACTAGCTGTGTGAGCCTGGGCAAGTCACTTAACCTCAAATGCCCTAAAATAAAAAAGCCCCCAAGACTAATAGTTGATGGAGAGCCAAGTCAGAGTCAGGGAAATAGGTTCAAGATCTGCCTCTAACATACTAGCTATGTGACCCTGAGTAAGTCACTTAAACTGTCTAGATCCCCAAGCTGCTCTAGGATTTGCAGTGGAATAGGGTGAGTTTCTGTAAGAATAAAATGACAATTCTAAAAAAGCCCCCAATCCTGTCACCCTTTGAGTCGTTTAATAGTGGGAGGAAGGTATTTAAGGACTGAAGATTTCTCTTTAGCCTTTCCCCCTAAGTTTACACAGATAAATAAAAATTTGGGCTCTGTGATCCCATCTGTTTTTAGGGGCTAGTAGTGAAGCTAGAATGAAAGCTTAAGGCATCTCTTGACTAGTATTTTAAAAGAGCAAGGATTTAATGAGGATCTACCAGGAGTTCAGCACTGCTCAGATTGTGATGGTCCCTGCTTTCAAGGAATTTATAATATAGTTGGAGAGATTACTATTAGCATGAATGTAGGAAGTAAAGAATAAGGGGCAGCATCCATCAAATGGTAAGTGCTGTATTACAGAATTGAAAATGAATTACTGGACATCCGAGTAGTTGAAGGGTCATGTATGGAGAAAAAAAGAATTTGAGACGGTCCTTGTAGGACAGGCAGACTTCTGGATTGGGGAATAACATATGCAAAGACAGGGGAGGTGAAATAAGCATGGCTTGGATGTGGGTGATGAGGCAGTTGTAATCAAAATAGCAATGTGTTAATATTAGGGAGAAAAGAAATTGGATAGGCAGGTCTTAAAATCAATCAAGATTTTACCATGCACCTGTTATTATGCAGTGAGCTACTTAAAAGCAAGGGCTAGTTTTTTTTATGTTTGTTTTAAAATCCCTTTCATTGTATCCCAGCACTTAGCACAGTGTCTGGCTTATAACAGGTACTTACTGAATGCACCTTGACATGATTTGCTATATATCAGGAACAAGGGATACAAATCCAAATGTAAGACAATCCCTGCCTTCATCCCCTTACATTCTATTGGAGAATGAGGGGAGTTTAGACATGATGTGAGAAGAAATGGAAAGTTGCTATAGGTTCTTAAACAGGGAAGTGATACAACAAAAGTTGTATTTTAGGATCATAAGTCACGATATCATTACTATGTATGATGGATTTCAAGGGTAAGAGTATTGAGAAAAGAAGACAATGATGAGTCTGGGTAAGGATGGGACAGTAGAACAGAAAGGAAGAAGCAAATCTGAAAGATGTTTTAAAGAAAGAACTGATGAACTTATAATTAACATTTCAGAAATGGAAATGGATTTCTGAGTTTATTTAATTCCAATCCCACAATTTACTTATATATTAAATGATTGGATGGTGGAGCTGGAAAGGGGCTTAAGGGTAATATTGTCCAATTTCCTCATTTTGCAGATAAGGAAACTTGGATTCGAAAGACAAAGGAGGAGTCAAAGATAAAACTAAAGTTTCTTTGTGGAGGGATGGTGCAATTGGCAAGAAGGAAATTGGGAAGGAGAACTGATTTTAGGGAAAAGATGATTTCCAATGTGTTACATAAGAGATGATGTTACATATAAATGGAAATGTCCTTTTCAAAGCTAGAACTAGTGTCAAAGGCAAGCCCTACCGTGGGGTAGGAGTGAGGAGAAGGGGCAACTATATAGAGATTAATATAGTTGGAAACTATGAAGATAGATGCAGCTTTGAGGGAATGAGTTTACAGGGAAAAAAAGTAAAAGGACAAAGAAAAAGGGATTGCAGAGAAAACTAGAGTTAGGAGCTGAGAGGAATAAGTACCGTTAAAGGACAGGAGTCCATAGTCAATAAACTTTTATGAAACATCTACTATGTGCCAGGTACCCTGCTAAGTGTTGGGGATACAAATGCTGTAAAGATAGTCCCTAGCCTCCAAGAGTTTACAATTTAATGGGGGGAAACAGCACACAAAGAAAGTTGAAAGGGGAATGAGGGGAGACTTATGGAGGAAGGAAAAGGGCATGGTGGAGGTCAAAGAAGGCCAGAACAGTGAACCAGATGGGAAATGAGATCTCTGAAGGGATGTAAGTCCTGTTCCCCTCCTTAAATGGAGAGATTTATGGCTCCATCTTCCAATTAGAGGGGCAGAGGGTATGGATGAGGTGTGGATAACAAATCTGGCTATTAAAAATAAAGTAGGTTAAGAAAAACTGCTCAGAGGTAGAAGATACAGAGTAGTGAGATATTACAGAAACCATAATAATTTTGAGAAATAGAGGTCACAATTTAGAGAGTTAGTAGGATAAATGCAGAGAAAAGGGGATTAAACTTTGGGCAACTTAGAAAACAGTTTTCAGTACAGTGGTAGGACTTGAATGTAGGTTGTAGGGGACTACAGCAGGAATGGGAAGAAAACAAATAGAAACACTCAGTGAAGGTCCATTGCTTCCTCCAAACTTCCCTCCCCAATTTGAAGAGAAAAAAAAGATTATAGTTAAAGGCAATGGGATCAAACAAAGGTTTACAAAGCATATTTTAAACTTTACCTAACAGAAGCTCAAATTTTTTTGGAAGTATTATTATAACCTTGACTTGCATCATGGCTAGGCAAACATATAAATCAGAAGCAGAGCTACAGATATAAGGTAGATTTTAACGCTAAGCAAGAGATCACAAAGGGAGAGGCTGAGACGGCAAGACCATGTCCAACATTAGACAACTGTAGTTGCTCAGGTCAATGGCACAGGCAATAGGCAGAAGACCCCTGACTCTTTTGATCTGTGTGTCCCCAAGTTACCTAGGATAGTAGACATTATCGGTGCTTTTACAAGGATTTAAGAGAGTACTTTCCTTTTAACTGAGCACAGGGGGTTGGTATTTAGAATATTAGTTGTGTGCCTCGTGGAAGCCCTATGGAGAAGAGGATGTCCATGTTAAAAGTGAAACTTACGCTGCTCTAACCTTCTGTTAAATAATAAAAGGAATTCTTATAGGCAAGCCATAACTTATGATAGGGTGAGAAGACCATCCCATCACAGATGACAATTCTATGTGGAAACTGACTTAAACTGATATTGCACAGTCAACAAAGGCTGGCCTTCTGCCTCCTCCATTTCTGAATTATTTCCAGGAGGAATACCTGAAATTAAAACGTATTCTGTTGAAAAAGTAAATACATAAACCCCCAGAACGCAACTTCAGGGAGGAAGAGGGAGATTCCCCCCCCCCCCCAACAGATAACAGGCCTTCTTTCCTGGGACTTTATCTGGGATTTTGTTGGGAGGGTAGATGGAGAATCACTCAATAGCTGGATAAGAAATCAAATAAATAAAAAGATGCCCCACGAGGGCCTTTTGTCAAAGCCAGAAATAGCTGCCTTCATTTTCATTCTCTCCCTCCCCCAAGACACGCACGTGCACTTTAAGGTTCCAAGGGAGCCCGGTTCTCCTTCCACCCCGTTTACCCACGGCCGCGGATGGGCGGTATTTACCCATTGCTAAGCGGCGTGCTCACCCAGGAGTCCTTGAACCATTTCTATCCCTCCCACTGTAGGCTGAGCCCGCCGGGCTTTTTGCACCCAGCACTCGCTGGGAGAGGTGGAAGGCGAAGGAGTGAGAGCAGCCTCTCGGAGCCGCCGGCCCTCTTTCTCCGCCCGCCCCCCGGGGCTCCCGCAGAGTTCTCTCTGCCAGCAGGAGCGCATCCCCTAGTCCAGGCACCTCGAACTCCGTAAGTGCAAAGCGGGGAGGCCGTGCCCGGGGCTGCGCTGGGTAGGGCAGCAGTCACAGCAGGGGGCAGTGCTCTGGCCAGGGTCCCCCTCACGGGCGGGCGCCCCGGGGTCAGCGGCGTGCCAGGAGAAGCGGCAGAGCCGTGCCCAGCGGGCGGTGCAAGTGCTGCAGCTCTAGCCCGCGCCTGTAAGCCTGGGCAGGGCAGTGGGGTGGGGGAAGAGGGCAGAGGTGGGGGGGAAGGAGGCCTCCAGCCGAGCCCACCGCGTCACAGCCCGGGCCGGGGGAGGAGCCGCCGAGGAGGAGGAGGAGGAGAAGGGGAGGGGAAAAGGAGCTGGAGGAGGAGGAGGGGGGTGTTGTGAGCAGGGGGGGAGGGGTTGCTGCCGCTGCTGCCGCCGCCGCCGCCACCACCGCCGCCAGCTCGGGGTAGGTCCGGCTGGGAGCCGTGGAGAAGGGCAGGAGCACGAGAGAGAGGCCGGCGACCCGGGGCCTGGGAGAGGAGGAGGCGCAGTAGCCGGAGGAGTAGAAGGGGAGCAGCAGCCCCGGCCCCTCGGGAGAGTCCGCCTCCGCCGCGGGAGGGGGAGCGGGAGCCGCGGCGGCGGCGGCGGGAGCAGGAGCAGGAGGCGGCGGCGGCGGCGGCAGCAGCAGCCGCGGCGAGGGGAAGGGGGGGAGCGGCGGAGACAAAGAGCGGAGCCTCCTCCTCCCCCTCCTGCGCCTGGGCTTCCGCGGGCCGGGCCAGCCAGCGGGGACCCCTCCCCGGCTCCCGGGAGTTTGGGTGGGGGGCCGCGCCCCTGCGTTCTGCCTCCCTCTGCCCCGCGGTCAGCGCTCAACGCTCTGCCTCCGCTCCCAGCCCAGGGCGGCCCCCTCCCCCATCACCGCCCCCACTCGGGAGGTAAGAGCCGGGCCGGGATGGGGAGCGGGGCGGGCAGAGGAGGGGCCCCGTGCGCGCGCGTGCGGGGCCGGGGGTGGCAAAGAGGAGAGTCCATGGGTTTGGGGTGCCGGGCACCGCCGGAAACTTGGGCTGATGGAGCAGAGTTGATGTGGGGCGCCCCCTTCCCGCGAGGAAAGGTGGATGGGGCTGGGCGCTGGGGGGCGGGGGGGTCAGTCTCTCGTGCTCTGTGGGGGCGTGGGGAACCCCCCGCCCCAGCCTTCGTGGAGGCGGCTGCACTTCTTTCTTCTCCTCTCCCTTCCTTTCCATCCCTTCCCGGGGGTCTCCTTTCTCTTGCTTCCCGGGTGGGTGCCGCTGTGTTTTGGAGGTGGCGTGCCCGGGGTGGGGGCGGGGGCAGGATCCCCCAGCTGGGCTGGACCCCTGGGGTGCACGCGCGGCTATTTTGCTCTGCATCGTGCAGTGATAAGAAGGAAATAGGTAGTGGTTGAGGTCTGTTGGGGAGAGGGAGGTCGATGGGGCGGAGATAAAGCCGCGGCTCAGTCCGGGACTCCCGGCTGCTGGTGGCTCCCGGCTGGCGGAGGCAGGAAGCGCTGCGCTCCCCAGCCTCCTGGGAAGGAGCCCTTCCTCCCCAAGCGGGGACGAGATGCTGCTGGGGCCAGGGCAGAAAGCAGCTCAGATTCCAGGGGAGTGGAGAGGAAGCCGTTACTTACCTCAGGTCTGCCCTTGACTGACAATGTTACCACCTCGTTCCTGTCACAGCTCATGCAAGTGATGTTGGCCAAAGGCACACAACGTGCTGGGCTGCAAACAGTCAGTCCTGGGCCACAGCATTCAGTCACACTTGTTACTTGAACCCAAGTTTCCAAATAGTTTTACGTTCCCTCCTGTCACAGGAGGCAGTTGCAATGTAAAATCACCTTATTGTTTAGGGTTTGAAGTATTAACTTGCACATAAACACAGCTTATTTTGTATTGTGTGGACTTGTAAAACACGTTAATTGGTAAACTGTAAAAAAGCTGGAGAATACTAAAACACCTGGCATTTTAACAGCTACATGCAGCAGTTTGGATGGACATCACTGGTCTCCATTTATTTAACTTGCTTTTCTTTCCGAACTAGTTTGTGATTAATTCATCCCGTTTTCTAATCATCATCTAGATTATAGTTGACTTCCAGATACTGGCAAGGAGGCCGTGTACAGGGCAGTAGTTTTGGAGTCAGGAACGATGGGATCTGTGATTTGATTGAATAAACGATTTTTTTTCCACGTTGAGAGGAACTTCTTCACATGTGTTCATTTCTTAGTATATTTCCAAACAGACTAATTTCTTTAACTTGCTAGGGAGGGCGGAGGAATCTAAACCAGACAAGCAAGAGAAATTAGGGGCTGTGTGATGCAAAAACCTGTCTCATGTTCTAGAAGGGATATGCTTAGCAGAATCCTAGCCTGTCTTCTTGGACCAAACATTGAAATTGATTGAATAAGCTATTAATGGAGGTCAGCACCTTTTTCTTTTACTAAAATCGTTTCTTCCCTAAACTTTGAGAGATTAAATGAAAGATAAGAGGTAGGACTTTGGGTCTGAATTTCCGATTTTCAGGGTCTGTGACTAGTATTCTAGTGACTGTGGTGGAGCTGGGGATATGCAAACTGGGCAGAGTTTCTTGAGATAAGGTATGTTGGCAGAGAGCAGGTCCGTTCATTTGTACCCATTTACTAGCTATGTGACCCTGGACAACTCACCTTTACATCTTAGTGTGTTTGGGCAGTTCTCTAAGATTTAAGTTGAAGAAAAAGGTGCTGACCTGCATTAATAGGAGTTAATTCAATCAAATCATGGATCCTGATTCCAAAACCAGTGCCCCATTCTTTGTCTAGTTAGGCAACTTTTTTATAGAGGGGATAGAAGAGGTTTTCTTAACACCAGAGGTGTCAAACTCAACTGAATGTGGCCAGATAAAGATGTATTTGCGAAATATTTAACAAAATAAAAATACAGTGAAACATAGATAATGTTATATTTTAAAACTAAGTTACCGTGTGACCCCCAGGGATCCTTCTGTATGGTTAGTGGCCCTTGGCTTCTATTTGAATTTGACACTAATGAAATCACAGGCCGCCCAATCCCTATCCTTCCTAAAACCCAGTTTGCACTAGTCTGAATTTTGCCTTTTGGTAAGTTTCTGATTATCATATGCTTATGTGAAGGTGCTTAATCACCTTGCTAATTGAAGTCGTTGACCTATGCCAAGCTTCTGAAAATTTCTGTTTCTGTCATTTACACTACTGCTATTTTCCAGTAAGGGGCAGAAACTATGTAAAGGTGTCTTCAAGGCATCGGCTATCCATAAGCATTAAGTACACTGGTTGGATTCGTGAGGGGACGTACTGGTGGGTCCATACAGACTGTATATAACCTTTTATGATCCCCTGAGGACTCGTTGATTACTTTCTACTACCTGAAACCTTTCACTTTTAACTCTGTCCTTTGCATTTATGTAATTTTCTCTGGCTAGAGCTCTGCGTGATAGGAAAGCTTTTAATTGGTAAAGCTGCAGTGAACACTGGGGGAGAAATGGTGCTTGGGGAGATGGGTCTATGACTTTAAAAATGAGATTTAATGACCTTATAGTATAACAGTGCTTGCTGGCTCTACTGGGGAGGAAATTTTGAGAGCTGGGAAGCTAAGTTTTTTCTTAAATGAGCTGGAAACTACCCACGGATCACCCCAGTGAGGAAGGAAACTAAAATGTGTTCTTGTTCAGATGGATTGCAAATGGGGCCATCAAATTGTTTCTTTCTGAAAATGAGTTATGGAAATACTTCAAAGTTTGCTTAAAAGGCCTTTAGTTGCAAATATTTGTGAAATGTGCTTGGTAGCCCAGATGCATGAGTTCAGGCAACTCCAGAGTCCTTCAAGGCAAGTCATTTGAACTGATTTTCAGAGTAACCAGCTCAAGCAAGTCAGAATGTTCTTCTTCCTGTATTATTTAGTAGTATAATTTTAAAACTGAAATAAATCTTTTCTTCTGCAATGACTTTCTCACTTTGAATTTTCCTTTCTTCTACTGAAGTAGTAAGCTGTATCTCTGAAGGCATAATTATTGATTTTGCTTAAAGATATTTATGTAGCAGTTATAAGTTTGTATACAAAATTTTCTAATTATTTTTTGTGGACCTGTGATTTCATTGGTATAGGAGAATGCCTACCCTACACCCAATATAGGTTAGCATATTTTATGCAACTTAAAGACTTAGACTCTTGCCAGGAGCACCAAAAGGTTAATAACTTACCCAAGGTCATACAGCCAGTACGGAGAACTTGAACCCTGGCACAAAGCCAGTTCACTATCCACTATTGCCACTTTGCTTCACATTTTCACATATGAATTAGATTTGGTTCCTGAACATGTTTCAGTGAAAATGGAAATTGTCAGGATTTCTGCTGACTGGGTCATAAGTGAAAGCAAAACATGAGCCTCAGCCCTCGAGGGATGGACATTTTTGACACATGCTTCAGATAACCAAGCGGAGTATACACGCTACCTTTCTCTGTGATGCTTTGCACACGGTAGGTGCCTAATTAGTAATTTAATAAGGTAATCATTTCTGTCTTGAAAGCCAGCTTGGTACAGTGGATAGGGAGCTGATCCCCTGTCAAGAGGACCTTGGTGTCACCTTTTATATAGACTGGTTTTTGTGACTCTGGGAAAACCCCTGAACCTCTCAGTGCTCTATGCAACTCTTTAAAGCAGTAAGTTGTAGAGCTATTCCTGGAGTTAATTGTCAGAGAGTTTCTTTCCTTGGGGTTCCCAACACCAAAGAAACGACAATTTCTTCTTTTATTCCCATTCCTTCCATCTCAGCTCTCCCTCTATCCCCTTTTATTTATTTTTTTAAGAAAGTTGTGAAATTTTGAAAGGGAGCCCCTGTAATAGATGACCATATGGGAATCAAAAGACAATACATGTGAAAGGTTTTATAATTCAGGTATATAAATGTAAATGGTATTATTTTTGTTGGTTGTGATGACCAAAGCTTTATGGCCACAGTCATTTAGCTGGTAAAACAATCATATCTATCTGCAGATATGAAAGTGTTCTCCAGTCTTTCATAAGAGTTACTGAATTCCTGCAAATTGTTTATTTGGCATGCCACTAAAATTATTTCTCTGTTGTGGAAAAATAAACTTGTAATTACTCTGTACCAATATGCTTTCATTTATCATTAGCATTTGAGATTTTAGGATAGCTCAAAGAGATAACTAGGTAGGAAAAAAAAAACTCGTAAGAGATCCCTTTAAAAATCAAGAGGCCATAACAACTCTTTTCCTTGATTTTTCTTTTATTGTCAATATCCTATTACATTGGTGGCTCTTACGATACTCTTCTTCTTAGACGTTTTCAATGGCTTCTTTTTTTGTTTTTCAGTTATGTTTGGGGTTTTCTTGGCAAAGATACAGGAGTGGTTTGTCATTTCGTTCTCCAGCTCATTTGACAGATAGGAAACGGAGACAACCAGGGGTAAGTGATTTGCCCAAGGTCACACAACTAGTAAGTGTCTAAGGCCAGATTTGAACTGGGGAAGAGGAGTCTTCCTCACTCCAGGCCAGGCCAAGTCACTTAATCCCTTTCAACCTCAGTTTTCTAATCTGTAAAATGGAGGGGGTGAGGGTCAAAATGCTTTGCAAAACTTCAGCATACCTACTAGCTTTTATTTGCTGTTAGTATTCAAGTATTTGCTGAATGATATCAGAAGAGTTTATAGGTGACCATGAGATTTCTCTATGCCCTGAGATTTGAGCAAGTGTGAAAACTTGTTCTGGGATTATGGGTTTCTGCTTAAAGGTATGTCTGTGTAATGGAAAAACTCCTCATTGCTTATCATATAACTATCATCAGTCATACTGAAAAGTTTGTCATGAAAACAACAACAACAAAAAACCCCCAAACCTTCCGTCTAGTGGGTGGAATGAGTGTTTTACTTGTTAATTGATTAGATTCTTTCAAGAAGTTAACACAAAGTAGGAAAATTGGGCAAAACATTTCATAGTGTCATCCTGTTGAAATGCCACAAGTTTCTTATTCCTCGTGTGTCTTTACCATACTTAAAAGGTGGTGGTTTGACGTGATTCAGAATTTAAGTACAGTAAGTTGTTTTCTCTAACTTGGTAGGGGAAGGTATTGTTCTGGTTAATAAGTTAAAATAGCATCTGTGGATTAAATGAGAGGCTGCCTGCTATAATAAGGCAGTTTGAGTCAGCCAGACCCGAATTTAAGTTTCACTTCTGACACATACTGACTGTATGACACTTAACCTCTCTGTGTGTCCCATACAAGTAACACTATGAATTGAGCAGGTGCCAGCCTATATTGATAGAGAGACCTTCTTTCCTGGGAGTTTCCTATGCCAGTTAAATTGCAGGTATATATGTTTCATAAAATCAGAATATAATCAGCTTTATATTTAATGTTAAAAATTTACTGAACGTAATTTAACCTTTCCCTCCTTTCTCAGGAGGCATTTTAAGATTCTGCAGAGCCTTAAATTAATATTTTTTTTAGTCATTTCTACTAGAGGAGTGCTGATTTAAAGGAATACTGGATAGCAGAAAGGTGACCGCATAGCTCAAATTAGGACCACCAGTCCTGCCTCCCCTTGGAAATCTGATGGCATTCTGAAGAGATTACCTCTGCAGTTGAGAATAGCTTGTTCTTGTATTTTCTGTTACCAAGCTTTCTGAATTCATTATTTCAGGAACTGCTATTTCCATCAACAGGATGAGCAATTGGTCTTTGAGATCAGTAGATAAGAACAGACTCATCATGTGTGCCATAACTAAATGATAGACCACTTTTGGAATGAGCTCTTTAGAGTGAATAAAGTTTTAAGCTGGGAAAGGGAAGTTGACTTAATTTAGTTTATTTTCTCCTGTTTGTGCTGTCAAAATCTTGTTTGTACATAGTTGTATGTTGTCCCTCGAATTAGAGTGGGAGTGCCTTGAGGTCAGGGACTTTTTAAATAACCTTTCTTAATATCCCTAGCATTGAGCACAGTGTGTGGCACATGACTTAACTTCACTGTTTGGGATAGAGTGGATTGAAGAATTAAAAAACAAAACAAAAACATATATAAATCTGGGTTAGTCAGTAGGAATAGGGGATAGGAACTAGATTGTGTGATTTCTCTGGTACAGGGAACTCTAGAATTACCAGTATAGATTAGCGCCTTCTCAACCACTTAGTCTTAAAGAGTTGCCTGGAGACCTGAGAGAGGTTAAATGACTTTCCCAGTATTATACAGCCAGTGTATTTATCAGAGGTGGGATTTGAACTCGGGTCTTCCTGGTCCCAAAGATGCCAGTCTCTGCATTGTCATGTTATTTCTCTTGAGACCTATAGCACTCAGTGTTCCTAGGTGATGTCCCATCCAAGTACTAATGGGTCCAGATCCTTCTTATGTTGTGAGGTCTCTGTTGTTCAAAGTGGTATGACTGTAGACCAAACTTAAGTCAACAGGACTTGAAACTTTATTTATGACTATGGCTTCAAATCTCAGGATCAGTCCAAGTGCTGCCCAGTTTCCTCAAATTCCCTTTTCTTTATTGTATTCAGAAATAGTTACTTAAATGTTAGGAGCAACTTGCTACATATTCCAACCTTGTTTTGTGATTGGCCTCTTTCCCCCTCTGTCCAGTGGCTCTATCTCAGTCCTAATCCTCTCTGATTTTTTTCCTGCATTCCAACACGTTAACTCTCATGAAATCCCAGTGATGGTGCACTCTTTTCTGACAACTTCTTTATCCCTTCCCTGGTCTTTCCTTTTTGTCCCCTTAATGTTGGAATTTCTCAACTGTTTATCTTCAGCAATTTAGCAAACATAATTAAGGGTCTACTATGAAGAATAGTAAGTTCTGGGTCACATTTAAACTTTAGGTCAACAGTGATTTATAAAGCACCTACTATTTGTCAGGCCCTAAGCAGAGCAGTACAAAAGGCAGTTATAGTCTAGTGGACAGGAGTTAAAAAACAGGAGTTAAATTTTCTGGGGTACCTAGGGGATAGAGAGTTGGCCCTGGAGTCAGGAGGTCCTGAGTTCAGATCTGGCCTCAGAATCTAGCTGTGTGACCCTGGACAAGTCACTTAACCCTAGTGGCCTCTGGGGAGGAGGGGAGATGTGTGGATATGTGGAATGAAGGAGAGTGAGGAGGAAGCAGCTCAGGTAAGGCTGAATTCACTAATCTGAGAACCTGGAAAAATAGTTTAAAACCCCAATAGAAATAGGAAAGTATAAAGATGATGTTGTTCCCTCCTTAAATTTTCAGTCTGTTGGGAGGATGTGACATGCAGTGGTAAAATGCCTTCACCTGTCCCAGTTTGTTCACTCCCCGTGCCCAGGACTGAAGGCTTGATTTCTTTCACCTCTGTCTCCTCAGAAGCTGAGTTCTTTGATGTCTACATCCACAGCATCTCTTTACATTCTTGTGGCTTCCACCTTAGTTAAGTGATGCATGCTCTTTCCCTGCAAATACATCTTATGCATGACTTAAGAACTGGCTTTGCTTAAGCACAGTTCTAGTCAGATCCTCACCTCCTCTCCCGGCGTTTTCCCTGACTGCCTGCCCACTGTGCCTGCAGCGTGCTTTCTCCTCCTCGCTTCTTTCAGGACTTTGGACAAAATCTCACTTTCTACAGGGAGCTTTTTCCTGTCTTTCTAGTGTTTCTCTTTTGCTGATTACTTACAAGTTTTCCTGTATAGATTTTTTTTGCAGTTATTTGCATTTTGCTTCCTCCATCAGATTGGGAGCTCCCTGAGAGCAGGGGTCATCTTTTTGCTTTTCTTTATATTTGCAGCGCCTAGCACATACAGTAGGCACTTAATAAATGTTTACTGAGTGACTGAACTCTTCTCATGGCCCTTAGGAGCTTTCTATCCTGTTGCCTACAGGAAAAAAAATCCTAAATTTGGCTTTCCTCTACTATTCTACTCATACCTCACATTCTTCCTCCTTTTGTGCAGTGTTTTAGCAAACTGAACTGCTTTCCCTTTCCCCAGTGCACCTTGCTGCTTTGGCTGTTATGTCTTTGGTCATAGGATGCTGTCTTTTCCTTAACCTGTGCTGTTCTTCCTTATCCTTCAACACTCAGTTCCAAATACCCTAAGACCATCTCTCTCATGAAATATTCCCAGATCTCACCCTGTGGATAACTCCCTAATCATCCAGAAGGGCTGTCTTCCTTTCCTCCTGGTACTTTTTTGGATACCTTCCTTAATTGATGTGGACATTCAAATGTGTAGTTAATTTGTGTCTCCATTTCTTGTTTCCTGTTAATTTGATAATTCCATGAGGACCTTACCCTTTGGTTTCTCCCACAGTGACTATCACATGTGACTGTGTACATTTTTGGCACCTAGTAAATAATATATGAATGTACAGATGAACCAAAATGTCTAGGCAGGGGCTTAGATGGAAAACTGATTAAAAACAGCCCGTACTCACCAACCGATGCTTTTTTAGTGGAAGTTGATTCTTGATTCTTCGTTGAGGTAGGGGGCACTGTTATGACACACGTATTGCCTTTTTTCAAACAGTATATAGTGGATCCTAAATTTTTAATTTAGCCTTTGTTTAAAAAGTTGGTGTTTCCCATCAGATGCCAAGAAAAGCAGTTTGGAAGCTATAATTATTCTAAAATTCCAAGCAGTTTGTGAATGAGTGTTTCATGTTAAATCATCATGTATCTTCTGAACTGTCAGTGACTCAAAGGTACATAGGGTACAGTTTTATATATATTCATAATATTTTAGTGTGAAAGGTACCTACCTGGCTTTTGAATTCCTACCCATTTTTGAAGGCTCATCTCAAATAGTCCCTTTTTTAGCAAGTTTTTCTTGATAACTCAAGACCTTTTTCTCTCTCTTAGGCCTTACATGATACTTGACTTTCAACTCTTTTATGTGATTAAAATCTGTTTTGTACTACAGTTATTGGGGGGCAGATAGGTGGTGCACTGCTTAGCGTGCCAGCCTGGAGGAAACTCATCTTTATGAGTTCAAATCTGATCTCAGATACTTTCTAGCTGTGTGACCCTGGGTAAGTCACTTAACCCTATTTGCCTCAGTTTCCTCCCCAGTAAAATGAGCTAGAAAAGAAAACGGCCAACCACTCTAGTATCTTTGCCAAGTGGGATCAAGAAGTGTCAGACACAACTGAAATGACAGAACAACAACAAAAACTAGTTATTTGAATCATAGATCGATAACTGGAAGGAACCTTAGAAGTCACCTAATCAAGAGGTATCAAATTCCCAGGAGTAAAACTCTTTAAGGCAATCCTAAACTAGATTAAAGTGTAATCAGGAAGCCTTTGACAAAATAAATAAAAATACAACATAGATGATGTCCTTCTGTGGTTTTCTAAGTCATTAGGTGGCAGTAGGGATTCCTGGCTGACTTTGACACCACTAAACTAGTCCAACCCCCTTCTTTTACACATTGAGGCCCGGAGATGGTAACAAAGGGAGAGATGCAGAAGCCACACAGGCTGATCAGGATTCAAACTCAGCTCCTGGTTTGGCCCTCTTTCCATCAAACACTCTGGGAATGTGTCACATCACAAGCTCCCTGCTGTGGTTGGAATCATAGGGCCCTCCTAGCTTTCAACTCAGAAATTTTCTCAGCCAGCCTGCTCATTTCACAGATGAAGAAACTGAGGCTCAGAGGTAAAATTCACACTCGGTCTCTTATAAACTTTATATTTTTCTTATTTTAGCAAATAGTCTATGTTTGATGAATGTTGTTGAATTGGATGGTGAGTTAGCTTTTCTGTATATTAATTTTAGAGTATTAAGCATGTGATTCAACAAAGAACGGTAAGTGGCTATGAAAACAGTCTTTTGACGTGAGATGAATTTATATTTGCGTCTTTATTTTCTGAAATGGGGAGTTGCAGTTACTATTTTAGATTTTGTTTGTTGTGCTGAATGATTCCAGTGCCTTTCTCTGTTCTATGTGTTAAATTTAACTGACTGAGAGATAGAAATGCTAAAATTGGTTAGAGTAAAACCTTGTTAATATAGAAGGGCCCTGAAATACAGAAAAAAATTGTGTTTGTCTCATTAAGATAATAAGTTTGAGAAATATTTGTGGACCTTTAAAATAATTGAAAATTGTAAATTGAAATAGGCATTTACACTCCATGCCACTATTTCTGTTTATGTTGTCACTTGTGGAGATTTTAGTTGACCTTCAGCCCATTAAAGTGAATTTTGGTGGCCCTCACCTTTTCCTTGGTTACGCCCCTGGTGTGTGAGGGATGTCAATTAAATGGATTGGTGAGATGGAACAGAATGCCCAAGATATTAAAATGGAGGAGGGGTGGCTATAAAAGGGAACTTTGGAAACGTCCTGGAAATAGAGTGTATGGACACGTCTGTGTGTTTGGGCCCCTTCTTCAGTAATGGGATTTGCCTTGGTTTTTAGGATTGTGCAAGTCCATTGATTTTCTTGCTCTCCCACTTTGTGCCAAAGCAATTGTTTAACCTATTCCGGGGTATGTAATATATTTTCAGCTGTTTTATTATTTTGATATGGGTTACTGCTGTTAAAGTATGTCCTTTATTGTTGTCTCATAGTTGTTTAAAATCAAGCACTCAGAGTAATCTGCCCAATTGTAAACTTATCCAGCCTTTCTTCTTCTGTCCTTTTCATTAGTGGTAGTCCCTGTATGCTCAGGCAGCTAGGTAGCACAGAGGATGGAGTGACAGGCTTGGAGTCAGGAAGACCTGAGTTCAAATTCAGCCGAAGAAGTTGTGTGACCCAGGGCAAGTCACTTAGCCTTGTATGCCCCAGTTTCCTTGCCTGTAAAATGAGCTGGAGAAGGAGATGGCAAACCAGCCCATTATCTTTGCCAAGAAAACCCCAAATGGGGTCACAGAGAGTCAGACATGACTGAAACGACTCAACAGCAAATGCTGACTCCATTATTTATAATTCACTTGTAAATGGAATGGAGTTTTGGGGTTCCATGATGTAAAGGACATTGACCCTAATGCTCTCATATTAGTTGGACTCTGAGGAAAGCATTGTTTTCCAGTGGGTTTTAGATACATGAAATAGAGTTTTGTGTTGTTTTTTTAAGTATGTGTTTCCCACATCTGTAGGAAACCACTGGAATTTAGAAGGGCAGAACAATTAAGTCCTGAGCTGGGTAGTCAGTCAGTCACTGGGGAAAGAAGGCAACCAAAGAGTAATAAGGATAATGATTTTTTGCACCGTATTTATCTTAGCTCTTGTTATACTGTTCTTAACAATTTCCGCCCAGTAGTTGAGGGAGTCAACAAAAGTTTTAATTCCATAACTTGTCCCTGCTGCAGTAGATAGCAGAAATAGTCATTCTTTTTGGTGATCTCGACAATTTGTTCATTTTACAGAAAATCATAATCTTAAAAGTGTGTCCCTGCTTTATTTTTCAAGTGTTGAGCCTAGAAATGACCGAAAATTATATACCCCCCCCCCCGACTTTTGAGTGACTGAAGCTGGCTGGGGAACATTAACATCAGTTAGTAAAGCCCAAAGCTAGCCTTCAGACTCATTACAAGGATGAAGTGGATAGGCACATAGCAAATGACTTTGGAGACCATGTTTCAGAAGGGAACTGAATGTCTGCTGACCTTTGGGAAGGGGCAGAAATTGCAGGGCTGAAATTGGTCTATCAGCTACAGAAATGAATCCATCTGTCCCAATTCTTAGGGACCTTCGAGTTTTCCTCATTTTTCTTGACTCGTTTTATATTTCTTGTCTGTCCCTCTCAGAGCATTCTTTTGACAGCATGATTTTTCTGGAGTTTTTTTTTTCCTTTTTCCCCCATCTTTTTTCATTACCTCTCATTGCAGAGTCATTCCTTTGTGTTCAACTGGTGCGTCTTCCCCACTTGCCTACATTTGGTCAAGGTAATTGGTACGAGGCCCTTCTCTCTCGGCTATATTTGTGTTTTTATGAATCAGTAGATAAGATTCAGTGACTGCTTCATAGAAATTATCTCTCATATTCTACACTTCAAATTAGAAATTAGGCAAGAGGTCGCTTTTATTTTCTTTGGGTCTGTCCTGCTTTGGATTTTTTTTTTTTGTTGAAGTGGACCTGTTAAAATTGGTCTGCTTTCCCTAGGTTTAGTTGTGCTGCCTACTAGGCTTCAGCTAGGAAAACTGGTTTCTCATTCTAATAATAGATTCCATTTTCCCTGACTTCTCTGATAGACTAGTTCCTCCCCTGGAGGGAGAAAAAATGGTTTCCTTGAAGAGAGTTCTAATTTGGAGCTGATTAGTAGATAAGCCATCAGCCCAGTGCTTGGGTTAGGGTGCCTCTGTTTATAATTCTCTTGGGTCAGGGAGTAGAAGCAAACCCATTTTGAAATGGAGCTTGTGTTTCTGTTAGGGGAACATCAGGTTAATTTTTGATATCTGGAGGCTGAGATTGAAATTTCAGCCCCAGTATTTAGAAGTGTACACAGTGACTATAATTACGCCTCGTTAAACCTTTTGAATTACCAGCATGGGTACTCTTCTACACAGCTGACCTTTTTGTAATTAAAATCTTTCGTCCCCATGTTTTTTATGTCCTTAAGATAATGGAAAAATAGTCCCTATTTACAAATGTTGTGCTGTGTATATTTATATACCTATAACATTAAATCCATGAAGATGAATAGTCTTTTACCGAAATTAATTAGGCCATAATTTCTTTATATGAAATCATGTTAATGCTAAGGATTATGTATGTGTCCTTTCATATTTGTTGAATTCAATAAATATTGGATGTACAAATAGAAAACACTCTTAGATTTGTACCATGAGTATCCTGACATTAAGCAGAAATTTGACTGAAAGCATCAGTACCCACTCACAAGGAGATAATTTGAGGAGGAAAAATGACTAATTTCTTTTAATAAAGGATCACTTTTTATATTTGCCTAGTTTCCTTTTTCCATGAACACAACCATCTGTGTGCTCATCCTGGAAGCTCCACAGTTGGCAATTGTTTATGGGTTATGGGGTTTTTTTTTACCCTTTTGTTTTTTGCTGCTACTAAAGATTGTAATATTCTGAACCCAACTTAACTGTGTGTGTGTGTCTGTGTCTGTGTCTATGTGTGTGTGTCTGTGTCTGTGTGTTAGCTGGTCACATCTCCAGACCTTTGGATATTTAATTTCCTCTCTTGTAAAGGATCACAATAAAATTTCTAGGGGAGAGAGAATAAAAGTGCTATACTCTAGGGAAAACTATGAGGGGAAAGGGAAAATTATAATTTGGATGTTAGTTTTGTTAATTTTGGGATATTAGTTTTTATGAATAATATTTAGAATATTCAGACTCTCGGCTCTCTCTTTTCTGCTATGATATTGCTGTTTCTCTCTTTTTTTTTTCTTTAGAAATGTGGTCTTTTTTTGTTTCCTAGAATCTTAAGAGGCACTACATAAGATGTAGTAGATAGGGCATTGGACTTGGAGTTGAGAAACTTGGGTTCCACCACATATGGCCTTGAAAACCCATAATCATTGCTTCTCACTGGTTTAGAGATAGAAAACCTAGGTTCTAATCCCCAATCTGCCAGTCACTAACTAATAGAGTGACTTTGGGCAAGTCACTACTTAAACCAAGAGCTCCTTGGGAGGAGGGACTATGTTTTGCCTGTCTTTGTATCCCAGTACTTAGCATTGTACCTAACAGATAAGTAGATGCTTAATAAGTGTTTAACCGACTTAACCTCAGTGGACCTCTATTAACCTCCTATTTTGGACAAATTTTAGGTTTTAAAGGTACAAGCATATGTGAACCTTATCTGAAAGCTCATAGAGAATCTAGATATATCATTCAATTCTGAGGCTTTATATTCATGTTACAAATAATTTCTTTCAGCACCTTCCTTTAATGCTTGCTAAATTAGATTTGGATGAAAGTATGTTTCTGTTAATTTTAAAATGGCATTGTGAGAGTACTTGTAGCACAGCTAATTTACATTTCAGTTTCAAATATCTTGATTTGTAAAGAGAATCAGGAGACCTGGGTTTTTTCCTGTGTCTCCCATTCAAACGACCAGAGGTAAATCACTTAATCTCTGGACTTTAGCTTCCTCAGCTAGTGAGAAGTTAAATTATACTATCATAAAGTCTCCTGCTAGAGTTCTGATATTCAAATTTCTTACTGAATATCAGCTTCTCTGGCCACAATCATTCTTCACCTATATTCTCCCCACTCTCTACTGGAAGGAGGGAGATGCTTATTTCTCTCCTAGTAGTCTAGATTAATCATTAAAATTAGTCTAGTTCAGCTACGTTTACATTTTTGGTTATAATTTTGTTATATTCACATAATTTTGTTATATAATTTAAAAATTATTATCTAGTTATTGTAACTGTTGTTATCTTAAGTTTTCCTTATTTTGGTTCTCAGGTTATTTGAATCATTTCTCTGAATTCCTCATATTCATTTATTTCTTACGGTGCAATAATGACCTTATCCCACAGTCTTTTCACCCATTCCTCAGTTGAAGAACTCCCATTTTGTTTTCTTTTTTGTGATCAAAAAAGTGCTGCTCAGAATATTTTGTTATATGGGGAGGCCTTTCTGTATATGCCTCCTTGGCTGGGTATGTACCCCAATAGTGGGCTCCCTGGGTTAGAGCATATTCCTGGTAGGGAATTACATTCCTGGTAGGGAATAGTAAGAGGTAGGAGATAGGGTTGAATCTGTCATAAAGAATATTTGAGCTGGGAGAAACCTCAAGACCCAAGTCTGTTATTTTACACAGAAGGAGACTGAGAAACATAGAGCCGAAGTGACATCTCCACAGTTCTGCAGGTGGAAGAACCAGGATTAAAAAGCCCAGGTCCTCTGACTACAAATGGAGGTCCTGGTGGAGGAGTTTGGAGTTTGGTCTGCTCACATAAACAGCAGGAGGAAACCTTTGTTGGTTCTTAAGAAATAAATTGACCCGATTAAAAATGGTGGAAAACTATGTGACCCTCCCCCCTACTTGGCCCCCAACCCCATCCACTTTTTCCAACCCTTCTCTCTTTTTTAACCTTCCCTGTCACTTCTTATCTCTGGAATCCCCCCCAGTTCATTTCAATATAAAAAACTTTTATCAGGTGCCAAAAACATGCAGAGGATTGTGAAAGGCTTGCATGATAGAAAGAATATCTTGATTTGTAAAGAGGGAATGGAATAATGAAAGAGGGAAGGGAATAAATATTTATTAAACTCCTGCTGTCTGCCAGGCACTCTAAATGTTTTTACAAATATTATTTCAGTTGATCTTCACACCAGCCCTGCAGTGTAGATGCTGTTACCATCCCCATTTTACAGTTGAAAGAAACTGAGGCAGTCAGAGGTTAAGTGACTTTCCCAGGGTCTCACATAGGCTAGTAAGTGTATGGAGCTGGATTTTAACTCTGGTTTTCCTTCCTTCCACCAGGAATGGTGCTCTGCCTAGCTGTCTCTAATGAAGCAGTCCTTCTCTATATGTATCTTATATGTCCCTATTTATATACCCTATTAGAGTTAAGGGGCATTGGGTGGTGAATTGGATAGAGTGCTGGGCCAGGATACTGGAAGACTCATCTTCCTGAGTTGGCGTTTACCTTCAGACACTATCTGGGTGACCCCGGGAAAGTCACTTAACCTTGTTTGCCTCAGTTTCCATATCTGTAAAATGAGCTGGAGAAGGAAATAAGAAACCACTCTAGTATCTTTGTCAAGAAAACCCCCACCTCAGGACTGAAGTGACTGAACAATGACATTAGAGTCCAAGCTCATTTATTTCAGGGATTATTTCCCTAGGGCTTATCACATTGCCTGTCCTATAATAAGCAGCTTAATAAATGCTTATTGATTGATGACTTAGGGTGTTACAGTGTGTACATACAAGTATAAAGCATGCAGTTTGAGGACGGAGAGAGAATTAGCAAGTAGGGGGAAGCTAGTTAGGGAGGACTTTCCAGGAGACTTGGTACCTGGGCAGAGACTTGAAGGATTTTGAGAGACACAGGTCAGGAAGCAGTGTATTATAGGCAGAGGGGATGCCTTTTGTAAATATTGGGAGGCAGAGTATGTGAGAGAGGTGCTTTTGATCCCTGCTGGTATTTTATCCCTCAACCTGTCAACATACCAGCCTGGGAATTTTCAAAAGAAACTGTTCCTTCAGTAGAGAAGTCTGGCTGACAAAAGAAGACAGAATAGTGCTTATCCAGCTTGAGAAGGGTCTGGGCTCAGAAGCAGGTGTTTGGAAGGGTTGAACTGTTGTAGAGCTGAATGGAGCCCCTGCGTTTCCTCTGGGTGTTTTCAAAATTTTTTATTTTAAGCATCCCTTGCCCTGTTCTCCACCTGCCAAAATAAAACTCCTATAACCTGATAAACTTGAAATCTCAGGGCTTATATTAAAACTCTAGGAACTTAGTCTCAACTCACACTTAACCCAGTCACGTCTTGAGTACATTATAACTGACCTCTGTGGTAAAGTGACGAAATTCTATTATAGAACTCATTGGCCAGTCATGCTGTTAAGTTCTTGTGAAACTTAACTGCCCCCTTTAATGTTGTTTGACTTAATGTTGGGTTTTCATGGACCTGGATGAGGAGGTTGTACTGGCTATGTCTTTAATTATTTTATCATAAAATTGAAAGGAATTCTTGAGTTTAATTGACCATTCCAGATGATTGAATATGCTCATAAGGTCATTAACTGGAGCTGGAAGGATCTCAAAGACCATATAATACAAGAGTTCTTAAACTTCAAGGGAATCTGTGAACTTGGATGGGGGAAAAATGCCTTTATTTTTACTAACTTCTAATTGAAATGTAGTATGATCTTGGATTATTTAAAATTATTATTTTGTTAATAAGTATTGATATTATCCCCTTTTAACAAGAGTTAACGCATATTTGTGTATATATTTATTTATAAAATGCAAATACATAGAGCAGCTTGATATATAGTGTGTATAGAGTGCTAGGCCTGGAATCAGGAAGACCTGAGTTCAAATTTGGCCTCAGATACTTCCTAGCTTTGTGACCCTGGGCAAGTCATTTAACCCTCTTTGCTTCCATTTCCTCATCTGTAAAATAAGCTGTAGAAGGAAATGGCAAACCACTCTAGTATCTTTGCCAAGAAAACCCCAGATGGGGTCACGAAGAGTTGGACACAAGTGAAAAACGACTAAACAAAAACACAAATATAATTCAGATTGTTGTATGGTTGTTTCAGTTAACTTTTTTGCTCAAGGCTTTAGGAGATAGGCAAGTTGTGGGAGACATGAGTTGGGTGTTGGAGATAAATAAGAAGGGGCTAGGAATAGAAGGAAAGCCAAGATGTGGATGGTTTACTACCTTTCCTTTTGTAAGATCCTGGGAGGTATAGACCTCAAAGGGACTGGAGAGGTTGTTTATTCCAGTCCTCCCATAGTGGAGAGAACTGAGGTCAGAGGGGGTAAGTGACTTGCCTAGGTCAGTAATTCCCAGAGATTAGATTTTAGCTCAGGTCCTTTGACTCTGGAGCCTACGTTCTTTCTATGCAGTGCCATAATGATAGATAGGGAAGGCCTATAAATATTGAAAATGAGGGCAGCAATCATGAACTCACAGGCTACAGGTATTTTTGTTTGTTTTATTAAGGTAAAATTAGGGTCTGGTATTTTAATAGGTTTTTCAGAAGGGTTGGGGCCCAAGGTCAGCTGTGCCCAAACCCTCCTCAAAACTGGGATGACCCTGGGTTCCCAAAAGCTATACCAACATAATGCAGTACTGGCTAATCTTACCAAGTTGGAAAGGGTAGACTGGTTGTCTGGCAGTGAGTTTCTCTAAACTTAGGCGTAGAATCCATCATCAGGTCTGCTGTCCAAGATGATATATTTTTTGGCTGCTGTCATTTTTTTAAACAAATGGTTTATTAACTTCTGTTTTACACCATTCATTTCAGGGCTTTGAGTTACTTTTCCCCCCGTTTTTCCTCTACCCACCCTCCCAGAATAGCAGCCCTACAAGATATCGCTTCCTCCAATCTGCTCTCTCCCATATCTTCTCCCATACCCCCTTCGACTTTTCTATTAGAGGAAGGTGAATCTCTGTGCCCCAATGCCTGCATGTCTTATCTCCCAATTATAAGCAAAAGAGTATTAATAATAGTATATATATATATATATATTTGAGACATTTCATTTTAAGACCTCGAATTTCAGATCCATTCCCTTCCTCCCTTGTCACCCATTCCCTCTGGGAAGATAAGTAATTCAGTATATGTTGTACATGTCTAGCTATGCAAAACATTACCATAGTAGATATATTGTACAAGGCTGCTTATAATTCCCTCCCACTCATCCCACCCCCCACCTGGTCCATTCCCTACATGATCCTGTCCCTCTTCTATAGTGGGTACTTCCAACCTCCCCTCCCCCCAAGGATGCCCTCCCATCCATCATCCCTCCTCTCCTCCCCCTTCCCCCTATCCTGCTGCAGGTTGAGATATCCCATTTAGTATGTATGTCATTCTCTCCCTGAACCAAATTCAATTAGAATGTGGTTTTGCCTTTTTGCCTTCCTATTCTTCCCCTCCCTTGCAGCCACTTCCCCTTGCTTCTTCTACATGAGATAGTTTACCCTACCCTGTCTCTCCCCATCTCCTCTTGCCACTTTCCTCTCTCACCTCACAACTTCACCCCTTGAGTATCCTCCCTTCCCAACAAATTCAACCTGTGCCCTCTCTCCCTATATAACTGTAAACATATATACACACATTCACATATGTATTCAAATGACCATACCCCCTTCTTCCGTTATTTTCATACTGAGACAGATTTCATCAGTCACAGTTATTGTTTTTCCAGGTAGGAATGTAAAAAGTTTAATTTTGATAAGTTCCTTTTGATTCTTTTCCCTGATTACCTTCTCAGGTATCTCTTGCTTCTTGCATCTGGATGTCAAATTTTCTATTCAACTCTGGTTTTTTCCTCAAGAATTCTTGAAAGTCCTCTATTGCACTGAATGACCATATTTTCCCCTGAAACAAAATACTCAGTTTTGCTGGGTAGGTGACCCTTGGGTTCATTCCCAGCACTTTTGCCCTCTGGAATATCATATTCCATGCCCTTCAATCCCTCAGTGTAGAAGCTGCCAGGTCCTGGGCTATTCTGATTGTGTTTCCACAATATTGAAATTGTTTCTTCCTGGCTGCTTGTAGTATTTTCTCCTTGATCTGGGGATTCTGGAACCTGGCTATAATATTCCTGGGAGTTTTCTTTTTGGGATCTTTTTCAGGAGGTCATCTGTGGATTCTTTCAACCTCTATTTTGCCCTCTGGATCTAAAACATCAGGGCAATTTTCCTTGAGAATTTCTTGAAGGGTGATTTCTAGGTTCTTTCTTTGATCATGGCTTTCAGGTAGTCCAATAATTTTTAAATTGTCTCTCCTGGATCTATTTTCCAGGTCAGTGGTTTTTCCCATGAGATATTTCACATTGCCTTCTAATCTTTCATTTGTTTGGATCTGCTTAACAGCATCTTGATTTCTCATAAAGTCATTAGCTTCCATTTGCTCCAGTCTAACTCTGAAGCAATGAATCTCCTCAGTGAACTTTTGAGATTCTTTTTCCATCTGGCAAATTCGACTTTTTAAGGCATTCTTCTCCTCATTGCCCTTTTGGGCCTCCTTTGCCATTTGAGTTAGTCTATTTTTTAAGGTGTTGTTTTCCTTAGTCAGGCTGTTGACCCTCATTTCATACTTTTCCTGCATCCTTCTCATTTCTCTTTCCAATTTTTCCTCCACTTCTCTTATTTGATTTTTAAAGTCCTTCTTAAGGTCCTCCATGGCCTGTAACAAGCTCATATTTTCCTTTGGGGCTTTTGGAGCAAGATTTCTGACCTCACAGTCCTCCTCCTGTTCTATGCTTCGATCCTCTTTGCCCCCAAAGTAGGTGTCGAATGTTTCATTTTTCTGTTTATTTTGTTTCCTTTGCCTTGGCATGTTGCTACTTAATTACTTGACTTTTGGGCTTGTTGCCACAGTAGGCCTCTGCCACCAGACAGGGGATCTTTTCATCCCAAACATGTGCGGGACAACTTCCGTTTCTGGCAAGCTGGAAACCCACCCACGACTTCCACCCCAGATCACAATTCAGATCCAGGGAGGTTAAAGCAAGAGCGATTACCCCCCCAAGACTGATCGCTGGATCTCCTACAGTTCGCAGGCCAGGAGCTGGAGCTGCCTCTGAAAACTACAAAATGGCATGTCTCCTCAGCAGCTTCTAGCCCCCAGGGGAGGAAGCCGAGGTGTTCCTCAAATACTGGTCCCAAAGTCCATAGGGCACTAACCTCTCACTTTGTCCTAGGCATGTCTATGTTGATAATTCTGGAATCGCCACAGCTGCTGGTGTTCTGGGGTCTCTCCAGCCGGCTACTGGCCTGGCTGCCCTGGGGCTAAATCCTCAGCTCACGCGGTCCTGGGCTGGGCTCGGCTCGGCTCGGCTCAGCTCGGCTCCCCGTGCTCTGCCGGCTCTCAGACCGCTGCGCTGGTCCTTCCTGCAGGGCTGCTGGGCTCTCCTCAGCGGGAGGTTAGCTTCTCTGTGTCGTTCTGTGGGTGCTGGGGCTCCAGAAGTTGTTCAGAGTCCCCTTTTACATAGTTTGGAGGCGATCTGGGGGAAGAGTGGCTTGGATGAGCTGTTTCTACTCCTCCATCTTGGCTCCGCCCCTCTGCTGTCATTATTTTAAAAGATGACCTGTTAAGTTTTAACAGGCTTAAAGTTTACATTGGTTCCAGCAGGACCTACATATGTGAAATCTCATAGTCTTGAAGTATTAATGTTATTCCTTTTTAACAAGAATTATTGCAAATATAAACTCATTTGTTGTGCACATAACAAGTTTAGATCAATGTCTTTATGAAAATATTGGTTGACACTGTTAATAGAATATTGGTGACAGGTAATATTTTCTAATTCTCTAGCCATTTTTTTCTATTTTATGATGTTGTAAACTACCTTTAAAATAATCAGACTGTGCTGTACCATCACCACCTTCATCCTAGAAAGATGTATTTCTTCAAATCCAATACATTGTCTAAATTATTAATATTGTAAATTTTTACAAGTCTATGAGCCTTTCACCTTTGTCTGGTTTAATCTTACTTGTGTGTCTAAGCACCCAGGAGGTGAGACAGGAATTCCCAAGAAAAGGAAAGGGGACTTTTAAAAAAGTTAAAACAAACTTTTCTTGGCTTTTATTTAGATTGCAACCATTTTAAGTTTAAATTTACTGAATTCTTGTCATCTATTAAGTGTATTCTTTTGTGTTTTTAAAATGCTGGGCTTGAAATTGTGTAGGACTACTGATTGGCTTAGTCTAGTATCTAAACAACTGTGGCTGTGTGACAGTAAATTATTATGGGGCTATTTTCAAAAGGCAGATTACTAATTTTAGTGTTAACATTTTAGTTCCATTTAGCATCTGGAAAAAAAATTAGTGCCAACATCCCAAACAGTTAAAGCTGTAATTTGTGATTTGCCCTCTATTTCACACCAAGCAGTATACATTCCCTTTAACATTCAATGATTTGGATTCGTGTAAAACAGCTCTAGTAATACACCGTAGCTCATTAATACCTAGTATACTGAGTGAGTTAAGTTGAGAATATCGAAATTTTAAGCTGAAAGGTATAATCACTCAGCAGTTTGTTTTGGTTTTGAAGGTAGGTTACATAATCGAATATATGTTGAAATCTTGCTTGTGAGATGAGCCACTGTATTCTGGAATTTGGAGTAATAAAGGAATAAATTGGATCCAGTGCAGGGACTTTATTATAACATGGTTTCACCTATAACTTACTGGGTTTTTAAACACAGATCCTGAAGACAGAAACATTAGACTCTATTAGCATTCGAAATTTTTACTGTGGCATGATTTAGATGAACAAAAGAAAGGCAAAATGAACCATTTGAATATTCAGATTGTTTTGCCTTTTCTGTTTTTTAAAGTATACAAAAGTAATTTTACCAGTATAAACATCATCTTGCCTATAACCTGCCTCTCAATTGCTTGTTCTCTTGTAGATTTAGTACTTAAATAAGGAGAAATTTGAGGATAGGATTTCACTTTTAGTTCTTTCCCTTCCCCATATTTTAAGACATTAAAAAGATATGTGGGATTAATGTGTTGTTATTGAGTTGTTTTTCATGTCTGAATCTTTGTGAACTTGTTTGGGGTTTCCTTGGCAAAGATATTAGAGCAGTTTGCCATTTCCGTCTCCTGCTTATTTTACAGATGAGGAAACTGAGGCAGACAGTTCAGTGATTTGCCCAGGGTCACACAGCTAGTAAGGGTCTGAGGCCTGATTTGAACTCAGGAAGGTGAATCTTCCTGTCTCCAGGCCTGGCACTCTATCCACTGCACCAATGGCCTGGCATAAATTAGCTGCCTGTAGTGATAGTCGGCATGATTTGTTGCCTCTTGTATTAAGTATTTTTAGCCAGCATTTTTATTTGAAGACAAATGTTTTAATTTCATATTGAGCTTTTGGTAGCAAGATAGTAAAGAAAGCCAAACAACTCCCTTCCTCCCCTTAAAAAAAACACTGTCACCCCAAACCTCCAAAATCCAAACAGCTTTTACATAATTCTGATAAGACCTAGGTTCTCACAGTACCAATCAGTCTACAGACATTTACTAAGCTTATTATGTGTATACAGTGCTAAATACTAGAAATGAAGCCCCTGCACACAAGGAGCTTACATTCTTTTTTTTTTTTTCATTAGCCTCCATTTATTTTCTTAACTTTTGACTCCACCCCTCTCTCTCATTGGAAAAAAGAAAACCAGTGCCTTTGTAGCAAATATGCATAATCAAGCAAAACAAATTATATCTTCATCTACATCTTGTCACCCATCTGTCCAGAGGTGGGAAGAATTCTTCCTCATTGGCTTTCTGAGATCAGGGTTGATCATTGCATTGATCAGTATTTTAAGTCATTAAAGTTGTATGTCTTTACAATATTATTGTTACTGTATAAATTGTTCTCCTGGCTGTTCAGCAACTAGGTAGGCCACTGAATAGAGTGCAGGCCCCGAGTGCAGCAAAACTTACCTTCCTGAATTCAAATGTGGCTACAGACACTTTCTAGCTATGTGACCCTGGGCAAGTCACTTAAAACCTGTCTCATTTTCTTCAATGTTAAGAAGGTTATAAAATACCCAGTGCCTGGATACATAGTAAAGGTTTAATAAATGGTTATTGATGGTTCTGTTCTTCGGTGAAACTGCCCCTTCATGCCCTTTGATCCAAACATCTTATGCTGTAAGGCTAGACATCATTTACACATCAGAATATATATGGAATTATATATGACATGCATATAAGGTAGTTATGGGGGGGTGCAACTTCACAAAAGTCAATTACTTGATGTTCCTGATCCTCATTTTCCTAATAGCAGGAGAAAGTGTTCTTGAGGGTTCTTTCTTGTATGAAGACATTTGTTTTTGTTTTTTTGTGGGCAATTGGGGTTAAGTGACTTGTCCAAGGTCACACGGCTAGTGTATCAAGTGTCTGAGGTCAGATTTGAACTCAGGTCCTCCTGACTCCAGGGCTGGTGCTCTATTCACTGTGCCACCTAGCCACCCTGTATGAAGACATTTGTACATTTGTAAATATGTAAAGGTAATAGTTTGTGGGTTAGAACATAAAAAGTGGAAAAAATATAGCCTTGAGCATTTTTATATATGAAAAGTAAATCTTTGAGGGTATATTGATTTTTAGCAAAAAAAAAAGGAAAAAAATTGTGTGGAAGAAGAAATGTCTGGTAGACAAGTTAGTTCCTCAAGGTGAGTGATAGATACGGGGCATCCTAAAAGTCTTAGTGCAGCTAACAATAGTTCTGTCACAGCCAATTTAAGCTGAAAAAGCCTAACAGTAGTAACTCTATTTCCCCATCAATTTGGATTAGTAGGTACTCCCCAAACTTGATATTTCATCTCTCCCCTCCAAACTTTAACAACACTTCATAAGCTTCATTTAGCTTAAAATTGAAACAAGACTTTTGGGATACCCTGTATTTTTTTTTTTTTATCAGAAACAAGGTATGACTTGAAAAGAAATTAGACTGATTTTCTTCTGTGATTTGACCCTGAAGGTAATTTTTAAAAAAATCAGTTCAATAATGCATTGCTGGTAGAGTTGTGAATTTATCCAACCATTCTGGAGAGCCATCTGGGATTATGCCCAAAGGGCTATAAATAATTTCATACCCTTTGACCCAGCAATACCACTTTTAGGGCTGTATCCCAAAGAGATCATAGAAGTGGGAGGAAGACCCCTATGTACAAAAATGTTTAGAGCAGCTCTTTTTGTGGTTGCAAAGAATTAGAAATTACGGGGGTGCCTGTCATTTGGGGAATGGCTAAACAAGTTGTGGTATATGTATGTAATGGAATGGTATATGTGGTATATGTATGTAATGGAATATGTATATGTATGTAATGGAATACTATTGTGCTATAAGAAATGAGGAGCAGACGGACTTCATATTTACCTGAAGAGGCTTATACAGACTGATGCTGAGTGAGAAGAGTAGAACCAGGAGAAATTTGTATATAATCACAGACACAATGTATGTGTGATGACCAACTATGACAGACTGGACTCTTCTCAGCAATCCAGTGATATAAGTCAATCCCCAAAAACTTGTGATGGAGAGAGATATCTACATCCGGAGAAAGAACTAGAAAGAACTGAGTTTGAATCCTGATGGAAGCAAACTACTTGATCTTTTTCTTTTCATTGTTTGGTTTTATTTCCTCTTTTCCATTTTCCATTCCATCTAGTACAACTGGCCTTTGTAACCTGACTAATGTCTAATGTGAAAGTATTTGCAGATCCTATACTGGACGATATGCCGTTGTGGGGTGTGGGGGGAGGGAGGGAAGAGAAATTTGAAACTCAAGGAACTATGGAATTGAATCCTGTAAACTAAAAATAAACTAATAAAAAGAATCAGTTGAATTTATTTTTAAAGTAAACATTCTTTTTAAACTTATTTTTCTTTTTAAATATTCATTTTTAAATATTTTGAAATAAGTTCAATTTAACAAATATTAATTACATGCTTCCTGTGTGCAAGGGACTGTGTGTGCTAGGTGCTTGGAAAATAAAGCAACTCTTGCCCAAAAGAAGCTTATGTTGTTTTAGAGAGAGGAAACTGCATGTAGACAGATGAAGCAAATTCAAGGTCATTTTTGGGAGAAAACAACTTGAGGAATTAGGGAAAGTTTTAGCACCTGAAGGAAGATCCAAACAGAGGTGGAGATGAGGAAAGATTACATTCTAGGAAAGAGGGAAAGCTTTTGGGAATGTATGGAGGTGGCAGGTGGAGTATATCAAGTGTGGGGAGTACCTGATGATCCAAATTGGCGGAACATAGAGCACCTGAAAGGGGAGCAGTGTGAAACATGAAATGAAAGTAGAATCAAAGAACGTGACTTGGCGGGTTTTTGGAGCTCCAGAAGTGCTTTGAGCGGTGGTAGCGGCTCTAGGTTAAGGATATTGCTGCTCAAGCGATTGCTATTTGGAGGAGTATTACTCATTTGTGTTGTAGTTAAAGGAATTGCATATTTATTACTTAAAATAATTTACCAATAACTCATTAAAAGCAGTTGATTATATTTATGTAACCTTTTACGTATTACAAATTTACAAAATGTGCTTTCTTATCACAACCTTATGAAATACTGTTGTTGAGTTGTTTCAGTCTTGTCTCACTTTTTGTGACTGCATTTGGATTTTTCCTGATAGATACTGGAGTGCTTTGCTATTTTCTTCTCCATCTCATTTTACAGATGAAGAAACTGAGGAGGCAGGGGGTGGCTAGGTGGTGCAGTGAATAGAGCCCCGGCCCTGGAGTCAGGAGGACCTGAGTTCAAAGCAGGCCTCAGACACCGTAACAGCAAACACCCCTGCATCCCCAGGGTGGCTGCCAACACAGGTTCTTAGATCTGCTTTTCTAAAGGAAAGCAACTCAAAATGGGTTAACAACCTTGCTTTAATCAAACATAGGTCATTTACCTAGTTCAGGGGAAAAAGGTCAGCACCCTGAACTTCAGAGAATATAAACAAGTTACAAGCAGAAGTTACAAGAAGACAGAGAAACAGATCAAGCAGACAGGCCTCTAACTATCTGACCATTACATCCATACCTAGTCACAGTTACCAGAGAGGGAAGCAGCAACATCTGGGTTTTCAAGGGGGTGGGGTGGGGCTCTCAATGGTTGCCTAGAGTCCCATCTGATCAAATCACGTAACACTTCTTAAAGTGAGCCCCAAAGCAAAACCTCACATCAGGGTTTATATAGCCTCCTCCTGGCTCAGAGAATGTCACAACCCCCTTGACCCACTGCCCAATCAAAAAGCATTCCTGAAAATCAAGTCTCCTCCCACAGGCTCCAGGTTTATTTAGGGCCTAGGAGCAGGGAAGATCTTAAATTCCCATTCCCATAACAGACACTTAACACAAAACTAGCCCTGTTACCTTGGGCAAGTCACTCAACCCCAATTGCCCTACCTTCCCCCCTCTAAAAAGAAAAAGAAAAAAAAAGAAACTGAGGACTGAGGAGGCAAACAGAATTAAGTGACTTGCCAGGGTCCCAAAGCTAGGAAGTGTTTGAGGACAGATTTGAGTTCAAGTCTTCCTGACTGTAGTTGGCCTAGAACTCTATCCACTGTTCCACCTTGCTGCCTCTTATGAGCTGGTTTAAGTATTAATAGTTTAGTTATAGGCACTTGAAGATTTGCTAATACTTTATATTTGCTGGGTATGAATATTTCTAACCATTTTTCAGTTTTAGTAAACTGAGGCCCAGAGAAATTAAGCAGTTTGTTCCCACATTCACAGCTAGTAAGTAATAGAACTGGAGCTCGCACCTCTGGCCTTTTGACCCGAAACCTACTGCTTTCCTCCACTCTCATCACTCTGATTAGCATTAAAAATTATCTAATTTGACTTTAGATATCAGCAAAAATCATCAAACCTATTTTATATCAATTTATGTTGAATTTGTGAATCTCCAACTCTTATCTGAAAATGAGTGTGGTTACTCCTGTCTAGTTTCTGTATTTCATAGCCACACCCTATATACCTGTATTTTTGCCATTCAAAAGAAATCTGTATCAAAACACTTTAAAGATCTGATATTATGCTTAGACTCAGATAGTAGGGTGGCTTAAACCTGCCATTGTACAGATGTAGAAACTAACACCCAGACTAGGTGAGTGAGTTGCCTTATGTTTCACAGCTGGCTAGGAACAAGACCAAAATCCTGGTCTTCTGATCCAGCTTCCTGGATCAGACAATGAATGCACCATCATCCCAGGCTATTACTGATGGTTTCCTCTCCTTCACCAAGTACAATCTGTCACCAAGGCCTGTTTTTTCCTCCTTTGGAATTTCTCTTAGATTTGCTCTTTTTAACCTACTCTTCTTATTCTCAAGCTTATCACTTCATATCTGAGATAACTGTAATAATCTGGCTGGCCCAGGGTGGGGAACCTGTGGTCTTTTAGGTCCTCAAGTGTGAGTCCAAGTTTTACAGAACAAATCCTTTTATTAAGGGGATTTGTTCTGTGAAGTTTGGATTCAGTCAAAGGGCCACATATGGCCTTGAGACCACAGGTTCCCCATCCCTGCGAACCCCATTCAGTCCTTCCATCTTTTATTCCATCCCAGAAGAATAAATGGTGTAGTAGATAGTGCTGAACTTGAGTCAGAAGACCTGAGTTCAAATCTAGTTCTGAAAAGTTAGAAGAAATAAGTAAACATTTGCATAAATTAGGGAAAATATTTATTCTCTGCTGACAAGTAGACTGGCATGGCAAATAGTGGCGTCCTGAGTGGGGAAAGCATGTAGACATGTGGCAAGGGCAAAGCTACAGTAGGAGTGGAGTGATAATCTGAGCATTTTGGGGTGGGGGAGAATGGAATGCTGTCATTGGGAATCATGGAAGTGGAATAGCCATGCTTGATATTTTTTCTTAGGCAAGAGAGGTAATTACTGTTGAGGCTCATAAGATTTAGAAATAGAGGAGTCTTTGGAAAAACCTAGTTCAGTCCCTTAATTTTACAGATGAAGAAACCAAGGTGCCAAGACTTGCCTAAGATCATATAGGCTGTAAACACAGCCCAGGCCCTGTGACTTCAAATGCAGTGCTATTTCCACATATCTAATCCTAACCTATTTTTTTGTCAGTAGGGTCATATTACTTTTAAATTTGGCAGTTCTTGCATCTATTCTTGATAATGATTTACTTTAAAAAGTGGAATTATAGACTATTTTTTTCTTCTTTATTTGTTCTTTATTATTATTTGTTTGTTTACTTTGAGTTTACAATATTCAGTTCCCCAGTATTTTGAGTTTCAAATTTTCTTCCCCCCAGTAGCAGCATACAATCAGGTATAGGATCTGCAGATACTTTCACATTAGACTTTGGTCAGGTTATAAAGAAGGATTGCATCACATGGAATGAACAATGGGAAAGAGGAAACAAAACCAAACAACAAAAAGAAAGAGCAGCTAATTTGCTTCAGTCTGCTTTCAAACTGTTCTTTCTAGTTCTTTCTCTGAATGTAGACATCTCTCTCCATCACGAGTCTTTTGGAGTTGACTTATAGCCCTGCATTTCTGAGAAGAGACCTGTATAGACTCCATTTTTGAGGTAGGCTGGGGGTGACCGTGTTTCCCTACCTTGCTTGGCTGTAAATGCATCTGCCACTCATTGAGTCCAATACCACTACTGATTAGCTCACTAGCTTTCTCCTGCTCCATTTATCACCTGGGCCACTTCTCTCCTCCTGATGCCCCTTCCCTCTCCTGACCCACTGCCATATTGGTGTCAAGTTTAGTGGGGACACCAGATTGATAGCCCACTGCAGTTTAGAACTCCCAAGCACAAGAGATCCATTAGCCCTGAGCTTCTTAAGAAGCAGAAATTACAGTGCCGGCAGAGATAATTTTTATTTAGACCCAAGACATGTCCAGGCAATTAACCAAGGAAATCATCTTACCAAATATATTCTCTCCAAAAAAAACCCTATGATTTTAAGGGAAAGAAAGAATCTTTTACCTGTGCTAATATGGCATTAGCGTTGACTATTGTAATTGACTAGAGCTTTGTTACCTGTTGACTTTCTTTATATTGTTGTAGTGTATGTTCTTTTGGCCCTGCTTTCTTTATTCTTCATCATCTCAGACAAGTCTCTCAATTCCTTCCTACTTAATTCTTATGGCATAATTGCATTCGGATTGGATGCCATTGGATGCATTTTGCTTCCAGCTTTTTTTTTTAAATCACGAATAATGCTGTTTTGAACATTTTTATACACATGAAATTTTTCTTGCTGTGAATTCTCTTTTTGGGATGTAATTGAAGTAATAGAATATCTGGGTCAGAGAGAATAGAAAATTTAGTAACTTTTCCTGCATAATTTCAAATTGTTTTCTGGGAATGGTTGAACTGATTCACACAACTCCATCAGCAGAGAAACAATGTTTCCATTTTCCCACAGCCCTTCCAACAGTGAGCTTCCATATTTTTTGTTAGCTGCATGGACTAACATGTCCATCAAGGTTTTAATTTTGCATTTCAGTCATCACATTCTTTAAATGATGGGGAAGGGCATTTGAGATAGTTAAATATGAGATTAAACAGTAATGAGTCATCACAAAATTTACAGTAACATGACAGCATCGATACAGAAGCGAAATGATTGATTTGTACTTAGAGGGTGAATTATTTTACTCATTGTGATGGCTCTGCTTGTGTGCACTATAGCAAGCTAACAATATGGTTTGAGGAGACGTGCTTCTTCTATGAATAGATGTCCTTTTTTAGACATTGACTTTAAATAATGCATACATTAAATGTCTAATGGAGGATTCAGAGAGGCTCCATGTATTATTTGATAGAAAAGTGGCTTCTGAGTCAAAAAGGATGTGGGTTCAAGTATTGCCCTTATCATATGTTGAATGTATGACCATGAGGAAAAAAAATTCTTCTCAGCCCTAGGTAACTTTCTGTACCAGTAAGTTGCAAAACAATTATGGATTTGCATTTATAAAGATATAGACAAAAATGAAGTATTTAACAGGTAATGTTACTTAAGGTATCTCAGTGCAGATTTAAATTTCACATGTAACAGTGGAAACAATATATTTTTGCTAATGTTATTTCTTTAAAAATTTTTTTAAATTAACATTCATTAAAATTTTTTGAGGTCCAAATTCCCTCCCTTACTCCTTGAGAAGGCAAGCAGTATATCAATTATATATATATATATATATATATATATATATATATATATATATATATATATATAGTCATGCAAAATGTATTTCTGTATTAGCCATATTTTTAAAAAAACCACATGCACAAGCAAGAAAATAAAGTGTTAAAAAGTATTCTTCAGTCTGTACTCAGAGTTCATCAGTTTTCTCTCTGGAGGTACAAAGCATTGTTCATCATGGGTCCCTTGGAATTATATTGGATCATTGTACTAATCAGAGTAGTTAAGTTTTTGATAATTGATGATCCTTACAGTATTACTGTTACTGTGTATATCGTTCTCCTAGTTTTGCTCACTTCACTTTGCATCAGTTCATCCAAGTCCTTACAGGTTTATCTGAAATGTGCCTGCTTACCATTTCTTATAATACAATAGCATTCCGTTAGATTCATATACCACACCTTGTTTAGCCATTCCCCAATTGATGGGCATCCCCTCAATTTCTAATTCTTTGCCACCACAAAAAGAGCTGCTATAAATATTTTTGTAGATACAGACATACTAATATTGGTGGATCAAAGGGTATGCATAATTTTGTAGCCCTTTGGGCATAGTTCCAAATTGTTCTTCTGAATGATTGGATTTTCTCAGGAATGAGGCAAACCTTCCTGAAAGGGGAGAATTGCTTTATTTAATAAAAGCTAACTAGCATTTATATAACACATTAAGGTTTATAGACATTATCACATCTTATCCTCACAGCAATCCTGAGATGTAGTTTTTATCATTATCCTTATTTTATAGATAAGAAAACTGAGTTGGAAAACAGTTGATTGACTTGTCCAGAGGTTGTAAGTTCCAGAAGCTGCATTTGAACTCAGATCTTTTACTGCAGACCTAGCACTCTCCATTATTCCACCTAACTTTCTAGCCTTACTTTTTGAATTATTGTATGGAGGATGGATTGGAAAAGATGAAAGATTGGAAAAAAAGAAATTAATCAAGAGTCTGATGCATTAGGTGAGAGGTGATGAGGGCCTAGCTCCCTGGCATTGCTTGTGTGGGATATAAGCTGTTCTAGAAATAGAACCCATAAAAATTGACAACTGATTAGATGGAGGAGGGGGAAAAAGAAGAGGTTGCAAGCTTTGGTGTTGGGAAAGATAGTAGTGTTTTCAACCAAAATTCAGAAATTTGGAGGAGAGATGGG
Source organism: Gymnobelideus leadbeateri (assembly GCA_011680675.1). Lineage (NCBI taxonomy): Eukaryota > Metazoa > Chordata > Mammalia > Diprotodontia > Petauridae > Gymnobelideus > Gymnobelideus leadbeateri. Next base: position 996,615 of record WOXC01003582.1, read on the forward strand.
TATTGGGAAAAATATGAGTTTCATTTTGGACATGATGAGTTTGAAATGCCATTGGGTGACTGAGGCTAAATTGTCCAGGATGCAGTGATACAATACCGGGGAGAGAGGGAGAGAGGGTTGGGGGGGGGGAGAGAGAGAGAGAGAGAGAAAGAGAGATTAAGGAGTATGGGTTTGTCAGCCATTTACATAAGGAAAATTCAAGAAGAGAAGAGAACCCAGATCAGACTCTTGGGAGAAACCTATACTTTAATGGTCAGGATGTGGTTGAAGTATCAGTGAATACTGAGGAGTGGTCAGAGAGGTACGAGAATGAGAAGAGAACAGTATCTGTAGTGCCGAGAGAAGAGAGAAAGTACCTAGGAAAAGGAGGTGTTCCATGTCAAAATCTACAGAGGGTCAAGTAGAATAGAGATAGATGGGAAAGGCGTTGGATTTAGCAGTTGGGATATGGTAATCCTTTGAGGAATAGGGTCAGAAACTGGATTGTAGTGGGTTGAGAAACAGGTATGGGAGTGGGGAGAGAGAGGAGATGGAGGCAGTGAATATAGAGACCTTTTCTTGAAGTTTGGTAATGAAAGTGAGGAGGATATGATGGTTGATTGAGGAGATTGTGGATGGAAGAGGCCAGGACAGGTGTCAGGCAAGGAGACAGTTGAATTAGAAGACACAACATAAACACTTCTCTATTTCCTTGCTGTATGTGGATTATAAAGGAAGGCAACATTTGTTCAGAGTCATGTACTACTGAAATTTCGGCCTACCACTACTGCAAAATAAAATTTGGTTAATTTATGCCTCATTGATGTGTATTTTAGAATCACACTGAAGGGGAATTTGGTGGAATGACTCTTCCTGATTATTTGTGGCAGGGTGATATTATGAGATTAGAGCCTGATTATTTGGTTACATAGATTTCTTTTTATTTTTAATTAGTGTTGCACCTATTGGCAGAATTCATCCTCCATTGTTGGGGCCCATGCAGGTAGTGTTCCATCTTTGGAGATCTTACAGTGTTGGGGTACAGATTAGATCAGCTAGCTGCTGAAGTCCCTTCCAGTTTTCAGATTTTATGATTCTGTGATACTAATCACATGGAAGGAAGTAGTTGGATCCCTAGCTGAGGGCAAGGAAAAAAAAATGCTTCCTCTGTATTCATTTTAGGGCCTGTCAACTCATTTCTGCCAATAATAGGGAGCTAGGAGAAGGCTACTTGTGAGCCTGATTATCAACTGGTGCTCCAGTAAGTCTCTAAGAGAAGGAGCCATGCCATAAAGAGACACAAAGATCCAGACTTAGAGAATATTGATACTTCACAAAGGTGGCAGTTTTAGCCACTAAAATTTGCTTCAGGGGAATCATCCATAAGAAAGTGATAGTTGGGACAAGGCAGGAGAGAATTTGACATATACAGATTTCATCCATGACCTGAAGCCAGGGATGAAATTACTTTGGGACCCAGGTAGAGAGGTCCTTTTCGGTGATAGTTTATGGGGGTAAATGTGGGGGTAGGATTTGGACCAAGAAAAACTTTGTGAGGCAATAACCATTAGGACATAGCAAGGTGTATTAAGGATGCCTGTGCAAATTGACCCAGCCACAGTGACATTTAGGTGATGACTATAGAGCAGGAATTTAAGCAGGAAGGAGCCAAGAACTCCCTCAACTATGAGACATTGCACCTTCCATGAGGATTAGGCAGTTAGAGTAAGTAGATCTACTAGCTCAAACTAGATCTGACTTAAAGGTCTCACCACTGGTGCCAAGTCTATGATATTATGATAAAGGTATAAGATGTTGTGAAGGAATATATGGGATGAAGGAGACTAATTTGTTGAGGATGACTCAAACATAGGTACCTCTGACATAAACAGAAATGGGGGGGGGGAAATCTCTCCATTAAGTTATTCTTATAAATATAATCTTGAAACTTAAACTGTTTCCCCAGTGATAAACCCCTGACCTTTTCTGAAAATAAAAGGATATTTTGAGGACTCCCAAGAAATTTTTTCCCCTGAAAAATCCTTTTCTTTATTATGGATTATAGCAACTGACATTGTGCTGTAGTCCTGGTTTGTTGCAAACCAGTATCATGATGATGACCAAGCCAGAAGTCACTATTCTACTGTCAGCAAGGAGCCTTCCTGATTTTAGCTACATAATTTGTTGCACAAGAATAGTAACTAATTGTCAAGAATTTCGGTAGGGTAGCAGGGAAATCGGTTGCCTTAATTACTGTGTTTTCTGTTTAGTTTGGGAAACCTAATGTTGCAAAGTTTGACACAGATTTCTTGCCTAAACTCTGTATTGCTTAGGACCTAGCACAGTGTTTTAGGCACTGTGAAGGCTTAATAAATATTTGTTGATTTCATAGGATCCTAGTTTTAGAGATAAATGGGACCTTCATAGTTGTCTAATTCAACCCCCTCACTTTATAGAGGAGAAAACAGACCCAGAAAGGTTGTTAGTTGTACAAGGTCACATAAGGCAGAAATTGGCAAAGACAGGATTTAGTCTCTAAATCGAGCACTTTTTCCATTGCAGTCACCCAATCTCCCCAACCTAAAGCTCATTTTTACTTTCCTTAAAAGTCTTAAAGCATATTATTTAATTGCTCTAAATATGAATAGGTAATATTATCAATTGTGGATTAAAAATGCCAGTTGACCCGACAATTGATGTGTGTTTAACTTTTTTTTTTTTTTTGCAAAGAGGAGCATTTTAAAGCTGATTTAAAAACAACAACATATCTTTGCAGTAAATCTGTTTCAGGCATTAATCCCATGCCGTGGAGCTTTTTTTTTTTTTTTTTAACATATTATGTAGCTTTGGTCTTATGGTGATATCTTGGAAAGAAATTAGATGCACACCATTTTGTGATATTTGGATCCAGGCCAAGAGTTCGATTTTTGTCCACTTTATTAAAGTTTACCATTTCACTTTAAGGTGACATAAACACAGATTATCCAGAAAAGGAGCACATCATAAAATAAGCTACTCTTTTGTCAGAGGGTTTTTTTTTAAATTTCCTTTTTTTCCCCTGTCTTTGAGATAGACATCCAGGAGCTTGATATATCTGAGAAATGTGTTCTTGACATACACATAGGAAAAAATGTGCCAGAAGTTCTGATTGACTGAAGTAATAGACAGGGGTATTCTCCTTGGGGTCAGTGTTTTAGGTGGGTGGGTGGACCAGAACTGAAAACTTTGAAATTTTGCTGTCTTAGCAGTATGCTTTCCAGTAATAACAAAAGACAGAAATAAGGTGGATTTTTTTTTAAAAAAAAGATACTTTAAGAAGTTTTGATGCTGTTTCCTTTTATATCAATTTCATTTCCAAATATGCCTTTATCCCTTTTTCTGCCAAAAAAAATCCTCTTTTAGGAAAACTTAACTCAAGATAACAGGAAAGCAAATTCAGCAAAAACACAAACCTATCCACTGTGTCTGATAACATATCCTATATTCTTGGCCCAGGATGCCCAACCTCTTCAAGAAAAGGAGGAGTGTATTTTCTCAGTTCTAACTGGGGCAAATATTATATTTTTATTTATGTCATCTATTATTTTATTATTTATATTATTATAACTACATTATTATAATTATCTACTGTTCAATTTAGAAGAATAGATACTTTCCTTTCTGTTAAAAACAGCCAGACAATCAACAGTTATTTATTAAATATCTACTATGTCCCAGGCACTGTGCTAGCTGCTGGAGATAAAAATTCAAAGGTGTATAACAAGTACATTTATAAGTACATGCAACATGAACATAAAGAGAATAAATACAGGGCAGCTAGGTGGCACAGTGAATAGAGTACCGGCCCTGAAGTCACGAGGACCTGAGTTCAAATGTGGCCTCAAGACATCTGACACATTTACTAGCTATGTGACCTTGGGCAAGGCACTTAAGCCCAATTGCCTTGCTTTCCCCCCTCAAAAAAAAAAAGAGAGAGAGAGAGAGAGAGAATAAATACAAAGTAACCAGATGAAGCATCGGGAGGAACAAGCAGTTGTGGGATTCAGAAAGGCTTCATTAAGAAGGTGTCCTGTGAGTTTTTGTCTTGAAGACAGTGATTGGATGAGGGGGAGGTGAGAAAGTCATGGGGCTGCCCAGTGCAAAGACATGGACATAGGAGATGGAGTGTCATTTGTGAGGAACATAGAGGAGGCTAGGATGACAGCACGGAAGGGTGGGGTTGTACTGACCAGTGAAGCTGGGAAGATAGATTGGGGACAGGTTTTGAAAACCTTTAAAAGCTCATTCCATTTTATTCTAGTATCACCAGGGAGTCACTGGAGTTTGTTGAGGAGGGAAAGTGGCAAGGTTGGATCTATCCTTAAGGACCATTGTTTTTGTTTTAGGGTGAGCTGGCTTGGTGAGAGACTTGAGCCAGAGAGACCTTTGAAGAAGTTATAATAAGTGATCTAGGAGAGAGGTGATGAGGGCCTGTAGTCAGGTGGAAGGTTAGTGAATAAAGTGTTGGGCGTGACAGAAGCTGCAGCATTTGGCAGATTAGATATATTAGATAAATGAGGGTGAGTAAGGAGTCACCCTCCTTGGGTAATGCCAAGGTTATGACCTTGGAAGACGAGGAGGTTCTGTTTTCTAAAAAAAATGGGCAAGTTTAGAAGAGTGGGAGTGAAGGGGAAATGAGGTCTGCTTTGGACATGTTGAGTTTGAAATGCCTCTGTGACATCCAATTTAAAATGTTTTAAAGAATGTTGGTGAAGTGCTAGACTGAGTCCCTGGGGAGGGAGTGGGACCGGATATACAAATTGAAGGTCATTTGCATAGAAATAATAATTAAACCTATGGAAGTTAATAAGAGAAGGTAGAGAGGTTAGAGAACCTAGGATTGAACCTTGCGACAATGAGCCAGCCAAGGAATCAGAGCTGTCAGAGGGATAGGAAGAAAACCTGGGGATTGAAATCCCATGAAAACCCAGAATAGAAAACACTCAGGAAGAAAGGTGGCCAACAGTGTAAATAGTATCCAAGATGCAGGCTGTCTGCAGTATCCAACACAGAAGGTGGAGTGCAAGATAGGAATGATCATCGGCTTTGGGAATTAAGGAAGCCCTGATGGCTTGAAGTGAGTAGTATCAGTCGAAGGATGAGGGTAGAAGCCAGATTGCAAAGGGTTTGAGGAGAAAAGAAGTAGACCCAGGTTTTCTTGGCTGACAAAGGGAAGAGAGAGATGACTTGAAGGCATGGTAGGATCTGCGCTTTTTTTAAAATTGGGGGGGATTTGGCTACTTTTGAAGGTAGGAGGAGAAACATAGTTTGTTGGTAGAGACTGGAGGAGACATGAGATGAACTGCATAAGTGGAGGGGAGTTGACCTTGGGAAGGAGAAGACACATCTCTTTGTCAGAGACTGGATTAAAGGGAGTAGAACAAGGTCATTAGTCAGAAAGTTTGGATGAAGAGATGGAAAGAAGAGGAATCTGAGATTGAATGACTTAGAGTTTTCTCAGTAAGCAAAAGAGGGCAAGGTCTTCAGCTAAGACAGAGGGGACAGGCAGGAGATACGAGGCTCTAGAGGAAGGAAGGGAAGGTTTGGAGTGGCATCTAGAGGGAAGATGATGGAGAAACATCCATAAATCGTGTGTGTACATACATATATACATATAAATCTCAAAGATAATGGGAGATTCTAATATTTTTATTAAATCCTTGGTTAAAACTGTTTGGAGAAGGGGTGGTTAGGTGGCGCAGTGAGTAAGAGCGCTGGCCCTAGAGTCTGGAGGACCTGGGATTGGTTCCGCCTCAGTACTTAGCACCCACACATAAATAACTAGCCATGTAAGCTTGAGCAAGTTACTTAACCCCAATTGTTTAAAAAAAAAAAACTATTTGGAGAAACTTGTGTTCCTGCTTGTAGATGTACAGTTGGTCTTCTACATTCTCATGTTTAACTTTCACAACTTCAGGCATTTGTGTTGATTTTATTAGTTTTGGCAACATGAACATTCTTGGCTACAGGCAACAGGCAGAGTGTCTTCTGAGCAAACATAGAAGTTGCTAGGGTTAAAACTTGGCTACCTCCTTCTGTTCCTCCTAGCTCACTCAGCCTGGAGCCAAATTCTTCTGTGCCCAAAAGGTGAGAAGGAAGAAAGGAAGGAACACAGCTCCATGGCCTGAGGTGGTGCATAAAGACGGGGAGGTTTTTGGTAGACACCGGCTCTGCTCCCAGGAGATTAAAAAGGGGCTGGAGGGTGCAGGGTGGCACATGGAACTAACTGACCACGCCGGGGTGCTGGCTGGCTGGGCTGAATAACTAAAGTCCTAGAAACCTCTCCCTTGGTTTTCAGAGGGCCGCCCAGATAGAGAGGTTTATAGCAGCATAATGTATATCACAACGCCCTCACACCTGCCATCTGACACAATGAAATGTAAGATTCAGGAAAAAAATATTTGTTTTAAGAATTTTATTTGCTGTATAATATTTGTGGTACTGTAGATTTCATGTCTTTTGAAAAGTGAGTATTATTGAAATCAGTTTGTTTTTTAAAAATTGGGATGTTAGCATAAGAGGTCATGCAGAATTATAGGGAATCACTATTAAGAAAAAATGTTTAGTATGTTACCAATTTTATTTTGTGTACTACATTTTATGGGTTATTTCATGGTTATTGTGTTGGAAGAAGTGCATATTATCAGAATTAATGTTTTGCTATAAAGAACTTTATGCAGAAAAGTGTATTTTTATTGGTCTCTAGAGAAAGATCACAGGTTTTGGTGGTTACAGAAATCTAACCAGGTTCAATATATCAACATTCACATTTTTTTTTTCTTTCCTCCAGTTTTCTAGGTGCCCCCTCCCCAAAGTTGAGGGCTGACTATTTATTACAGTGGTTTCTAGGATGTTGAATAGAGGAAAGTTGAAATTGCCTGTCTCTGCAAAAATAAAATAAAATAAAGTTTAAAAATGGTTTGTTGATTAATGGAAGGTCTACTTTGTACCTTTTTGATGACCAAGGATGCCATGAAAAAGCTCTAATGGGAATCAACCTTATCTTTGTGTTGCCAAAAAAATGTTTTGATCTTTGATTTCAATGATATGCCTTTTCCTTCAATCAGACCCTGTTAGAACACCTTCTCATCCTTACATTATTCTTCAATCCAATTCTACAAGGATTTATTAGGATCATAGGATAAGGAGTCTAGAGCTAGGAGAAACATCAAAGGTTTAGTCTAGCCCACATCATCTTCTGAAGCTTGTATGTCCCAGTTGTCTATGTTTTCTTCTAGAGAAACAATTTAGAGGTACTGCTGTAACCTTTCCTTGTATGAAAAAATGTACACAGTTGAGAAAATGCATGGGCTGAGTAGATCCTGGATGCTGTACATATCAGTAGTATCCTTTGCAGTCTGATTATACTCACTCTACATCTTTTCAATGACCTTTAAGGTTATGATTTTAATTCTTCTGAGATTGTTGTAATCTATAACACCATAATTCATTGCTCAGAAGTGTTGAGATGGACTTTTTCTACATCCTACAGTCTGGGAATCACTAAAAATATTGTCCATTTTTCCAGATGCTCTCTGACTTGATTTCCTGCTCCTATGCAGTTCTGGACCCAGCTCATTAGCCTTCTGAAGTTCTTGTCCAAGATGTGTGCGCGCGCGCGCGCGTGTGTGTGTGTATGGCATATGAGAGAAAATGGCTTTTTAAAAAATCAGCTTGTGCCTGACTTGCACTGTAGTTCCCCACATGGAAGGATACAAAGAACTAGCTACATGAAATATTCTTAGACTCATTCTTTATGATGGAGAAATTCTTTTTATTTTATTTTTTAGTTCCCAATTCTCTCCTTCCCTTCACCTTTTCTTCCACCCATTGAGAAGGTAAGAACTACAATACCCATCATACAAATGAAGTCTTGTAAAATATTTCTTTATTAGTCAGGTTTGAGGTGAGGGAAGGGGAAGAACGAAAAATAAAGGAAAAAATATGCTTCAGTTTGTACTTTGAGTTTACCAGTTCTCTGTCTGGAAGTGAGTAATGTTTATATCATGAGTCATTTGGAGTTGTGATGGATTATTTCATTGATCAGAGTCACTAAGTAGCACGTTTGGTTATCTTTTACAGTCTTGGTCTTATTGTGTACATTAATTTCCTAGTTCTGCTCTCTTTACTTTGCATTGGTTCATATAAGTCTTTCCAGGCTTTTCTAAAACCATCCCCTCATGATGGAGAAAATTCATTTTTTTAATGTAGGAAAATTGTATTTATTTACTTTACTATAATACAAAATAGTTTATTCTTGGCAAATCTGTAAAATCTCTCCTCTGACCGCTTTTCCAAAGTATGAACTGTCATTCAGTTGTTTCATTTCTGATCAAGATGGAGAAAATTCTTAAAGTGCTGATGTGTAAGGAGGATTTTGTGCTGGCAACTTGACTTTGTAAAGCAGTTTCCATGTAGTAGATGTTTTGCATTTGGGTACATATTTGACAGATATAAATTAACTTGCTGTGATGTTTTATATATACATCCTGTAGCTTAGTTTGGAGCTTGGGGTCATTTTAGATTCTTAATTATTTCCAGGTAATGAAACCTATGCCAGGAACTAACAACAAAGCACATATTTTTACTTAGGGTATTTGCTTTCTTGAGTTGCCTCTTTATTAATGATTGTTTTGACATTGTGGAGGTTACACAAGAGCCTTCTGGCTATTTTGCTTTGTGCTTCCTCTACAAAATTGTCTTAAGATAGGATGGTAAGTCCCTTGTGACTGAGAGAGCTTTATATAAGAGACAGAGAAATCTTAGAGTGACTTGCTTTTCACTTCTCGGACGAGTCGCAGGACTACAGAATAAAAAGATCTGACAGTGTAAACTGAATGCACAAATACAGTGTTTACTCCTCTGACTTCTGGTTTTGGTAGTAGTCACTTATTTGGCTGGGATAGTGTTGCTTTGGGGATGTTACTCAATATAGAAATTGAATTCCTAAAAACTGCCTTACTGGCTTCATTATATGGTTCCTTAAGTATTAAGACCTAACACGCTTATATACAGATAATACTAAGGTTTCTCTTAAGACTGTTAAACTAGACCTGCATAGATTTTCAAGAAAGGAATTCTGTAAATGTTTTCATTTTTGGAATGAATGCTTTTATACCTGCTGAAGTTATTCCTTTGAAGGGAATGGCATTTGATGCATACATTCTAAAGCAGGAGGTTCTTACTTGAAGTATATGAATTAAAAAAAAATTCATAACTTTCAGTAGAATTGTTTTCCTATGTATTTTATGCATTTGAAAAGATTATTCTGAAAAGGGGTCCATAGGCTTCACCAGACTTCCAGGGGGATCTGCTTCCCCACACACTCACACATCCCCCACCTCAGTTAATTACACTTGTTTTAAATAATGATAGTAACAACAAATAATTCACTTTACGTTATTGTCTTCATGTGATTCTCTTAATAGAACAGTGTTCCCTTAAGTGTAGACACATGCAAGAAACGCAGGCAGTAACTTGTGAGGTGACGTGAATGCCCCCAGTGGTAGGGTGAAGGGAATGAATCCTCCAGCATCCTTGTTTCTGTCCTTTACCTCTTCACAGAAGACTTTACCTGCTCAGATCAGGTAATTATTTGGTTTTCTTTTTGCTTTGGGTTGAAAAAAGGTTTTTGCTTAAACAGTTTAATAACTAATAAATCTCTTTTGTCCTGGTTTCCAAGGGGAATTTTTGCTGTGGGATATAACTTGATGAAAGTGGAGTTGAGAGAAAAGGTTAGCATGCTCTTCTGTATGTCTTATTTCCCTGCAGGTTCTTTTGAGGGCAAGATCCCTCAGTTTAATTTTGGACAGTTGAAACATACACTGATGTGTTCAAGTTTTGTCCAGCACCTTAAGAATATATGCAGGGCAAATGCCCATGCAAAGAGTGTTCTGCTTCCTCTTTCTATTCCTTAGCGATTATTCTGTTTTGGGCTTAGACTGTCTCACATTTCTGGGCATATAAGAGGTTTTTTCCCTTAAAGAACTGCCTTCTTTTCAACATATAATAGCTGGGAAATGGCATAGAAAAGATCTGTCTGCTACTAGGCCTTTACATTTAAAGGAAGTGATGTTCTTAAGTGTGATAGCAGGGCTTCTCTATCAACTATACTTATCACACTCTGATTTCAGTCACATTCTGAAGATAACATTATACACCAGGAATTCTTAACTTGTTTTTGTCATAGACACCTTTGCAGTTTGCTAGTGTAAAATCTCACACATGTATCCAAGTCAGTTTTTTAAAAAAAGGGTCCATGCATTCAAACTAAATACAAAGTGATCCAGTAGGGTTATCAGAAAACTTGACTTGGGTTTTGAAGAGAGCTCGAGATTCCAAGGGGGCATAGGTGAGGAATAAGTGAAATCTAGGCATGAGGCCTGTGTGAGAGTCATGTAGGCAGAATATAGGAAATAGCCGGCAGACAGATTTGGCTGCGGTGTAGAGTGAGAGGAATAATGGGAGATCCATGAGTAACATGAGAACTATAAGGAGAGGCAGGTTGGAGCCAGACTGAAGGGCCAGCCAACACAGGTGTTTTTATTTTATTCTAGAGGCAGTGGAGAGTCAGGGAGGCTTAAGCAGATGAGCCAGGCCTGTGCTTCAGGAATGTCACTTTAGCGAGTCTATGGAGAATGGATAGGAGAGGAGGAGGATTGGAGGTGGGGAGATCAGTTGAGGGGGTTGTTGCTATAGGCTAGGCCATAGATAATGAGAGTCTGGACTGCAGTGGTGTCTGTGAGTAGAGGTAATGGGAGAAATGCAAAAGCTGTCATGCAGGTAGAATTAAGGAGACTAGTAACTTTTTAAATGTAGAGGGGGCAGAGAGTGAAATGAAAGGCTTATTCTGAGGTTATGAACTTGTGTGACAGCCTGGAAGTACTAGTGAACCCAGAGAGAAATAGGAAAGTTAGACACGTGGGCTTTAGGGGTAAGTTAATGACTTCTGTCCTGGACATGCTAAATTTGAGATGCTTATGAGACATCAGGAGATGTCCAGCAGATGACTGATAAAACTGTAACTCAGGATGCAGAAGTGGCCTGCAGTATTTAGCTCTAGAAGTCACCTGTGTGGGAGCCAGTGACCAAGAAAGAGGGTTAGAAAAAGAAGGTTCTGTACAGAGCTTTGGAGATCTTCCCACAGTTTAGGTGAGGCCCAAAGGAATTAAATGACTTGCCCCGAGTAGGAAGTGGCAGAACCAGGATTCAGATGTCGGTCGTCCAAATTCAGCACGTTTCACTACCAAATGCTGAATGAATGTGACTGTCAGAATAGATAGAGTCCAGAATAGATATGCTTGTTCAGATATGAGTTGAACTAGATGATCTCTGAGCTTCCTTCCAACTCTGAAATTCTGTTTTTCCAATAAGGATGACCAGGCTAGTTAATGTCTGGAAACCATTAAGGGTGTTTATGTTCTAAAGCAGAGAAATCTTAGGGGGTGTGATAGCTGCCATTTGGATGAGGCAAAGACTTAATCACCATCCAGTGCAGGTGTTCTTGACCCTTTGTATTCATAGACCCTTGTGGCAGTTATGGTGAAGCCTATGGACCCTTTTCTTAGAGCAGCATTTTTTAAATGCATAAACTATATAAGATCACAAAAGGAAACTAATTATGTTTAAATCTAGAAAGCAAAATATTTTTTAAAAAGCTCAAGCAACCCCAAGTTACAAATGCCTGATTCAAACATTTCATTGTGTAGAGGTTTATCACTGGTATACTTTATATCTTAGTGTCTATCAATTGTTCCAGATTATTTTAGCATTTAAAGAAACCATTTTCTTCAAAAAAAAAAATGTGACAGCTTGAGATGGAAAAAGGATTAATGTCTTAAGAAGGCTTAATTTCTAGGGTGTGGAATTTTTGCGACTATAACTTCTAGGCTCTCCACCTCCCCATTCTGAGTTTACAGGTGATCACCCCATTTGACCATATTCTCTTACCCACTTTTTAAAATTAAATTTTATGTTTATTTTTAGTTTACATCATTCATTTCCACAAGATTTTGAGTTACAAATTTTCTCCCCATCTTTCCTCATCTCTCTCCCATCCACCACCCCAAAACAGTGATCCCAATGTATACCTTCTCCCCCAGTCTACTCTCTCTTATATCCTCCCCCAAACCCCCTCCAACTTTCCAGTAGGGCAAGATAGATCTCTCTGCCCCAGTGCCTGTATATCTTATTTCCCAGTAGCAGATAAAAAATATAATATATATATGTATATATTAAACATTTGATTTTAAAACTTTTAATGCCAGATTCTTTCCCTTCCTCCATTGTCACCCACCCTTACTGGGAAGATAAGCAATTCAATATAGGTTGTACATGTGTAGCTACGCAAAAGATTTCCATAGTGGATATATTATTTTAGACTGACTATATTTCCCTCCATCCTATCCCGCCCCCCACTTGTTTTATTTTCTACTTTGACCCTGTCCCTTTTCAAAAGTGGGTGCCTCCAACTTCCTTCCCCCCCCCCAGCCTGCCCTCCCTTCCATCTGTCATCCCCCCTCTCAACCCCTTCCCCCCTACTCTCCTGTAGGGTGAGATATGCCTGCATTTAGTATGTATATCATTCCCTCCCTGAGCCAAATTAAATGAGAATAAGGTTGACCCATTCCCTTTTGCCTCCCTGTTCTTCCCCTCCATTGTAACCATTTTCCCTTGCCTCTTCTATATGAGATAATTTACCCCATTCAGTTTCTTCCCATCTCCTCTCATTATATTCCTCTCTCCCCTCTTAATTAGACCTTTTAATTCTCATCCCTTATTCAGTTGGTCCTGTGCCTTCTCTCTGTCTATGAATACCTGTACACATATATACACACACACATATCTTACCCACTTTTTCTGTAAAGTAGCTGATCAACTCTTCTTGTTTTTTGTGGTCTTCAACCCCAGCCCACCTAATTATATTTCATCCTAACCCATTGCATAGTTCACCTCCTTACCCTTCTTCACATAACAGCATTCATAGTCTAATATAGCAAGAATTCCTTAAGCTCTAAAAAATGTTATTTCAAGAATGAAAATAAAGGTGACACAATAACTTAATGAAATGTAGAAAACATGCCCATGTGTCACATTTAATCCCAAGCTGTGAATTTTCTATGAAATGGGGCACGGAAATGAGGGTATTGCAAGCTGACAGTGTGTGTGTGTGTAGTGGAAAGCTCAGGGGACTTGGAGTCTGTGGCCCTACTAATAAGTATATGGGTGAAATTAGGCAAATCACTCCATGGATGCTGGACTGCCACTAACTAAGCTTTGTTTCCACTCACTACCCAGTGCGATGCTCTGTGCACAGTAAGAAGGTGATTAATAATTGGTTGAATTGGACAATCTGTTCCTTTCTTTGTTAAAAGGGAATTAAAGTAGGCAGTGGGGTGCTGGACTTGGAGTAAGGAAGAACTGCCTCAAGATACTTATTAGCTGTGTGACCCTGGGCAAGTCATTTAATTTCTTCGGATCTCATTTCCGCTTCTGTATAATGGGGTTGATAATGGTGTGTTTTGAGTCTTCAATGAAATAACATAACCTTTGCGAACCTTAAAGCCTTGCATAAATACTATCAAGTTCCTTTGAGTTTTAAAAGTCTAGGATTCTGTGAAGTAAGGAATCCAGCTTTTTGTTTGGAGGCAAGACTCTAACAAGACTAGAAATAAGATTCCTTTGCTTAAAACATTCTGATCTTTTATATTTCTTTTTCATTACATTGTCTGTATAATTTGAATTTGTTCTCCTTGACGTTTTTGTTGTTTAGTCATGTCCAACTCTGTGACCCCATTTGGGGTTTTCTTGACACAGATACTGGGGTGTTTTGCCATTTCCTTCTCCAGTTCATTTTACAGATGAGGAAACTGAGGCAAGCAGGGTTAAGTGACTTGCCTAGGGTCACATAGCTCGTCAGTGTCTGAGGCTGGATTTGAACTTAGGAAGATGAGTCTTCCTGACTCCAGGCCCGGTCTTCCTTATACTACCTACCTGCCTCTCTTTAACTTTAATGTACTTTTTTCCCCTAAGCATCTTGGTTTGTTTTTCCACTCTATTGCCTTTTCCTTTGATAACGGGCCTGAACACTATAGTGTATACCCACCCATTCGCCCACAGATATACATAGATACAGATAGTAGCACTAGAAAGTATGATGCTGGTCTAATGCAAAGCTAACATCAATAGTGAAATGAAACCAGGGAATTTTGCAAGCATGGCTGATGAAGGGATGAAGGGAACTGATGAGTTTGGAAAAATCCATGTTGCATTCTGGGGCACGGCATATATATTCCAAACTGCTTTGGGTGGTTTTTCTTCCTGTGTGACAGGATGTTTGAAGAAATAGACGATCAGTCCTGCTTTCTACCTAGTTGGTATTTAATAAATGCACATTGCATTAATTATAGATAGACTTTGTAATGTTGGAAAGAACAGTGAATTTGTGATCAATGGATGGTTTACGTCTCAGCTCTGCCACTTAACTGTGTGATCTTGGGCATGTGACAGATTCTTCACCTCAGTTTACTCATTTGCAAAATGGGAATGATAATGTGTTCAGGCCTCCTCGTTTATTATAAAGGACAGATGAGACAGATTTGAAAGTAGTGTTGAGGCTATACAAAGGCAAGCTATTATTATTGATGTCATATCTAATCATGAGATATTTTTAATGATACTCATTTCTTTCTTTTACCTTTATTGAAATGTGCGTACATTAGAAATGGCAAAGTACAGTATTACATTTGCAGCAAATGTGGTTATTTTCATATGCTTTTTCTGGATGGTTTAACTTAAAATTACAACTTCATGAACAAAAGGCCTTTTAATAGCTGCATATCTTTTTGTTTTTTAGTATGTCTTAAGTGTGTTCTAGTAGTATAGGTCATTGATCTGTGAAATGATCAGATCACAATTCAGTTTTCAAAGCTGAATAATTTCTCTATATTTAATAAAGATGTGTTTACTAATACAGACCTGAAGGCTACACCATCTAGTCTCTAGTTTTGAAATGTAGACTTCTGAATTTTTTTCCCTGGTTTTGACAAAGAATTGCCTTTTGGAAGTATAAGGGAGATATTTTTGCAAAATAAACATTTTGAAGTCTTTCCAACTTTCTAAGTTCTAAGAAGCACTTTTTAAAAAAATGTTAATATATTTTAATAGCCTAATTTCTATAACCCTCTAAATCCCATTTTAAGTTGATATTTTATTTTTTAAATACCACTTTTATACCAATTCCTTCTTCCCTCTACCCAGAAACTTCCTCTTTAACAAAGAAAAATAATTAAGCAAAACCAGCTGACACACAGACCACACCTGACAGCATTTTAAGTGTTCTTCACACTTCATCCTTCTCTGTGAAGAATTATATTTCATCATCAGTCTTTTGGAATTAAGATTGGTCATTATGTTTAATCTGATTTCCACTTTCTCTTACTGTTGCTTTCATGGGCATTATTGCAGTCACATTTAGTCTTGTGGCTTGACTTTCTTTGCTCTGCATCATTTCACATCTTCTTGTGTATGGTTCTTTCATATTCTGTATGGTGCCATAATATACAGTTACACTTTTTGTACAAGACACTTTGGGACTCTAGTCATCGTACTGTCACCTTGTTTCCGTTTTGGGGTACTACTTACTAAGAGTGCTGCTATGAATGTTTTAGTGTGTCTGGTACTTTTTTTCTATGATTAACTTCTTCAAGATGGAACCACTGAGTCAAAGGATGTAAGAATGGTATAGTCAGAACAATGTTGGCTTTAGAGGCAAAAGGCCTAGTTTCAAAACCCATCCTGGGCAAATCACTTTACCTCTCTGGGCCTCAGTTTCCTTATCTGTACAATGAAGGGATTAGACTAGATAGATGACCTCACGCTTTGATCTAGGAACAGTTTATAAGAGTGTTTGAGATTTTCTGTGTCCCCAGTAACTCTTAAAACAGGTCCACAAGGATCATGTGTTTGGATGGTTCGGTTTTACTTAATAAACTGCTGACGATGAGTCTTCCTGGTCCATCATCATCACCATTTTCATGATAGCTAACATTTATATAATGCTTTAAGATTGAAAAAAATGCTTTACGTACAGAATCTTCCTCCTCCTTTTTATAGATGACAGGATCAAATATGTTGTTAATCTCTCTGTTTTTAATTATCATGCGTACATCTGTCTTGTCCCTTAACTTTGGGCTTTCCACCACGTTCAGTCTCCAGTCCTTATTTCTTCTGCTTTTATATTTTCTCCCTTAGAGAATAAATCATGGCTTCCAGTATCAATAAAATGTGAATAATCACTAATGTCTAGTCCTAACCTCTTATATGAACTTGTCGTGTTTTTGATAGACTGTTTGTCAGTCAGGTGTATATTGAACACCTCTTGGGTCCTAGTTTTCAAAGAGCTTTCACTTTGAGTAGAGAAGCCTGATACACATTCTGTATTTCCACATAATGCCATCATCTCACACTTAACATGCTAATTAAGGACCAACCTGTTCTTTCCCAGATTGATTCCAACTTTGCCATCTTTGTCAGTGATATATGCCATCGTTCTCCAAGTCACTCAAAATGGGAATCATCCTGGTACTTGTTAGGCAACATGGACTTAATCATTCTTTATCATGCCTATCAGTCACCAAATTCCATTCATTCTTCTTTCAATATGTCCTTTTATTGATTCTTGCTTTCTTGTTCCCCATAGTGATTCTGATGAATTTTTTTTCTTTCCTTAAGTTACCAACTCCATCCCCTCCCATATCCATTTTTACAGTATTCCCTACACTTAACCTTTTATCTTAATGAGAAGATTGAGCCCATTCTGAGATAATTCCCTACCTTCATTATTAAAATTTCTCAATATAATTACCCTTTCCCTTCTCCCTTTCTCAAAGCTGTATACCAATTTAAGACTAAAAACACCTACTTCATGGGGTTGTAGTTGGCTCAGGAGTGAGATAATAGCTATAAAATGTTTGCAACCTTAAGGTGCTGTATAATGTTAGTTATTGCTATTGCTATTATTATTATTAATAATGACATGCTCTTATCCCTCCCTATGTTCTCCAGGACTTTGCTTCAGCAATCCTTCTCTCCTTTTCTGGCTACTGTCTGAATACAAGAAGAGCCTAAGGATTTTAGAGCTGCAAGGGACCTAATAGGTTAACTAATCCAAAACCATGTTTTATAGATGAAACAGGCCAAGAGAAATAAAATGATTTTTTAGGGTCACACAGGTTATAGAAATAGCATAGGTTGCTTTTGATGCCAGGTATTCTGATAAGTCAGATGCTTTTTTGCCTTTTTTTTTTTTTTTTTTGGTCCACTCTACCAGGAGATAAGAATTTTTATTTAGACTTCTCTGTGGCTCAGTGGAGAGAGTACTGGACTTGGGGTCAGGAACACTGGTATTTCATTCCTGCCTCAGACTCTTTCTTGCTATGTGACACCCTGGGCAAGTTACTTAACTTCTCTGTAAATGGTTCCTACCTCCCAGTTGTTGTGAGGATCAGATTAGATAGCATATGTAAAGCACTTTGGAAACCTTAAAGCACTCTGTAAATGCTAGCTCTTATTAATAATTATAACCTTTCCTGGTTTGCAGCTTCATTTCTCTTGTCACTGCTAGTTGGACTGCCACCACTAAGAGGGAAACAAGGAGAGGATTGATGCCTTAGGAAAAAGGCATTTTCCAAATGACAGTCTATTTGAGCCAAAACTAAGGTTCATATTCACTTTAGTAGCAGTAAGTCACTCAGAAATTATAAGCAATAGCTGAAAATAGCCTCATTCAAGATAATTAAGGAAGCAAGGAAACAGATTTGCAATGCTTCAGATTTTCTCAGTCTTTAAAAAATAAAAAAACTTCTCCAGCATCCCTTCTGCTCCATCCAATTTCTGTCCTATCTCTTTCTTTCAACAAACTTATTAGAAGAAAAATTGTCTACACCAAATGCTTAAATTTCTTTCTCATCTATCCTCCTCTTAGTTCCTTAACATTTAACTTTATTTACCACAGCTCTGTTGAAACTACCCTCTCAGAAGTAAAATATGACTTGAGAATCACCAAATCTAATGACCTTTTTTCAAGTCTTCAACTTCCTTGACCTTTCTGGAGCCCTGGAGACTTTAGCACTTGCTGTCCCACACCCTCTGTATGCCATCTCCCTCCTTGGCACCAGAGGTCCTTACGCATATTCTCCTGTGTAGCCTTTTAGGCAATGGGTCGTCTTCATTATTTTCTCTTCTCAGCTCCTATTGATGTGAGCATTGCCCAGAATTTTGTTCTGGACATCTTTCTCTAGCCTCTCATCCCTGGCTCCCTGGGAACTCTCATTCACCTCTGTGCAGATAATCCACAAGTCTGTCTTTTCATTTAGTTATTTATTTTTTAAATAGGCACAGCCCTGTCTCTAGCTGCCTACAGGAAATCTACCTGCATGGCCTACCTCTCTGTATATCAAACTTCACATGTCTAGAATGGAATTAATTTAGAATTAGAACAAATTTATTGTATTTCTTTTATTTATACCCACACACCCCCACCCCCACACACGTTTATTTATTTCTTTACTATGGGACTACCATTTGTCCAGTTTCCATTATGTTATTCTTGGACTCTTCTCTCTTCCTTACCTCTCCTTACCTCTTCCTTACCTCTCTTCCTTACCACTCATTTGCAAAGCCCTATTCGTTTTTCCTTTGCAGGATTGTCCCTATTATTTCCCCCGCTTAATCCCATTTCTACTCCCATCATTGTAGTTCAGATTTTTATTCTCACTGCCTAAATCATTACTAGCCTTCTTTCTTGCCTTTGCGTTATTTCCTTCTTCACATCACTGCCAATCATTTACCTTGTATTACACTACATTAAAAGCCTGCTAATATTAAAACTCCCCCCCCCATTTATTTTATAGTAAACTGGACTGTTTTCTGTCTTTTTTTTCACACAACCACTTTTAGCTTCCTTTGATCACATGTCCTTTACACCTCTTAAATTCTGTTTGTTGAATTTCTATCTGTCCTTTAAAATAATACTCATATATGTCCTCGGAAGCCCAGAGTCACACAGCCAATATCCACCAAAGAAGGTATTTAAACCCATCTTACTGATTCCATAGCCAGCTCTGACCATTCCACACGTCTTCTCACTGTGTTGTGTTGTTATTATGTTGTTTGCCTGTCTCCTCTAAAAGTTTGTTAGCTTCTTGGGGGAAGGACTTGGATAACCCTTAAATGACCGCTAATTTTGGAATATATGTTCTTGGAATCGCTAGGTGGTGCAGTGGAGAGAATGCTGGGCCTGGAGTCAGGAAGACTCATCTTCCTGAGTTCAAATTTGGATTCAGACACTTAATAGATTGTGACCCTGGGCTAATTTTTGAGTATGTAGTTATTGTTTATTACATAATTGAATATTGCCAAATTGAAATTTAAGGTAAAAATGGATATCCACTTCAGCCTCTAATTAAATCAGAAAAAAGGAGGCTAAATATTGTAATAATGTTGAAATATATTAATGTAAGAGCTATTTCAAGACTCCTGTTGTTGTTTTTTTTTTAAATAAGAATGTTATAATGTTATAATGGATGGAAACAAGCTTAAGTGTACCTGAGCTTAGCTCAGTGGTGTCATACTCCATGTGTGAGGTACAGGTAAAACTCTGGAGTGAGGCATAAACCAGATTAAAATGCAATTAGAACATGTTTAACAAAATAAATAAAAATACAATACAACAACAGATAATGTTAATTTGTGGTTTCTAAGTCAATCTGCATCCCACAGGGATCTATTTCTATTTAAACTTGACATCATGGGCTTAGCTTAGAGTCTACGGAGTTTCTGTCTCTGAAACTTAGAGGAAGTATTATAGTTTTGTAGAATATTGATTGATGGATAATTTATTCCAGACATGGAGACAAATAGAAATTTCTTTGCATTTATTTATTCTTTGGCATAATCCTTGGGATGTGATATGCACTTAACAAATGTTAATTGATAGACTTTACACACACACACACACACACACACACACACACACACACACACACTACCATGGTTACAAACTAATTGATCAATCAATATTATATATACGTATTTAGGTGTGTTTATATGTATATATCTATATGTCTATATGTATACATGTATGTATATGTATACACAAACATACTCATACATATGGGGCAGCTAGGTAGCATGTGGGTAGAGTGCTGGGCCTAAAGTCAAAAAAACTCATCTGCCTGAGTTCAAATCTGGCCTCAGACTCTTACTGGCTGTGTGTGACCCTGGGCAAGTCACTTGACCCTGTTTGCCTCAGTTTCATCATCTGTAAAATGAGCTGGAAAAAGAAATGGCAAACCACTCCAGTATGTCTGCCTAGAAAACCTTGAAACCTCATCTGTAAAATGAGCTGGAGAAGGAAATTGCAAACTACTCCAGTGTCTTTGCCAAGAAAACCTCAGAGTCAGAGAGAACTGAAACAAATATATGTAGGTAGGTATGTATGCGTATATGTACATATGTAGGTGTATACATATACACATGCACACATACATATATGTATGCAAATGTCTATATGTATGTGTATATATACATGTGTGTGTATATATAACCATTTTAATGTGAGAAATTCTTTGGAAAATTTTTGGGGAAAAGTGGCAAATAGTGTTATCTAATATCATCAGTAGAATGTTTATTTAAAGACTAAATTTCAAATGGGAGCATCTCCTTGTGGACAACTGTTTTGCAGTATTTTCCATAATACCTAGAGATTTGAACAAAGTATTCCTTTGATGTCCCTTGCTGGTCCCACAAAGGTGATGATCGTCTCTTAAAAGCTGTGTTGGCAGCAGGGGATAAGCTCTTACCTAGTCTTGATTAATTGGAGGTGTTTCAGAGAAGCCTGGCTATGAAAAAGTGTGTGTCTTTCTTTGGAAGGGCTAGACTTGCCAAGTTTAGAGAGGCCCAATATAAAGTTGGCCATAAGGTGATTGACATATGATGCCATATCACATAAGGCACTGTGAATGAACTTTTGTGATCTTCTAATCAGTGGATTAGAAGAACTTTTTAGTTTCAGGATCTATATATCCTTTAAAATGATCAAGGATCCCCTATAGAGCTTTTATGTATTAAGGTTATATATCTATAATATTAAAGTAGTTTTGACCTCATGGATCCCTTTAAAGGGGTTTGGGGACCCCACCAGGGCCACTAAACCACAACCTGAGACTCACTGTTCTAGTCTAGCTTCATTCTGTAGAGAATAAAATTTAGGTCAGTGAGGTCAAGCGTCTTGTCTTCAAGACTCAAAGCCATTCCCGATATAGTAGATGCTTAATGAATAATTAATTGTTAAAACTGTGATGCTCCGCTTTTGTTTTGACACTCTCTGAAACTAGATGTTCCTGTTGCTTTTGTTTTAACCTTGTCCACGTTATGATGGAACATTCTTAGTTGTCTTCAGAAAATGTTTAAGATTCTTGTCACTCACCATTTCCATCTCAGTATTAAGTATGTTTTTCTCTATGATGCGATTTAAACAGTGTTTCTGCTGAAGCCACAATGACAAGTATTAACCTGATGTTAACATCCAAATCAAAAATAATTAGTTAATTACAAAAATATATGGAGCATTTTGTAGGGCTCAAACTCTTATTTAAATTTACTTACAGAATTTACATTAAGGAAGTTGAACCTCAGTTTATACATAGTTCTTAAAAGTCATGTAAATAGAGTTTGTATTTATCAATAAAAAATACATATATATCCTTACCATTATTGTGCTGGGCATCATGGGATACAAAAGAAATATAAGGGGCTGGCTTATTACTTTTAAACATTTAAGTGCCTAATGTGTGCTGTGTGCTGGAGAGATAAAAGTGAAAAGGTTTTTATCAGTTTGTGGGTGTTGATCCAGATTTCCTTGGTCCATTGCGACTCTTACTGTGTCCCCTAGAATAATCGTTGTTGTTTTTCAGTTGTGTCCAACTCTTTTTGACCCCATTTGGGATTTTCTTGGCCAAGATACTGCCGTTTCTTTCTCCAGCTCATTTTACAGATGGGGAAACTGAGGCAAAGAAGGTTAAATCTAGGGTCACACAGTAAGTGTCCGAGACCAGCCTCTAGGTCTGGCACACTCTCTGCTGCTTTAATGTTTGCAAAACACTTTACACATATTATCTGATTTGATCTTCCCGACCCTAAAAGGTAGGTGCTATCATTATACCCATTTTATAGATCAGGAAACTGAGGCTGAGGGAAATTAAGAATGACTTGGCTAGGGACACACAATTAAATAAGTACCTGAGATCAGATTTTAACTCCGGTCTTTTTGACTTGCGAGTCTAGCATTTTATTTCCACCTAGCTGCATCTGTTCATGTCTGATTCATTTCCCTTCTTCACCTTGGACTTTGATCTGAAAGAGATCTTGGACAAGATGATTTCTAATCTCATTTTAGAACTCTTTGTATATCACCTGGACTCTCGGTATTACCAGGAAGGAACTTGAAAGCTTTCCCTCTGACCTACCTGTGATAAGCCTGTGATAAGCCCTTTTTTTCCCTTCCAATTTTTGCAGCTGGTATAGTTCCTGTTACAAAACAAAGGGCATTTCAGTTATTTTATTAAAGTTGTTACCTTGTAGGGATTGGGTCAGCCAGATCTAAGGTACAGAGGATTGACGGAAGTAGGACTGGTATAGGCTTACAGAGTGGCATCACTTTCCCGTCTCAGGCATGACCAGGAGTCCCAGATTCACTGACCTCTTAGGGGAAGACCTGCCTCTCTTCAGTTCTCCTATCCAAAGTCTAGAACAGAGACTCCTTTTCCAAAGCATCCCATCTCCTACCTCTAAAGGGACAGCCAGACTACAGAGATCACTGAATTGCTTAGTTCATTTCCATGAGATTTTGACGTATACAGTGAAAACGAGTGCTGTTTCTGCTTCTCACCCCAGGATCCACCAGTTACATCTGCATCTGCATTATATATTGCTATAATAAACGGGGAATTATGCCATATATAGACAAAGCTCACAGATACCATGTCGTATACTAACGGCCTGACTTATTCACCCTTTCTGTGACCAGCTAACACATCACATACATGGAATTTGACATAATCTGCTTTAGTGAACGGCAGTGAATTAGATACTACAAGTACAGTTGTTAGGGAGGTAGCAGTATTCTAAGACTGACACAAAAGTTACCAGAATGTGGTCATGTACAGGTACCATGTGATCCATTTGTGAGCCATGAAGACACTGCTGTTCTTTTGGGTACGTAGGATTATAGGGCTGGGGACAAAAATCATTATTTAAAGAACTGGTACAAAATGTGCGTGATTACTGAGCAGTAACTAAATATGTTTATTTTGAAATTGGTCTGACTATATATCAGCTATTGGTGTGCTTGGCAGCAGCTCTTATTAAAGTCTCAAATGAACAGAAAATTGAAATTACAGAACTCGCAAACAAGAGATGCAAATTTTTCTCTTGGTATCATTTTCCCATTCATTCATAATAGCCTAGGGTTCTCCTGTCATCTTGAAACATGAGTTATTGTGTATTTCATCCAGTGGATTTTCCGTTTTTGAAGGGTTTCTCTTCATGTCCTTATTTCCTTTCTGATTCTTTCCACAGCTTTTTATAAAATCATATAATTGGAGACTGCATTAAATTACCTAATTATGTTAATGTTCCTGCTGCATGTACCTTACATTGTAGGTCCAAGGAAGAAATAATGTAATAAGTAATTCTGTTGGTTAGAAACCATTTGATCTAATTTCTATAAAATAGGATAATAAATGAAAAAGTTGTTCCATTTTTCTAGGTCTTGTTTTATCTGTGACATGAGTGGTTTTCACTAAATATTAAGGCTTTCCTAGTTTTAAAATTGTACTCAGAAAAAAACAACAACATTGAATTAATAAATAAAACTAGGAGTTGATTTTATGAAAAAAACAATAAAATAGATAAACCATTGACTATTTTGGTTTTAAAAAAAGAAAAGAAAACTAAATAACTAGTATTAAAAATGAAAAGAGTGGATATACCACTAATGAAGATGATAGTAAACTAATTATAAGGAGTTATTTTGCCCAATTATGTGCCAATAAATTTAACAGTCTAAGTGAAATGAAAAAAAAAAAAGCATGCAAATACAAGGGATTAGTTAAGCATATGTACATAAATGTATATCCTAGGATCACAGATTTTGAGCTGAAGGTGACCTAAGAGGCCATCCAGTTCCCCCCCCTCCTCTCCCATCACTTTTGTAGATGAGGAAACTGAGGCACACAGAAAAGTTAAATAACTGATTCAAGATTGCACAGCCAGTAGGCATCTGAGGCAAGATTTGAACTCAGGTTTTCCTGACTCCCAAATTTAGCTTTCTATCCATCATACCATCTAGTTGCCTTTGATTGTCAAGGTACCAAACATGGTAAGAAATATTTTTAAAATAGTTTATTTTTTTTTTAAAGGAGAAAGAAAATTGGGAATGTTGAATATATAGAATCTTGGGGGTGGGGTTGTTGTTTGTTTTAGAGATAACACTCTAAAATGTACGAGATTTCATTTTGTCCATCTGCCAGTTCAGTTAAAAAAAAACCCACTAGTAAACAGTATTCTTGTTATAAAATGACAGGTTTCTGCAGTTTTCACTAACTTGTTTTTCTAGAGCACAATGTGGTCACCTGGGAAGTATAGGAATAGAAGGAAAAGAGAGAACTTGTCTCAGTCTCCTGCCTTTGTAGTAAAGTTAGAGGGAAGAAGTAATTTAAGATTATACCATTAACACTGGAAGGAACTGTCATTCCACAGATGATAGTGATGATACTAGCACTTACATGTGCTCCAAGGTTTGCAAGACACTTTGCAACGATTACCTAATTTTATTCCCACAACATCCTTGAGAGGTTTGTCCCCATTTTTTTATATCCCTATTTTTTATTTTACTTACAATAGGTGCTGTTACTGCCCCATTTTTACAGATGAGGAAAATGAGACAAATAGAGGTTAGGTGACTTGCCTAGGGTCACACAGCTATAAGAAGTGTTGGGTCTTCCTGACTCTAGGTACAGCATTGCATGGAGAGATGAAGGAATTTTCAAGGTTACACAGATAACAAGTGGCAGTTATATGATCATTTTAAAGTGGCAGCATGTGAACATATTTGAATGGATTACAAATTCATTGCTTATCCGAGGAGTGGTAAAATACCTGAATTTGACCTCCAACTCCAGCTGTGCTGTTTTCTACATTTGTCTCCTTGGACAAGTAACTTTAGCTCTTTGGTCCTTAGTTTTCTTATTTGTAAAATGTTGGGGTTGGTTTAGCTGACCATGAAGGTTCTTCCAGCTCTAATTTCATGATGATTCTAAAATTCATTAATATTAATAAAACCTCAACCTGTCTTCTAGAAGAATACTGTGGCATGATGCTTGTGGTGGGGTGGGTTTAGGAGACACTATGGTGCAACACGGTCAGATTTTCCCATTTGGGGGTGTGTGCGTGTGTGTGTTGGGCTATTTGTGTCTTTGTAAGGAATGTTTCTAGGGTAGTTAAGCCATAAAGGTCCTGTTTCCCTTGTCAGTTTCAGCTCTGAGCACATGTTTGACCCAGAAGGATTAAAATTAGTTATTTTGACTTCCCTATTTGGTGTCTCAGCAGGTCCTGTGGTTGAAATGTCTTGTTAGGGGCATTTTGCAGAGTAATGGGTTTGTGGGATACTTCTCTAAGGAAAATTTACCCTTTTTATTCAGAAAATAAAAGAAAAATGAAATGTGGTGCCTGACTTCAGGAAACTTTGTAGGGTCAGTTAGGTAGTGCAGTGTATAATGTGCTGGGTCTTGGAGGCAGGAACACCTGAATTCAAATGTGACCTCAGGCACTTACTGTGTGATCCTGGGCAAGTCAGCTAACCTCTGTCTGGTCAGTTTTCTCATCTGTAATGTGGAGATAATAACAATACTTACCTACCAGGATTGTTGTGGCAATCAAATGAGATAGTAATTGTAAATGGCTTAGCACAGTTTCTGGTGAATAGTAAGCTACATAAATGTTAGCTATTATTGTTATTATTGGCAGTTATGACTCCTTGAAGAATGGATAGGATTTCAGTGTTGTGGATAGTCTGAGAAAAGACCAAGAAGAATAAAGATATGAATTAAATAGAATGCCTCCTCACTCCTGCTTTACCTAGGATGAAGATATTAACTAAACATGAAGGATTATTGAAAGCACTCTTAGCAGCTTTTTCAGTCAGAGGTTGAAACTTCACATTTGAAATCAAAAGCCGGGTAAGGACATTGCACTTTGGATTGAAGGATGAATGTCATTTGGGGGAATTTCGCAGGTGATATTGATGAATCACTTTCATCTTTGTGGAATTGGTAATGAAGCACTCTAGGGGTTCTTTTCCACTGAACCAAATTGGACACTCATAATGCGGCAAGACAAGGCCCTAGTCACTGTGACTGTATAAGTACTTATCATGTAAATTTTAGGAGTAGCTTCTAATGTAAATGATGCCTGAAACATGCTGGCAGTAAGCCCTTATCACCAGGTATCAGAATATAGGCACTGTGGGCTTCCCAGTATCTGCTGATTGGTTTAGACATACTAAGGAGCTTCTGAGGCTGGGGATTAGTTATACAGAAGCTCTGCTTGCAAAACATGGGTTTATAAGAAGAAAACTACCTGTATGACATTGACTAAGTCACTTAACCTTCCCTTGGCCTCAGGTATCACATCTTTTAAAAGAAGGATGGTGGGGTGGAGTTGAACTAGGGACCCTTTCTGTTTTGAAATCTGTGTTCCTCGAGTCCATTTTTAGAGGGTAGGCTTTCCTAAACCCACTTGAACAAAGCCTTTGAGCTGTCTTATGTAGTATCACTTGATATGTGATCATAATTCTATTGGACAGTAAACCCTTATTGACAGTGGTAAAAAGTAAGATGGTAGTATTTACAATAGTTAATAAATGGGTATAAGTATAAGATTAAGGGTAGAAACAGGTATTTTTTTAAGGACCTTCTATGTGCCAGGCTCATAAATATCTCATTTGATCCTCAGAACAACTCTAGGAGATAGGTTACTATTATTATCTCTCATTTTATTAAGTTTATAAAGTTTAGGAAACTGAGGCAGACAGCATAAGTCACTTTTCCAGGGTCACACAACTATTAAGTGTCTGAGGCTAGATTTGAACTTGAATCTTTCTGACTCCAAGTTGAATGCTTTGTGTACCTGCCTGCCTGCCACCTTCCTGCCAAACCCTGGTTTTTACTTATGGTATATAAATAATTGATAATGATATTTTCCACAGTGTTTTCTTACAGGGGCCCATTGCGAGACTTTTCAGGTCATCCAGGATTATAGTGATGACCCAGTTGACCATCCTAGGAACTGTGGTATTAAAAAAAAATAGACACATGGCTGTTTCATGGAAAAGCTCATCATTGCCAAGGGTTGGTCTGAAAAGCCTCTTAGGAATGAGATGGTTCACATTCCTAGGAATTGGTATCCAGGGTAGTCATGCCATTATAAGCCCAACTATAGGAAGTTGTCTACAGAATTCTTGGGAGACTTTGGGGGGAATGAGGAGAGAGGAACCTGGTTCTTGGGATCAGGCTCACCCACATAAGCAGGGGGAGGTTGCTAAGTATGAAATGGGCCTCTTAAGTTCCAAAAAATTTAGGGGGATTATACTCCTGAAACCTCCTATGAGTGAAAGGGCATCTGTTTTCAGAGAAACATCTTTGGTGGGATAGGAAAGGGTGGTGTTGGCTTTACTCACAGTAAGTCTAGTTTTAAGTCTTGCACAGTCAGCATGTTCCCCCAGCTCACAAGAGACACCTGGAGCTCCAGCCAGAACCTGCAAGGTACTGTGGCTAATGGAATTCTTAAGTACAGGGTGACAGTGAGGTAGATTAAATGACTAGCTACTTTAGCATCAAGGATGCCAAGCAGTAGGATTCTAAGGAGGAAGAGAGAGAGCTGAGAGGATTTGGAGGGGCACCCATAGATGTAGAGCTGTGAAAGGGACCTCAGAGACATCTGATCTAACCCCCTCATCTTGCAGATTAGGAAACTGAGGTGTCTGCAGTTTAGTAATTTGCTTAATGTCAGGCATGATTTAAACCCAGGCCCTCTGACTCCACAGTCAACCAAAGGGAAGGAAACAGTTATTATTTCCCAACAAAGGGATCTCTTGGTATCTTTTGCACCCACAAGTCTAGTAGAGTGTGCCCTTAGTGGTTAACAGAATGTTCACTAAGTGGGGGAGTGTTGAAGTGTAATATAATCGTATTATTCCCTTCAAATTCCTAACTGATATAACTGCAGTGACTTTTACATAGTTTTTTAGTAATGAAGGACAGTCACGGGAAGGCTTCTGGTCCCTTGTTATTGATACTGACAGAACAGGAGTCCTTGTGTGGTAGGATAATTCCTTTATAATTGAATTTCCTAAATAAGAAAGGAAAAACTGACATGGGGAAGTCAGGTGGGGAGAAGTCCAAGGCTAAATGCACACGGTTAAACTTACGTCTGTTCTTTGCCTGTAATGTATGCTATTGCTGGTCAAAAGAAAGTGTGGATTGTTCAAAGGAAATTTGTAACCCCAGTGGGAGGGAGGAAATAAAAGAAAACCCCGAAGTCCGTGCCTTACTGATTTTAGTCCGGTCCTGGTACCATCATGCATTAAAGATAGTTGCTGAGTTAGGGAGAAAAAAAACCCAACAAACTTTCCTTTCTAGCTTAGTCAAATGAGTAGAGCATTTTATTAGATTCCCCCCCCTCCTTTAGTAAACAGATGTTGCTGGAACAAAGGGGTCAGTAGTAATTTGAAGGATGGCCGTTCCCAATTTAGAGTACTTGCTGGGCCCAATAATTTTTGGTCAGGGCTCCTCTGCCTAATGGAGGTGTCTAAAGTAGAGGGTATAACACTGTAAGGACATGCTAGGAACTTCTTTCCTGGTAAGCTCCGTTTTCAGCCTCAGAGAAGAATCGTAATCAAACAGGGTTAGAAGAAAGACTGATTCAGCAAATATGGGCTTTTCGCTTCCTATAAACTTGATGTAATCTTGTCATCTGTCTGTTTTCTGTGTGCTTTTTAAAATGGGCTTTCACTTTGTTTTCCGTCCTAGCTACTTGAGAGAAATGTTGTGATTATTGAAAGATCTTTGAGGACCTTAGGAGAAAAAAAAGTGAATCTGAATCTTAAAATCTGTAGTATTTGAGGAATCACTTAAGCAGAATATAGTTGTTGTTTTTTTTTAAATTCCCATCATCGAGATATTTAAAGTACCTAACATGGAGTGTTTGGTTTGTACAGAATAAGTTATTTTAGAATTTACATTTCACAGTCACCTCATTGCTAATCCACAACCAAAACTTACAGAAATATATCCTAGATGGGAAAGAGTGTACTTATTTAACTTGTTTTGGTACAGTGCTGTAGCTAGGAAGGAGACACATTTTAGGCTAGATGAAAATTATTACATAGTTAAAGGAGTATTTTAAGAATAAGGAAGACTTAAATATATGGAGATTGCATGGTATAGTGGAAGCAGCATTGGTTCTGGGAGTCAGAGGCCTTGTATTCAAATCTCACCCTTGACAGCCTGTGACATTGACTAATTGTGTGACTTTGACCAAGCCACCCTAGGCTCCTTCACTGTAAAAATAAGGGTTGGACTCAGTGGTCTTTGAGACCCCTTCAGGCTTTAGAGCTATGATCTGATCAGATCTGTGATGTCCTGTTTCATTCCCTGTGGACCATGGTTATGACTAGTAAAATATATTTGGTTTCCAAGTACACCCCACATTAAGCTTACTCTGATGCCTTTCCCCTCCCCCTCCCAATTGATAAGGATCTTTCTCACCTCAACTTTGGTTACTTCATTTCTGCATTTGTTACGTGTTGTTTTATATGTCCTGTTTCTTTTCTGGCCTGTTCTCCCTGACAGGAGAAACTTTTTAAAATGTCTGTCCCTCACTGCCTAGTACAGTAGTGCTCTGTGTAGCAGGGACTTGAAATTTTGTTCATTGAATTGAATTGCAGAATTTAAGTGTGTCCTTTCTTGTGTGCCTACATACCAGTACATAGATGCTGTGGATTAAATATTGTTGCTCTGATGTTCCTATTCACCAGATGCAGCTGGTACTCCCTTGCCTAGGGTCACACACCTAATAAGTATCAGATCTTCATGACTTAAGGCACAACATTTCTATCCACTTTGTTGCTCAGACGGGGACATAAGTCAGAGAAATAAAATGACTTTAAAGGTGATTCTGGTGGCTTTTTTGTTCTCCCATCATTACTTTCTTTCAATTCATAATATTGTAATCCTGGAATTGGGTGACCAAGGCATACATACTCCATATTACATTTTTTTTATTTTAATTTTTTTCTTTTTGGAGAGAGGAAGGTAGGGCAGTTGGGGTTAAGTGACCAAGGTCACAGGGCTAATTTTGTGTTAAGTGTCTGAGGCTGGATTTGAACTCAGGGCCTCCTGACTCCAGGGCTGGTGCTAAATTCACTGTGCCACCTAGCGGCCCCCACATATTCCATATTATATTCCACTACTATTGCAACATTTATATCATCTTACATATACAACGCTTTGGGGGGTCACTGTGCATTTCTCATCGACTTTTCTTTCTTTTTTTCTTTTTTAATTAAGGTCCATCTTGACAGTGATCAACTTATGTACCCTCCTGTAGCTGAAAAAGATTTTCTTGCAACTCTGGAGGGACATCTTCAAGCAACACTCAAGATACTGTCATCTTTGAGAAGCAAGTTGCTGAGGAATTCATAATTCTGCTTTTCCAGTCAAGGTATTGGAGCAGTACCTCCTTGGTAGTCATAGATGATTTTGAGATTCTGTCACCTTGTGGTGTGGGCGTGTGTGTGTGTGTGTGTGTGTGTGTGTGTGTGTGTGTGTGTGTGTGCAGTAAAGTTATGCAGATGACATGATTTCAGTTCTCACTTATGTGTTTATCTCTTTGTCATAAATATATGCTATACTGGATTTTCTCCACTGTTATGCAAGGTATTCAGTTTTGCAGTTGTTTCTAGTGAGTCATAAGCCTTTTGCAATTCACGAATGTACAGCATGTGGGGATTTGATATCCTTTACGTTTTTCTGAAGATTGTCAGTCATGCCATAGTTCCAGAGGAGCGATACGAGAAGGCGCCCTTGCCTCACCCTTTTGCAGAGGCACATATTTTCTGACTTTTTGATGCGTTGATCAATTTTGATCAATTTTCTTTTCTCTTCTTGTTTTATGGGATGGATCTCTGGGAGCAGAGGGAAGGGATACCGGGGGAAATTTTAGTGATATAAAAAAGCCTAAAAGATAGCAATAAAAAATTTAGTTTAAAAAGTTGCCAAACTTGCACATATTTGATTGATGGTTGAAAACCTGGCACAAAACCTACTTACTTCATAACTGGTGGCAGTCCTCTGATCTGAGAATAAATTTTACTTGTGCAATTTATGGATTTTCAAAAGAAGTCTTTTAGGATCATTTTTTCCAAAAATATGATATCCTTGGGGGTTTTTCTTTGGTGCCTTATGCAATGTTTCTAATTTTTATTCTCTCCCTTTATCTCTCTCACGCAAGAAATACAATAGTCATCATATATATGAAGTCACATGTAATGTTTCTTAATCTGCCTTCAGATGTTCAGGATGTATTCTGTCTTTTCCCAGCTTTTTTCCACTTTGTCTGTATTTGGTGACCCCTCCCTCTTAATCCCAAATGATATGAGGGAATCCTTCTTGTTGGCCCTGGGATAGTGGTCTCACTTGTAGATCTTATGCAGGAGATAGGGAGAACATTGTGTTTGGCGTCTGTGTTTGCCATTGTTTTTTAGGATAGTCATTCTTCTTAGCCTTAATTGAAAATTTCTTTTTCTCTCTTTGAGGCTATTTCTTCCCAGTTGCCCCTTTGAAATGAAGTCTTAACCATTCTTTCTTAGATTTGAGTAAACCTCTCCCTGTTTTCTGGCACCGGCTTTCTTCCCAGCTCCTTTGGCTTTTTTCTGTATTCATTCATTTGATGTGCCAGCTGAGGTTACTCTTAATGAAGCCATCATAGTGTTCACTGACTCTTCTCCCCTCCCTGAACTGAAGATGTTACTCCAGTGAGCGAGCCTTTGCTTCCTCCTGGAGTGGTTCTCTTGACTTGATTTTTTAAAAAATGACGTCTGGGGTGCCTGTTGCTCCCAGGAATCAGTGATCCGATCGGTTGCTGATGATTCTTTCTTCAATGACAGATACCTCAGAGAAGCGCTTGTCTCATGGTGCTGAGGACAGGAGAGATTTGACGGAGTGGAGTGGCTTCCCATCGGGACTTCCTTATATTGGAAGGAAGTCCCAATGGGAAGCCACTTTTCTTTAAATTTAGGCTTTCATTTAAAAACTATTTCTAGGTAGTTTACTAGAATGATAACTTTTATTGATGTACCTTTTAAAAATACATTCATAAAGAAATAATAGCATGCGGAGACCCTTCTTGGAAAAAGCCTGTGCCTGGGTTCTCAGGGAATGAGAATTTGTTCTGGGACCCTACTATATGCCCAACACAATGCTGGGACTACATAATGAAAATACAGCTGAAAGTAAAAAGAAAGATAGCCTCGGTCTTTAAAAAACTTATTCTAGTTGGGGAAGACAGTATATAAAAGGGAGGTGGAACATGGTGGCTGGGAAGGAGACAGTTGGAGTAATCCAGTGAGTCATGGACTAATTTGTGTTTGAAGAGGCAGTGATTGGAATGGGTACTTTCTCAAATGGAGTTTTGGGGAAGAATTCACCAATAAGGGGTAGAGGCCTTACCAGCTTTGGAATTAGGTTTGCTAGGACAGAGGTGGAAAGGTGGTCTGTGGGGTTATATAGGTTATTCCAGGTTTGGAGAGATGTGGGGTATACAATGTGTTCTGTACCTATAGTCCACCACTACTAAGACTGGTCACTCCATCAGTTAGCACTATGATGGAGGAAATGTTATTTTAACAGGTCTTTGAGTTAGATTTATGATTTAAACAGGTACTGTTGGGTTCTGTAGGAAAAATCTGAGTAATCGTGTAGGAATGGTAAAACAGTATGTATGTATATATATGGAATAGGTAGTAGTTCATTTTATCAGGAACTTAGTATATGGAAGAGATTAGTGGTGATTTATAACTAGAGAATGAAGGAAAATAGTCACAGGATAGATATCTGGAAAGATAATTATAGAAGTGACTTGTTGTGTAAGGTCACACCGATAATAAATAGCAAAGCCCAGGACCTTGGACTTGAAATCCACTGCACCATAGTAGGAAAGAGGGAGACCTATTAGGACATTATAGCAGCATTGTAACTGAGAGATTATAAGGTAGAAACAAAGAAATGAAGAAGGAATGATGGACAGGAAAATGTTTTAGAGGTAGAATACTTAATATTTGGTGAATGGACTTAGAGGGAGAGAAATATAACATAAGGCAATGTTGGGATTGTAAGGTTGGGTAATTGTCATTAACACAAGAAATTGAGTGGATTTTTTGGGTGGCAGGATGATTAGTTTAATATCTTCAAATTTTCATGTTTTCAAGTAGCATGGTATGTATTTTGAGGGTCTTTTTCCTGCTTACATCTCATCTTTTCTAATTCAAATGAATAAATGCAAATCAGTCTTTTGTTGTGTTTATTTTTTTTTCTGGCCTGTCAATTTTGATACTCAATCATTTTGAGTAGCTTAAAAATGGTTAGGATAGTTTAATTGAAATAATTAGCTTATTTTTATGTTTGATAGGAGTATATTAGCCTAAACTTTTTATATCAAAGGAAAAAAAAGGATTTGAAATTAAAATAATTGGGGCTAGAGTTTAAAGAGAAATGAAAAACTATAAGTGATAAAGATACTGGTATTTTATTGCCACCCACAAAGCCTCCAAAAAACCCACAAAACATTCTATTTTACAAAAAGCCCTTGACAGTTTTATTGCCTGGAATGAGTTTTAACCAGCATCATGTCATGGTGGACATTGTGATGACCTGCTAGTCTATTTTTTCCTAAAGCTATAGTTGAAATCTGGTTCCCTTCATAGAACTGAATTTGTTTGGAATTTTAAAGAATTTTCCTAACTCCTCCCCCTTCCCCAAAGAAAAATCCATCAGCCTTATTTCCCAAGCCTTTAATGAAGATGACTTTAAAAAAATGCTTTAATAATACGCATTTAAGAGCCCTTTGTTGTAAAGTAGATCCTTTAAGTTAGCTCATTTCTAGCCAAAAAGAAAATGTTTGCCAAGAATTTGAAGATTTCTTTCTCATCCATTTTCTTTCAGAAAAAAATCTTTCCGTTTTTGATCATAGTTTCCTTCCAAGGATGTGTTTCATTTTTCACTTGAAATGGAAGCAGTATTTCTCTACTCTCCCACTTCTCTCCTCAGTTGAAATAGCCTCTTATCATTTGATCAGCACCCCAAGGTTGTGTGTCTGATCGAGGCCAGTTTTGTTGCTATAAAACTTAACGAATAGCTTCACTCTCTTACTGTTTATCTCCATTGTAAAGAAAAGCCTTGAAAAATTAGGGAGCTGGAAGTCAATAAGGGAGAGCAGCAGATACATGGACTCTGACGCCCTTCTGTGTCTAAATTGTGAATGTCTACAGAAGATAAGAAGCGCACGCTCTGTTTATTTTATGTCCCCTTTATTGAGTGAAAATGGTAGCGGTGGAAGGGGCCCGTGAGCCCATCCAGGCCCAGGCACAGAATTTTCCATCAGATATTGTATACACACAGTAGGTGCTACATTCTGCCCCTTGACTTTTTCCTGGTGGAAAGACCTGGTTAGAACGGGGGCTGTGCGGACCTAAGTTTTTTATAAACTTTTGGGGAAAGATTGCATAATTACAGCATGTTTTATTACTCAAATCTTGCTCGGTATCATTAACTTGTACTTTTGCTTGCATTTGGCATTTATTTTTCCCTCTACTGTGTATTATGTATAGCACATTGCATGTTGTCATCATTTCAGTTGTGTCCAATTTTTCATGATCTTTTCTAGGTAAAGATGACCACTGGAATGGTTTGTCATTTCTTCCTCCAGCTCATTTTATAGACAAGAAGACAGAGGCAAGCAGGATTAAGTGACCTGTCCAGGTTCACACAGCTAGTAAGTGTGTGAAGCCAAATTTGAACTCAGTCAGTCTTTCTAACTCCAGGCCTGGCCCATGGTGCCACCAACTGTTTATTGACTGCCAACTATGTGTAATGTACTGTACACCAGTACAACGTACCGGTGTATAATGTTTGTCAGTCAGTAAATGGTAAGTGCTGACTATGTTCTGGGGGTACAAAAAGGGACCCTCAGAGCTCATAATCTAATGGGTCAGATGAGTGGCATTCTAAACAATCCTTTACCTGGTTTTGATCTATCAGCTTTACTAGCTGAATCATATTTCGTGCACAGTTAGTGTCTGAGGTCAGATTTGAACTCAGGAAAATGACTCTTCCAGTCCCCATCCCAGCACTCTATGCACTATGACACCACCTAGCTGCCCTGCTCCGTTTCTGCTTTCTTTACTTACTGATAAACTATGTGTATAATCCATTCTTTGGTAGGTGAATGAACCATGCTGCTTACATGCCCTGTTAGGATATATAGCATCCTCTAGGATAAAAGATTTAGACACTTCACCAACACGAGTGATTAAAAAAAACCCAGGAGATTTGGTGGTCTGAGTTTGATTCCCAGCTTGGCCAGTTACTTCTGTAATTTTGGGCAAATCAGAGAACTTCTCTGGACCTGATTTTCCTCCTCTGGACAATAAGGGGAGTGGACTAGAAGATCTGTTGAAATCTTTTCCAGGTCTAAATCATTTGCATGCTGAGGTTGATCACTCTGGCTAAAATTACAGGGGGGTTTTCTGTAGCTTAGATGGCAGGGTGTGGAAGCCAGGACAGTGGGAGAAAGAAGGCGCTTCTGTGCTGATTTTGGATCTTAATGCTTATCTGTAATGACAGAGGATGTTTATAATTTTACATATTTTCTAGCGTGCTTCTTCCAGTTGTCCTCCACCCAGTCTATGTGTAGCCCATAGACCAGGGGTGGGGAACCTGTGGCCTAGAGGCCACATGTGGTCCTCTAGGTCCTCAAGGGCAGCCCTTTGAATCCAAACACAACATTCTGCCGTGTATTAGAATGAGTTTGTGGCACAACAGAATTTTTCTCCTTCCCCCTTAAATGTCGGTTTACAGTCTCCTTATTTAGGCAGGTAATCCTGCTGCCACGTGCATTCTTCTTCCCAGTCTTTGTAAAATTATTCTGGTGTCTTCATCCTTGGTCCAGAAAACTAAAACGATTATTCAGGCTTATCTCTACCACCATCATCCTGTTCAATCTCCATATCTTCCCTTGTCTTTTAGAACCCTGGCTTTTAGCCAGTAGAGAGATGTCACATAGGCCTCCTGAGTCCTACAGACTTCAGAGACCTTGGAGATCATTTGGGGGAGGTAGGGAGGATGGGTATGGTGCTTCTAATAACATTATCTGTTCTTGCTCTCCTGCATGAGCAGAATCAGTGTATAAGGTTCAGTCTAGTCAGTCATCAAGGCATGTCTCTGCTACATGATTCAGGAAGACTTTTTTCCCCATTATCCATGTGCAAATGTCTGCCCTTGTGGAAAGGGAGTCTTTAGCCCCTGGAGTTCTTTTGGCTGGGGCCAGTAAACTCTTTCCTTGCACCTGTTAGAGGCTATAATTCCTTATGGGTCTTGTTATTATTTATTTTTCATTTTTTAATTTATTTAGTGACAACTAAAATTTTATTTATTATAATTTATTGTTCTTAGCCTATTATTAGTCTTTACTTTGCAGCAGCCATCACTATATCAGAATCATAAGGGAAGTAGCTATTAGCATACAACAGCATTTCCCCATACTGTACTCTGGGAGAATTTAGCACTAGATGAATAAGGGTTCCATGAGAAAAAGGTTGATGCCACTGATAGTTTTTCCTATGGAATATTAAATATGAATTATGAAAATGGAAATGTTTATTTCATGTGATAGCTTTCCAGAAAAGAAATTACTAAATTAATTCAAAATTTTTTTTCTTTAAAAGATTTTTTCTTCCTGTTTTATCTCTGGCGTTTTCCATGCCTCCATATCATCTGGATAAGCACTTTCAAATTAGATCACTGTATTTCAAGCCTAAAATGGCTTAATGAAAGTTAGTTTGGGAAACTGGTGAAGAAAGTGCCTAAAAGAAAATAAAGTGTTTTTTTTTCATTGTAGGCTTATTTGAGAATTGTAAAAGTTGTGGGTAAAAGGGAAGCAAAATGGATGGTGTCTTTAAAGTAGGGGGAAGGGGGAGGGGAATAAGCATTTATTAAGTGCCTATTATGTCTCATTCAAACTTCCCAATAACCCTGGGAGCTAGGTGCTCTTAATATTCCCATTTTTCATTTAGAGAAACTGAGGCAGACATCAGTAAGTGGCTTCCCCATGGTCATGCAGCTAGTTGAATGTCAGAAACTGCATTTGATCTCATGTCTTCCAGACTCCAGATCTGTTTGTGCATCTACTTCACTACCTGGTTGCTACTAAGTAGAGGCCAGTGAACTTGACTTTTCTTGGGAAAATCCTAGAACGGATCATTAAAGAGTTGTTTAATAAACATCTCTAAAAAGAATCCATGATCACAGAGGGGTTTCATCAAGAACAAGTCATGCCAGACCCTATTTCCTTTTTGTGACGGATTTACTATAGTAGTCCATCAGGGCTAAGCTGTATAGCTCAGCTAGATTTTAGCAAAGCATTTAATAAAGTATTTCATATTGTACATAGAGAAAAGAAGGAGCAACATGGACTGGACCATGATACAGTTGGATGGATTTGGATCTGGTTGAATGGCTAAAACTCAGAATGGTAATTAATGGTTCGATTCAACCTGGCATAATTTCTCCCCCCATTGCAGTGCTTAAGGCATTGCTTTTTGGTCCTCAATGATTAACATTTTTGTCCGTGGCTTAGATAAAGGCACAGACTTCTTGATTTTCAGATTTTCAGATCTCACAAACTCAGGGTGGGGGCGGGGAGCTTTGGTGAATGATCAATACCATCTGCACTGAAGCATTTCCAGTAGATGGAACATAGGCATAGCTTTTTTCTCCCCCTGATGTATCTTTCTCTCTTGTGGAACCCACTGGATGACTATCAGTCTTGAATTTAGGAGAGAGAAATTTCTTTTAGTTTTTTATTTAGTTTCAAGAAATCAATTTCATAGATTCAAGATGGTGGGATAGCATGGTTGGATAGCAATTTATTTGAAAAAGATCTGGGATTTTAGTGGATTATAAACTCAGTAGGAGTCAGCATCATCATATAGAATCCATAAAAGCTGCTGAGATTACTTGAGCTTCATATAGCAAGAAGGCAGTAGTCCCCTCTGTGCTCTGCCCTTCTTAGACTTCATCTGAAGTACAGTGTTAAATTCTTCTACCACAGTTTAGAGACATTGATAAGCTAGAAAATTCAGAGGAGAAAGACAGTGATGTTCAAAGGTGAAGGAACTTGGGGTGGCTAGATGGCACAGTGAATAGAGCACTGGCCCTGGGGTCAGGAGGACCTGATTTCAAATCCACCTCAGACACTTGACACACTTACTACCTGTGTGACTTTGGGCAAGTCACTTAACCCCAGTTGCCCTCCAAAAAGCAAAAAAACAAACAAACCCTCCTTTCAGATCAGTATAAGATTTGAATATGTCTTCTGATGGCAAGACTTGTGATATTTCCCTGCTACATCATGTTGGCACCTGGGAGGAAGGGAAAACACACACAGACACACATATACACGCATGCACACAAAGACACCCGATTGATTTGTGAAGAGTGTTTTCAGGTGGCTTTTGTAAATAAGGGATACATTGAGTTAAAGGTAGATTGGAAACTTTGGGTATTTATCTTTTTAATTCAAAGCAATGTTTTTTATTCTCATGGAGATGTAAGAACAGTAGTAAAATGTGGCGGGGGGAGGGTTACACACACACACACACACACACACACACACACACACACACAATATTTCTCTTATAAACCTGGTTGTATTCTCTGACAACTAAACATAGCCTCCATGGTAAGAGTGGCCATACATACAAAGAAGCACTTAGGTGTCTCCCTGCCATCAAAAATCTTAGAACTGCACCAAGACTTTTGGGATACCCCTTATATAGAGACCTTCTGTAGTCAGGCAGCTCACCCATCTAAGACCACAGGGCCTCCGTGTCTTTTTTCTTCTTATGGTGTCCTTACGCTGCTTCCCCTAGTTTTGGCATCTCTGTTGGGCAGGTCACTGAACTGGGCCCCAGGACTGCCCATTTTTTTAGCTCAGCTCCCAGCAGCCGGGGCTGGCTTTCTTTATAAATCACTTTGGTTCTAGTCCTCAAAACTGCCTCTTGGCTTAAGTCATGGCTTGTTTTCTAGAGAACATGCCCTGCTTTTCAGAAGGGCACCATGAGTACGGATGAACCATGGCTATCCAGCTGCTAGCTGCCCTCTAATTCCTTTTTTTAAAAAAAATAAGTTTATCATATTTAGTGTTTAAGTAACATTTTTTCACATTTTAATTTATTTTATTTTTAATTTATGGAATAACAAGCATTTCTATAACATGGTATAATAAGGTAATAAAAAGTAACGAGTATTTTTTTAAAAAAACAATCTCTCCCCATTTGTGTAGATTAAGAATACAAAAAATAAAGAAAATGAATTAGTGATAGCTTTTGATATTAAAGAAAAATCAAGACAACATGGAAAGTTTGGTAAATTGTTGAGTACGTTTAATGATTGTCAGCCACTGCCTAACACAAAAGATATAAGGTTGTGGTTCCTAGAACATCTCAATCTTTGAAGAATAAATGTTGTGGGTGATGAAGGAGTGCATGGGGGTAGGGATGCATGCATGTCAGTAGGTTGTATATTTCCAGTTATTTCCTATGTGGTAGGAGTGGCCCAAGAAATATGATTCAGGTGAAAGGATTACAAAGTCACATCTCAAGGGCTGCATTGGTATGCACCAAGACGAGCCATTCTGAAACTTTCTAGTCTCAGGATTCCTTTACACTTTTAAAAATTATTGAGGACTCTGAAGAGCTTTTGTTCATGTGAGTTATATTGATACTATATTAGATATTAAAGCTGATAAAATGTTTAAAATGTTTATTAATTTAAAATAATAACAAAACCATTACAGGTTAATATAAATAACTGTTTTTTAAAACTAAAACAAATTCATGAGGAGAGTAGCATTGTTTTCTAAATTACAATATTTTTGCAAATCTTTTTAATGCCTAGCTTCAGAGAAGACAGCTGAATGCTCCTATTTGCTTCTGTATTCAATCTGTTACAAGATACTATTTTGGTTGAAGTACTTGAAGAAGAAGAAGTCATTTAATAGGCAAATAATGTCTTTCTTAGTGCTATTATAAAAGTAGTTTTAAGCTCACAGATCTCTTGAGAGGACCTCATATACCCCCAGTCATCTGTGGACCACACTTTGAGAATCACTGACATAGATAAAGGCCCCAGCATGTTGCTGAGACTTTCTCTGGAGAATCAGTAAGAGAATGGGTGCTGTGATTGTGCAGGATGAGAAAATATGGAAAGAACATAGTCCATGCTAATGGAGGGAGTCACAACAGTGAGATCATGGCTCCAGTGAAGTATAAGTTAGGGTACCACCACAGTCTTCTCAGTTTCTCAGACTCTAAACCTTTCCTTTCTTTCTCTCACGTCTGATTAATTTTAAAATTCTTTAGATTTACTCTTTAGTATTTCTAATATTCCTCTGATTTTAATACTCCTAATTTTATTATTCTAATACTCCTCTCTTTCAAGCCCTCATCTCTTTCTGCCTTCATTCTTTTATAATAAATATGGCAAAAAAAAAATCCCACAAAAGACTCAAAATAGGTGGTACTTTGCCTGGACTTTTTTTCATTAATCCCACTTTCCCTTTTATCATAGGTTTGGGTGTTATTTATATTCTTCCCATTAGATGATGAGCTCCTTTAGTTGGATATCAATGTAGTATTTCTCGTTTCCTCAGAACCCAGTGCAGTGACTTACATGTAGGAAGTGCTTTTTTAATGTTTGTTTAATTGATTATTAAATTCTTAATATTAATGTTTTAATCTATATGGGGTATGATTTCATTTTTGCCTGGGAGTTTTGTTGAAGTATATCTGCCTGGCTTGATTGGTCAGTAATCTAGTGAATACTTTTGTCTGTTTAGTAACTAACAAATTCGAAACTAAGAGCAAGTCTTTGGAAAGATGGAAGCGTGGTAGGACCTAGAAGAGTCACCATCTCCCACATATTCCAGTAAAACTCTTAAATGTCACCAGAAGCAAGCGATAAAGAAAACCAAAGAAAAATGGTTAAAATATGATTCCTTATCTAGTCCAGGACTGTTCAATAAGATGACCAGAAACCATGAGAGGCTCTGCATTCATACAAGCTCAGACCATACCTGAGCACATCCCAGGAGACAGGACCAGACCCATGGCTGGGCAGCCCAGGGTCCGTGCAGCACACATCTGAAAAAGGACCAAGGCATACATCAGAAGTAAAGTACTTTATATTTCAGAAGGCCTGCTACCTGTATAATTTACGCCATTGAGTTGGGTCTGTCAGAGTCATAGCAAAGGATGGAGCCATCTCTGGGTTCAGTTAAAGGGACTAGGGACAAAACCAAAGGTTAGCCATTAGGAGAATCTGAGCCCAAAGCCAGGGATTCCTGTAGAAGATGGGAACCCAATTTTAGCTAATAGCATCCAGGGGACCAGACATGGTCTGCCCACACCATCCAAAAGAATAGGAAGGAACAGAGCTCGACTCAAGTACAAGGTCTGAATCTAGAAACTGAGATTGGAGATGAGCATAAACAGAAGAAAATGCCAAGTACAATAAATATGGTGGATTGAGAGGAGTCCAAGAAGCAAACCCCTAAAAAGAATTCTCTACAAGTCTAAGTAGAGCCTTAAAGAAAAGGATGATTTGGCAACTAGGACCATATGAGAACCTGGATTAAATGAATTAATTAACAAGAGATACAAAATGCAATTTTAAATGAAATGAAAACTGTAGAGGAAAGAATGTGGATGAATAATAGCTTAGAACAGAAGGTGGTAAATGTTACCCAAGAAATTAACTCCCTGATAATTAGAGAATAATGATTCCATGAGACAAGAGAAATACTTAAAACTTGGAAAAAATAGAAGAACATCTAAGACATTTATCAGAGAGGAATTAATGGAACCCTCTCCCTCCTCACCTCTGCCTCTTAGCTTCCCTGACTCCTTGAAGTCTCTTCCTTCAAACTAAAGGCCCACCTTGACCAAGAAGTCTCTCCCAGTCTTCCTTAATGTTAGTGCCTCCTTCCTGAGAGGATCTCCAATCTACCTTGCAAATATCGAATTATGATGCCTTGATTTGCCTAGGGGAACTGGATTTAGGTGAGACAGAGTTACACAAAGTTGTCAGCCTCACTCTTTCTTCCTAAGCCATCAAAGTCCAGTGGCAAGACAAAAGTCAAGATTACTGAAGATGACCTGGGATGCAGTGGATGACCTTGGTGTCTTCTAAGCTTGACTAAGCAAGCCTTCATAGCTTTTGCAACAAATTATTCTCATTTGTTCATTGTACCAGGGAAAGTCTTCACATGCTTGGGATAAATACCACCCTAATACACCCACTGGTTTGAGGCCCATTGGTTACCCTCAGTATGGTTTAGCCTGTCTGCCAAGATGGTTGTGTGTGTGTGTAAGCTTGTGTATATACATTAAGAGTGTGTGTGTGCACACATACACATACATGTACATACATACACACTTGCACGTGTATACGCACATCTGCTATAGGCCCATCACCTCTCTTTCAGGAGATGGATATCATGGTTCATCATGAGTCGTCTGGGATCTTGGTTGGTTATTATGTTATTCAAAGTTTCTAAATCTTTGTCTTTATAATATGTAGACTTTGGATAAATTGTCCTACTGTTTCTGTTTCTTTCACTCTGTATCAGTTCATACAAGTCTTCTCTGGTTTCTCCAAAACCATCCCTGTCATCATTTCCTATGGTACAATAATAGCATTCTGTTACATTTATATGCTATAACTTGTTCAGCCATTTCCCAGTTGATGGATGCCCTTTTAGTTTTCAGTTAGGATTGCTTTCTATGAAGATATATTTGCTTTATTTTCACAGTACAAAATAATTTTGCAGATTAGGAATATAATGTGATTGATTTCTGGACTGTAGAAAACAGTTTTGAAATATATTTAAAATACTAAACATCATCTGCATTCTAGAATCCATCATTAGATCATAAAGTCAGACTTGATTTTATGGAAAATTCTGTCACCTCACTCAAATTCAGGTCAAATCTTGACGTTATCTGCTTGTAATTGGTTGTGGGTATTTGAATAAAAGTGAAAAACAGCGTGTGCTGAATGTGAAGACATAGAATTGATTTGTGATCTTCCACAACATCTTAAATTTTGCTGGTAGATTTGAAATGTTGTTTCTTATTTGTAGAGGAGGGAGGACTAAAAGTCCATTTGGAAACTAAAAATAAGTAGCTTCTTTTTAATAAATACCCTTAAATAGAACAGAACATTTATACAGAAAGCAAACAATTGAGAAATGGCATAATCTTAGTTGGAATTTGGTTGAGTAGGTTAAAATTATAGTCTTTTTTCCTGTGGCTTGTATGATGATTTACAATTTATTTTTAGTAGATACTGTACTGTTTACTTAAAGTACCACACTTACTTGAGCTGGGCTTTCCTTGTACTCTGATGAGTTTCCATTTTAATCTGTACATTTAATGATATGAATATCAGAATCTAGTAAAACAACAACAACAAAAAAAAAAAACTGTAAAAGTTACACAGAATTCACATTTCTCCCCAATGCTAAGCTAGGTGGCAAGGGAGAGTGTGAAACCTGGGTTCAGGAAGACTTGAGTTCAAATTCAGCCTCAGGCACTTCCTAGCTATGTTATCCTGATCAAGTCACTTAACCTCTTTTTTACCTCCATTTCCTCAACTGTAAGATGGGGATAATAATAGCAC
The DNA here is from genome assembly GCA_011680675.1 of Gymnobelideus leadbeateri. Classification (NCBI taxonomy): domain Eukaryota; kingdom Metazoa; phylum Chordata; class Mammalia; order Diprotodontia; family Petauridae; genus Gymnobelideus; species Gymnobelideus leadbeateri. Next base: position 1,040,765 of record WOXC01003582.1, read on the forward strand.
CTCACTCTCAGGGTTGAGGTGAGGATCAAATGAAATCATAGTGATAAGAGTATTTACCACAGTGCCTGGTACATAGTAGGTGCTTAATGAATGCTTATTCCTTCTCCTGTTACTTCCTCCTTATATTTTTCTGTTTAATAGGAAAAATTGTTCTTTTTAATACCTAGAGAAATGTTATTCTTTGGGGGGAAAAGGAGATCTAGAAGAACCTGCTATGATTGTCCTATAATTTTGTGCCACATTTGTGAAAGAGGACTACAATTCAACTAGTGGGACCTCTGTGTTCAGTTTCTTCTATGTGAATCATAAAATGTGAAGCTATGTAATTTCTGAAAAGCAAGTATTGTTTTATTAAAAACAATCAAAACGTCTTCTAGTTGGTACACAACTGTGACAATATGGAGGTGATTATAATATAGTATAGTTTAAATTGAAAATTTTTAATATTATACTTTAGACCTTATAAAATTAGATCTTATTTTTTAATTAACCTTTCATTCAGAGAAGAAACGATCAAATTTCACCTCACTATCTATTCTGAAGAGTGTCCATTCAGTTACTTTTCAGTTGTACTTATTTTATCAGTAATGCCAAAAAATAAAAGGTGGTTATATTGATTGAAAGGCAGGGTAATTAAAAGATAAAAGCCCTATTTCTCTTCCTGTAGGAGGGCTCTGGATATTTATGAGAAAATGTTATTTTTCTTTTCTACATATATACAGTAATAATGGCTAGCATGCATAGAGAACTATAGGTTTTACAAAAGCTAAACATCTATTATCTCACTTAATCTCCACAACAATCTTTTTTTTTTTAATGCTTTATTAACTTCTGATTTACTTCATTCATTTCCACCAGTTTTTGTGTTACAAATTTTCTCCCCATTTTCCCCTACTCACCTCCCCAAAATAGCAATCCCCCAGGATATCCCCTCCTCTTATTTCCCAATTACATGTAAAATAATATTAATATATATATATATTTATTTATTTTAAACATTTTATTTTAAAACGTTGAATTCCAGATTCATTCCCTTCCTCCCTTGTCACCTACCCTTACTGGGAAGATAAGCAATTCAGTATAGGTTATATATGTGTGGATAATGCAAAACATTACCATAGTAGATATATTGTAGAAGACTGACTATGTTTCCCTCCCTCCTATCCCACCTCCCCCTTGTTTTATTCTCTATTTTGGTCCTGTGCCTTTTCAAAAGTGGGTGCTTCCAACTTCCCTCCCCCCTAGCCTGGCCTCCCTTCCATCATTCCCCCTGTCATCCCCTTCCCCACTACTCTCCTGTAGGGTGAGATACCCTATATAGTGTGTATGTCATTCCCTCCCCGAGCCAAATTCAATGATTATAAGGTTACCCCATTCCCTTATGCCTCCCTGTTCTCCCCCTCCCTTGTAACCATTTTCTCTTGCCTCTTCTATATGAGATGAGTTTAACCCATTCTGTCTCTCCCCGTCTCCTCTCATTATATTCCTCTCTCACCTTGGTCTTTGATATGTGATGGAATCATTAAATAAATTGTGATATAATAATATGATGGGATACTATAATGTGATTAGGGCCAATAAGTGCAAAAGCGTAAAGAAATCTTGAAATATTTTCATATCTTTGTATCACATCTTAGTATATAATGTTAGTTTTCCATTGTCAAAGGGGATGGTAGTTCACTGACTTTCATTGAATAATTCCAAATTGTTTTCTAGAAAGGTTAGTAATTTGCAGCTCTTCCAATAATGTGTTCGGATGTTTGTCCTCCCGTGATTTCTCCAGTATTTCTTTTATTCATCTTTGCCAGTTTGATACAACCTAATCAATTTTCCTTTCTCCTTTGGTAAGACTGTCTCATCACTCTAATATTATCCTATCTAAGTATGCTTCCTCACTAATAATTCTTCCTTCCTATTTTCCCTTTATTTAAAAAAAAACATGTATTATAAACACTGTATTAAAATTAAAATCAACACAACTAGTACAATTTCCTGGTATCACTATTTACATTTAAATTAATTTCAATAGATGGAAAACAAAAGATTTTTATGTATTTTTTATTTATTCTAAGACTGTTAGAATTCTTTGTTTTTACTCTTGTAGGATTGTGGTAAAGGTGAGCTCTTGAGGTTTTTTTTTCCATTTTGCTTTGTATTATGTACTTTTCACTTATGAGGTCTTGAAATACTGCTCTGGAAAACCTTCTGACTTGTGTCTGTGTTGTACAACTTTGTTAAAGACTTTGATAAAGCCCATTGTGATTCAGATGGTGGTACTTGACTATGCCTTTAAACCCAAATCTCCCTGGCTTTCACTGATTGACCAGTAACAGGCCCCAGACCTGTTCTTCAATTGCTCATGGTTTGGGTTTAAGAGCTCTGAGTAGGTATATGTTCATAGCAATCCATTCTGTTCTGACCAGAAAGTTTGAGGGTATTTGCCCTCCCAGATTCTTTATGAAAGCAAACTAGGCTAATTTTTGCCTCAGTTCTTACCTAACCTTTCATTACTGAATGGTTGTTGCTTCAGACAAACTGATATTTGGGAAAGACCTTAGCTTATAAAGACCAAGGTCACCCTTGGGGATATCTCTAGTTGGCCTGACCTCTGTCTTGCCACTGGACTTGGTGATTCCAGAGGAGGGAATGAAACTGATGATTTTGCACTCCTTTGCCTCATTTAAAGTGAGTTTATTTGCAAGTCGAGACATTAACCTGCTGATGTCATGGGTTCTGTTTGAGAACAAAAGATAAGCAACCCCAACAAAGAAGGTATTTCAAGATTTCTTTATGTTTTTGCATTTATTGGCCCTAATCACATTATAGTATCCTGTTATGTTATTATACCACAATTTATTTAATCATTCCATGGGTATTTGGTCAGCAATTCTTTTGCTGGGTCAAAGAGTAAATCATTATGGTAACTTAAAATGTACTGTCATAGTGCTATATGAAAAGATGCTTCAAGTTTATAATTGTGCCCTCAGTGGCATGAGTGTACCTATTTGTCCCCAACTTTGCCAGCTTTTTAATGACTTTTAATTTTTTTTTTTCAATTTTTTTGGTGTGACCTATCCAAAAGTTGTTTTAATTTATATCCTTTTGGTTTTTTGAATAATCAGATCTTTTAAAGTAATTATTAACAATTTTTATTTTATATTTTATATTTTCATTATGAAAATTGTTCCTATCCTTTGACTCCTTATCCATTGTAGATTGGGAGTTATCTTTTAAAATTTTTTACAGTTCCTCATATATTTTCCATATCAGATTTTTAACTGTTAGATTTGTCATAAATGCATTTCCTAAAGCATTATTTTTCATTTGGTTATCTATATTTATGTAGCTTAGAAACAAAGTTTGGGGAGTCCCAGACCTATAGTTCAGAAGATCTGGGTATAAGTCCTGTGTTAGAGGCTTCCCATCTGTATGACCCTGGGCAAGACACTTAACCATATCTATCTGCAGCTTCTTCATCTACAAAATGGGGTCAATAATAGCACGTGCCTCACTGGCTTGTTGTGAGAACTTAGTGATAAAAAATATGGAAGGAGCTTTGAAAACTTAAAAATGCTATTACATATTTATTATTAGGCCTTTAAGATGTACACCTCTCTGGTCCCTGAGATTTCCTTCCAGTTTTTGAATAGGAAGTTAAGTAATCTTCCTTCTACAATTGGGACAAATAGATTATTTCATTATCTTTTCATCTTTTGTTTTTTTATTATGCTTATAGTCCAGCTGGAATTTGCTGAGGTAACTGGACATAAATATGGGTCTAAATCCCAATTGCTTACAAAATTGCCAATGTTTTCCTAAGAATATTTGTTAAATAATGAATTTTGGCTTCCATTTTTGCTTCTGTGCATTCATCAGATACTGATCTTTATAGTTCTGGTTATCACTAATACCTTCTCAATTTAAATTCTTATTTTTGTTTTCACCACTTCTCACTAAAAAGCTTTATGGTTCATAGCACTCTGATTCATCTAAAATCCATGACCAACCAATCTTCATTGTTTTCAGTATTTCATCCCCTCACTCCTGCTTCAAATTAGGTTTCTAAATTTAATCTGAATCCCATCTAATTTAAATCCTTGTGTTTTGAAGTTACTTTGAATTAAAATCTCATTTAGTTTATTGTAAAGTCTCAGCGCAAGTTGAAAGTGAAGTTGCCATATTTCTGTGAGGAAATAATAAATTCATTGGGTTTTGGATATGAAGAGGGGTGTAGTTGGCAGTATAGTACCAACTTCTGTGAAAGTGGGAGAAAAATTGTTCCAAGTCTTTGAGACAGGAAAAAAAATTCACTGTGGGGAGGTGACAACTTGCTGATTTGTATGGGCGGGGGGGGGCGCCAGGGAATTGAAGGAAAGTTCTTCAGTTCTCCTGTATACAGTCAGATTGAAGACAGAAGGCATTGCTTACTACATTTTACTAGGTTTTGATTATCTATGGGGGTTGTCAAGATGGATGGAGAAATGTGTATGTCCTCATTTTGTCTGGTTTCCTGTCATGCCATATGGAAGATAAGTGTAATAATAGAGATGTAATTGGATTTGCAATGAACCCATGACCAAAAATGGAATTCATTAGGATTCTACCTCGGTTACGCTTAGCGAGCAGATGCAAAGTCTTTCCTAACAGTAATCAGTTAAAATAAAGTTCCTTCAATGGCTGTTTTTATTTGTCAGCTTTCATGTCTTAACAAAGACAAGATGTTTCTAGAAAAAAAAAAGTTACGTGTGATGGTTGAAGAAATGCCTTTTTGGAAATATGTTTTGACATTTTCTTATTTAATCTGTAAAATTTTTATTCTTTTTAATTTTAAATTATTTCCTCACTGGAAGTAAGATCTGGCTTCTTAAGGATGGTTAGCTATATTAATCTGATTTAGTTCATTTCCTAAGAGGACTAAATTATAATTACATTTTCATTAATTTCCAATTTTATTCATTCTCACTTGGGGTCAAGATTAAATTATCTTCCACCTTCATAAGATGCTTTTTGGGACATGAGTTTCTGTCAGTGTGCAAAGAATAGAGGTTGATGTGGAAGGAGTACTCATTGGAACCATGGTATCAGAGGTTCATCACGTGACTTTGGTGCAGTCCTTTGTGTATCAGTTTTTCTGCTTCGATGTACTCTAAAGCAGATATTTTTCAAAATTCGAATCATGGTGGAGATTAAGACAAGATTTTGCTTTGAAAATAATATTATTCTGTAGAGGTCAACCCACATTTCATAAATTATTCTGAATACCTCAAGTTTTACTGTGATGAATAAAACTTTGTTAGATTTCCAGAAGAGTGTTAAGTATGATCATCAAAGGTTCATGTTACATATGATTAGCTAGTAGAATGGGAGACGTTTAGCCTGGAGAAGAAAAGGCTTGGGAGCAGTAAGTGTTGGGATCAGTTGTTATCTTCAAGTACGTGAAAAAATGTTATTTGGGAGATTTGTTCTGCTACACTTCAAAGGGCATTTGGGGGGAAAAGGGGACAAATTTAGTGTAAGGAAAAACTTGCTAAAATTAAAGCCATTCCAAAGTGGGATCTGTGACACAGGCATGGGGCGGGGAGGGTTCCTCTTTGAACATCTTTAAGCCAGATCTGTACAGGGCATTGTGCCAGGCATCAGAAAGACAAAGATACAAATTCTTCCCTGTCATCATGAAATTTGTGTTATATTTGGGGGGGATGATGTACATGTATCCAAGTCAAAAAGAAACATGTATGTGCCTACATATAAAATAAATAAGCACTTGTTACTGGAAATATCAGGCAGTTTGAAGGGAGCTAGAGATTCCCAGGGGCAGGGATGAGGAGGAGTAAGTCAATTCTAGGCATGGGGCCTGTGTGAGAATCACGCAGGCAGAGTATATAGGAAATAGCCAGTGGGCAGATTTGACTGCGTGTGGTGTGTGAGAGCCATGGAACCAATCTATGAATGGCTTTCAATGCCAGAAAGGTGTTTTTATTTTATAGGAAAGACAGTGTGGAGCCACGGAGGTTTAAGCAGAGGGGTCAGGCTGGTGCTTCAAGGCAGCCATTGTGGCAGGTCTATAGAGGATGGCCTGCAGGTAAGGAGAGCATTGAGGTGATCATTGGCATGGGTTAGGCCAGAGGTGTGAGTCCGCACTGCAGTCAGTGGGGGCTGTGTGAGTAGCATTCGGAGAATTTCTTGCAAAGAACTAGTGTGGAGGTGGACGGGAGAAGACTTAGTAATATGAAGGTGAAAGGTGAAGGCTTGTCCTGAGGCTGTGAACTTGTGTGACAAACTCACAGCATTAGTGAATCCAGATAGGAATAGGGAAGTTACAAGCATGGGTTTTAGGAGAATGTTAATGACTTCTGTCATGCAGTGTTAAATTTGAAATGTTTAGGGATGGCTAGGTGGTGCAGTAAATGGAGCACCGGCCATGGAGTCAGGAGGAACTAGTTCAAATCCAGCCTCAGACACTTGACACACTAGCTGTGTGACCTTGGGCAAGTCACAACCCGTAACTGCCCTTCCTCCGCCTCCAAAAAAAACCCAAAAATCATTGAAATGTTTGATACATCCAGGGGATGCCCAGAAGATAACTGATGGTGTAAACCTGGAACTCAAAAGAGAAAAGAAGACCTTCATATCTAGCTCTAGAGGTGAAAAGAAAATCCATGGGAGCCAATGAGATCAAGAAAGTATAGAAGGTATATAGAGTATAGGTAAATGCTGTTTTCTATATACTATGTAATATGTACTTTATAGGTATATGCTGTTTTCTATATTTTGTTCAGTTGTATTTGACTCTTGGTGACCCCATATGGAGTTTTCTTGTCAAAGATACTGGAGTAGTTTGCTATTCCCATCTCAGGTGGATCTGGGAAACAAAAGTTAAGTGACTTGTCCAAGATCACACAGCTAGTAAGTGTCTGAGGCAGGATTTGAGCTCAGCTCTTCCTGATTGCAGGCCCAGTACTCTATCCACTGAGCCACCTAGTTGCCAATATTCTATATACTATATATTATATACTTTATAGAGTAAGTATAGAGAGAGAGCATAAGTACATACTATTTTTTCTATGTAGGTATATAAAGAAGAATTCTGTACAGAGCCTGTGGGGGAAGGGTGGGGGGGAGAATCCTCACAGTTTAGATGAGGACCAGCTAATTAAGTGACTTGGCAGAACCAATTTCTCTAACTCCACCATCGGTCAGCTAAGTGGCACAGTGGATAGAGTGCTGTGTGGGACCTGGAATCAGGAAGACTCATCTTCATGAGTTCAAATCCGGTCTCAGACACTTATTAGCTGTGTGACCATAGGCACAGTCACTTCATCCTGTTTGCCTCAGTTTTCTTATCTGTCAAATGAGCTGGAGAAAGAAATGGCAAAGTCTGGTAAAGACTGTAGACTACCTCTCATAAGAATAGCTTTTTCCCCAAATAATTTTATTTCAGACTCAGATGCCAGAATATCATACACTTAAATATTGGAACTTAAATACAAGTTAGAAAGCTAAAGGCATGTCATATGTGTAGCAGAACATGAGAGGATTCAAAATGTGTAACAATAAATTTTCATTTCAAAAAAGCCTATAGGATAAATAATACTCATTGTGTTGAGAATTGTCCAACCTTTCTTTGCTTCCTTTTAAATTTTATTTTGTTCTTTATTTTCTTTGTGCTTTTTTCTCCCTCCAACCCCCGCCAGTCCACAATAAAGTTTAGATATGTTTCTCTATAGCTATAAATATATACATACATACATATATACAATAGCTTTAAATGAATAAAATAAAATGCATAGTCTTATAAAGGAAACCTATTATATTGAAATACAATCATCAACTGTTTTGTTTATTTTTAAGTTCAAACACCTAGGATAAGAAGATTTGTTCTCTGGATATTATGACAGAAGACAGGTTCAGTAACTGAGTGGAATTATAGGGAATACATTTTTATTTAAAGAAGATCTTTTTAATGATGCAATTGCTGGCCATCCAAAGAGTGTGCTTCTGGGTAAAAGAAACCTTCGTTAAGAGTCCAGCTGTCGGGGCTGCTAGGTGGCGCAGCGAGTAGAGCGCTGGCCCTGGAGTCAGAAGGACCTGAGTTCAAGTCTGGCCTCAGACACTTAACACAAAAACAAACTAGCCGTGTGACCTTGGGCAAGTCACTTAACCCCAGTTGCCCTCCAAAAAGCAAATTTAAAAAAAGAGAGACATAAATCTACCGTTCTTTAATTGGCTCAGTTTATGCACACCTCTTATACTTGGTGTGAACAGCTGGCTGTGCTGATTCTAACTCTGGATTGTATCCCTTATTCTGCTCAGATTGATGGAGCTCTAAAGAGGGACACCTTTCGTTGGCCTTCCTAGTTTTCTGCTCCCCTAGAAGACCTGCTATTTTCCATTTGCGTCGCTGTGTTCCTTCTTTCTTCATTATAAAACAGAAGTAATAAACGCATAGGTGGTGACATAATCACCCCCTAATGTAAGCACACTTGGGTGAAGCTCTTTCTATTGCATTTTTTCCCTAATCATTTTTTCTGCAATCCAAGTTTGTCATTTAAAAAAAAAATAATTTTCTTACGTATGAGAAGTTTCAATTACTTTCGTCTTCTTGATCCAGCTTAACTAGATGTGGCAAAAAAACATAATTTGCGCTCATTGTTTTCGTAGCAAACCTCTCAGAAGCATCTGTTTTCTGCCACAGATTTTCCTTTCTTATAGAGTGTCTTGTTAGCCCCTTTCTAACTACAACGAGCTTTTTTGGGCTATTTAAGGGTAATTTTGAATATAAACTGCTTCCTGCTATGCTGACATTAGAATCTTACCCTCACCTGAGATGTCTTTTGACAGTGGGTTTATCTGACTCCTTAAAGGGAGCCTTAATATTTGTTTTTAGTAGATGAGGTTCTGAAGAAAACGGTATGAATATGGAAACCTGCTTGAAAAGACAGTCTGACAGGGTTGTTGTAAGGTCTGTCCTGAATAGTGTAGGAAGGCTTCCTGCATTGAGAAAGAGGTGCTGCCAAATGAGGTCCGTTTTCACTTTAAAATTTCTTTTATTCTATGATTCTGTTCTAAAAGATTGCTAGACAAGTAGCATTCTCATCCAAGAATTATACATTAATTGTATAAAAATGATCTTGAAGCCATTGGTTGAGATTATTTGAATATTCTACATAATTATTTTTATTAGATATTAATGAGTGATCATTTTGTTGTTCAAAGAACTCTTAGAAATTGTATTGTAAAATGAAGCTCTGTATATAATGAATTATATTTCTTTTTCAGAATTATGTTGAGATTATGATAGTGCCAAGAATTTGGCACAAAATCATAAATATGACTAGTAGTGTGTCAGAAAAAGCACCAGCCCTGGAGTCAGGAGGACCTGAGTTCAAATCCAGCCTCAGACACTTAACACGCACAAAAAATTAGCTGCGTGACCTTGGGCAAGTCACTTAACCCCAATTGCCCTACCTCCCCCGCTCCAAAAAGCAAAAAGAAAAAATTTTAAAGAAAAAAAAGCACACATATAAGAAATAGCATATATTAAATACCTTGTTCCAGACAGCATGCTAAGCTTTAAAAATATTATCTCATTTGATCCTCACAACAACTTTTAAGGCAAGTGCTATTATCTCCCCCATTTGACAGTTGAGGAGCCTGAAGCAGACCGGGATTGAATGAAAGTGTCTGAGGCTAGATTTGAACACAGGTTTTCCTGTCTTCAGACCCAATGCTCTATACACTACCTAGCTGCCCTGTATTTTCTTTAAAATAGTAAGATTATGTTCCGTATTCTATAAAACAGACTTAAAGGACATGCTAAATCACTCACATTGATTATAAGAGGGTACAATATGCAGCGAATGTACATAGATTCCACAAAAATACAACTACTGCATCATAATCATGAGCTACTTATGATGTTACATGTAAGATACAATCATAAATTCTAATGAATATATTCCCTTGAATCCTTAAATTTAGAGCTTGGGAGGTTTGAGGTGGGAGGATTAGCCTAAGCCACACAAATAAAAAGGGAGATTTCTAGCAAAGATGAAATTTGATGCATTTATCTTTGCATACATTTCTTTGTAGGAATGATTCTAAGTCATTCTTATTTTTTGGTAATATTTGAAGGTATTAACTCTACTCATGAATGTTTGAAGAACTGCAGTCTTTTGTATCTGTTTTCCTTTTTCACCAACTTTTCGTGAACCCGACCTGCTTGACCACAAACATTATGATAGATATGACTATCAGTGTGGCACGAAAGAAATTATATTTTTAAGGATTACTTTGAATGACAAAATAAGTTTTGTCTGAAAGGAGCAGCTGGAAGGGCATTTGGGAGAAAAGGAGGGAGGGACATTCCCACTCTTTCCTTGATTGCCAAGGATTTTTATGGCATAATTGTATGCATACTGGCCTCAGGGATTTTTTTTTAAACCACCACCTGGCAGGACCATTTCTATTTTTCATCTTCCTGGGTCACTCCATGCACTAGCACAGCATGGGATTCGGCTTCATAAACCATGAAATGAGTGGGTAGAGTGAGGAAGATGCATAAGGTAGGCATTGTGTGTGCAGAGTGGGTGAAATTCAAAACAGGAAAGTATGGGACTGCCTCTAATCACTTCTTTGACCGTATATCCTCAACACATTCATTAAGTTCCTTTGTAACAATGAAATTTATGTCCTATAATGAAAATAAAGTGAATGAACCATTGTTTTTCTTTGAAATTTACTAAGAACAAGGCTATAGAGTAGGAGGAAATAATTAGTTTTGACTTTTTGCCAGGTGCCCATTGAAGTGGATTGTTCTTCTTTATTTCTGGTTAAATGGTCAAGGGTCTAAGTAGATAGTACTTGTCTCAAACCTTCCCCAACCTTTCTTCCTTCTGCTTTTTAAAAAATTGCTTACAGAGCTAATCTGGCACTTCTTTCCACTTCTAACCTAGGCAGAAATCTTATTTGGGATATCCAGACAGGAATGACATATTTGGATTTGTGCCCAGACACAGCATTTGATTGGCTTTATGTATGGCATTAATTTGACAGCTGCCATAGGAAGTCCAGTATATGATTTAAAACCTTATTTTCATATGGAAAGTATTCCATTTCCCTCATTGGTTCAGTGTAATTATTTTGCAAAATAAGTAAAATTGAAATGACAAGATTTGAAGTTAGAGTGATAAAATTATTAAAGCAAACCAGTATCTGGTTTCAGCCTTGTTACTTTTTTATACTTGTTTCTGGTTGTAACCTTATGGTATAGAAAGAAGCTTTTTTGATAATACAATGGTAATCAGAATCGATAGAAAATAAGATGAAATGGATTCTAGGACTAAGATAGAAATATTATCTCAAGTAAGGTATTTTAAAAATAACAGCTGGCACTTAGTAGGGGCTTAATAAATGCTTTCCCTCTCCCTCTCTGCCTTATTTGGTAGATTATTTAGGATAAATTGTTTAACCTCTGCCTATAGCTGTCTAAAGTTGTAATAGTGTTTTTCTCACATGCTAGTATGAGAAGAAAAAAAAAGAATATATTGTTTTAATGCAGACTTAGGTTCAGAATACCGAAGTCTAGTAGTATACATAAAAACATGGCACATACAAGACTAAAACATGCTAACATTATTGAGAAGAGGTAGGTAACAATAGGAAGTGTAGTCAAGGAAGATGATGAAACCAGATCAGGTCACTTGGGGACTTAGAAGGAGTGGTCACCCTCCCAAACCAGTCAAGTCCGGTGGGTTTTTATAGGATTCTTATCTGGGTCTAGCAGGATCAGGCAGTGGGGAAACGAGGTAAGAGACGTGGATCTGGAGAATGGTCCAGATTCGTGCTAGTAGAAGGAATTGGTGGCCTTGGTGATAGATATTCAGATGTAAGCTAGAGAAAGGGCTTTGAACCATGTACTGTCAACATCATATTCACAGCACCAATGGCTACTATGAATATGCCAACATAGTTCTGAATCACAAAATATAACAGACTCTCCATGTGTAAGACGATGCAAAACGTACTCAGACCCCAGAAAACCAAATCCCAACACCAAAAAGATGAATTCATCATAGAAGCAAAGAAATCTATACACAATAACACTGCAGAGAGCAGCACCATCCCAAAGCCTTCCCACAAACACACCTAGCTATCTCCTTGCCTGCATCCTCTCTCTCCCACTGCACTAACTGTTCTGACTCCCAGCTTCCTCTCAGCTATGTCCCACCCTTTCAACAAACTCCTCCCACCACAAGCCCTGTGTGGGCAGGGAAAATCTTCAGATTCCCTTGGGCCTTTTTAGGAGCCAGGAAGATCTTCAAATTCCCATTGCCATCTCAAGCCATTATTGCTGGTTTTACCTGCTTGTGTGTGGGGGGGGGGGAACCTTAGATTTGGGGGGGGCTACTCTAGAGCTTCTTTTAACAGGTTGAGGTGGCTATCAGAATAATTTTTTAAAATCTTATCTTTTGGGGGAGGAGAGGAACTTAAATATATATAGCAATAGATATACATATCTATAGATAAACATCTGTCTGTAGATATGTGTGTATACATATTCATCCATCTATCAGTATGTCTGTATCTGTCTACACATGTGCAGCTAGGTGGCACAGTGGATAGAGCACTGGGCCTGGAGTCAGGAGGAACTGAGTTTAAATGTGTCCTCAGACACGTAGTAGCAGTATGACCTTGGGCAAGTCATTTAACCCTGTTGGCCTCAGTTTCCTCATCTATAAAATGAGTTGGAGAAAGTAATGGCAAATCACTCCAGTATCTTTGCCAAGGAAACTCTAAAGACATGACTGAACAACATACATACATACATACATACATACATACAAACATACATACAAACATACATATGTATGTGTATGTGTATCTCTCTCTCTTTTTGTCATTCTCAGGCCTGAGTTCATGAAGCTTTTGCAGCATTCAGATTGTTTTATACATTTGTCTTTACAAAGTTTCCACTTAGATGAAATGTTTCTTTTGTTTTTCTTTTCTTTTTTAGTAAAAAAAAAAATTTAGCTTCTATGTATTGAGAGAACTAGAGTTCTTGCAACAATTTAATTATCAAAGTATACGGCAACTTTGGATAAGCCATTTCTAAGAAGTGAATCCTATGTAGAATTGATTAAGTGAAAATCTGGTGCTGTGGAAAGAGGGCAGAGCTTTGCATCAGAGAGCCTTGATTCCAGTCCTCATGCTAACTTATTATATATGTCTGACCTTGACTAGGCCACCTAGAGGAGGGGGAGGTCCCTTCTAACTTCCAGTCTCTGATCTTAAAGAATTAGCTCATGTTCTATAATGGAAGCGTACACATCAGCCCTCAAGAATTTTCCAAGTTATCAGTAAAAATTTAAAATTCCAAGTGAAAACCGTGGCTTACTGATTTTCCCACTTCCTTCAAAGGAGGCCATCTGCTCTCTCTGCTACTGGAAAAGAGTGACCAAATTACGGGAAGAATGCTGTAGAACTAACATCTCCCTGGCTTTGGCTACTGTGACTTTGGTAGTACAGTCTCAGAGAAGAAATCAGCTTTTTTGCATACTTTGTGACTTTGTTAACTTATAGTAAGCTTGTTGTCTCTCTTTGTTTTTTGTTTTTTGTTTTTTTTGCCTTTTTTGTTTTGTTTTGTTTTGTGGGGGGGAAGGTAGGGCAATTGGGGTTAAATGACTTGCCCAAGGTGACAAGGCTAGTTTCTGTGTTAAGTGTCTGCGGTCGAATTTGAACTCAGGTCCTCCTGACTCCAGGGCCAGTGCTCTATTCACTGCGCCACCTACCCGCACCCAGCTTGTTACCCCTTAACCAGTCCCTACCACCACCATCACACCTGTCCAGACTTTTTTCAGATAAACTACTGTGAAGCCACAATTGGAGGATGAGTTTTTTAAATCTAAATGTAAGGCTTTACATTTATTCCTGTTAAATTTCATCGTACTAGATTGGGCCCAGCATTTGAACCTGGCTCTTTTATTTATAACTTTAGCCATCCTTTTAGTCTTTGACATGCCTGACAAGCATGCTGTCTGTGCCAGGTCAGTGGTTTTTATTTTTACTTCAGATCTGTAATTTTATCATTGAATTTCCAGTGTGCAAATTCCTTCTCCTGGTACAGTACAGTTCAGCATTTCATCTTTAATTTACAGCTCAAATAAGTTAAATAATCTACAGAGCTTAGCAACAGCAACAATGTAGAGCTTATGGCACTTAGAAGTTAACTGATAATAATAACTTACAACTTGGGGCGCTTGGAGGTTTAGTAATGATAAGAACAGCTAACATTTATACAGCACTTACTGTGTATTGGGAACTGTGGTAAGTGCTGTACATATTATCATATTTGATCTTCACAATAACCCTGAGAGGTATTGTTACCCCCATTTTGCAGATGAAGAAGCTGAGGCAAATTGAGGTTAAGTGACTTGGCTAGAATTACAAAGCCAGCAAGTGTCTGAGGCTGTATTTGAACTCAAGTCTAGCTGACTCTAGGAACAGCAAGCACTATCCATTGTGCCATATGGTCACTTGCTAAGTGTTGTATGGCTAATGTGTGTCAGATGGAGGACTCTCTCCCAGCTCTTTCTGACTCTAACACTAGTGCTCTACCTACTCTATTAAGATATCTCTCAAGTTCTTGATAAAAAATTTAATAACACGGGAATAGACATTCATCTTTGTGTTATTCTGTTAGAACCCTCCTGTTCTCGAAGAAGCCATGCCAACTCTGGGTTACCACTTGGTTCTCATGCTTCTTTTCTGGATTTTCACTGACAGTAGCTTTAATAATAAAGATGCTGTATGGGCAGCTGAGTGATGAAGAAGTTGGCAAAGTGCTGGGCCTGGAGACAGGAAGATCTGAGTGCAGATATGGCCTCAGGCCCTTAACGGTTGTTTGATCCTGGGCAGGTGACTTCTCCTCTGTCTGCCTTGGTTTCTTCATCTGTGAAATGGACATGATAATAATACTGGCTCCCGGGGTTGTGAGGATTAAATAAGATTTTATGAACCGCTTAGCACAGTGTTTGGCACATGGTATGCTCCATATAAATGTTAGCTGCTGCTGCTGCTATTACTACTACTAGGAATTGAAGTCAGTTTCACTGGCCCGGACAATTCCATTCTTTTCCTTTTTAGGGAAAAGGGGCAGAAGGAATCAGAGATTTAAACAAATTTAAATAAATCAGACTTTTAAACAAATCTGTTATTAAGCATGTATTCAGTGCTAGGTACTGGGAATACTAATGCAAAGAACTGAATAGTCATCTCTAATGGGGATTATGTTAGATTGGGACAGACAAATTGGGATCTCTTTGCCCTTCCCTAATCCTGAAGATCTACTTCAGAGATCATTGATAATAGGCTCACAGTCACACAGCTATAAAGGATATGAAATCCTGCCCTTTGTTTGGTTGCAGAAGAAAATAATAAAATAAAACATTTGACTCAGTAGAGTCAGACACATTCCTAAAGGCTGTCTTCTAGGAAGGTAGCTCTTACATTAAGATTGTACAAGATTCTATTTTTAAGATAAATGCAGTCAGAGATCACAACTGTTATATTACTCTGCTTGTCAATATTTTTTGCTGTTGTTGCTCATTTGTTTCAGTTGTGCCTGACTCTTTGTGATCTGATTTGGGATTTTCTTGTCAAAAATATGCAGTGGTTTGCCATTTCCTTCTCTAGCTCATTTCACAGATGAGGAAACTGAGGCAAACAAGTGACTTGCCCAGGATCACACAGCTAGTAAGTGTCTGAGGCTGCATTTGAACTCAGGTCTTCCTGACTTCAGGCCCAGAATTTTATCTACTGTGCCATCTCAATGCCTGATTAATATGTAGTGAAGCATAAAATGAAAAAGACATATATTTTTGAAAGGTATTCAGCAGTTTATTACAGATGTCGAGACTCATAGTGCTATCAGATTTATATCCTGAAGAAACCTTCAGAATCATTTAGTTCAATGTTCTTCATTTTACATTGAGACCATGGTACTCATTGTCACATGACCAATAATTAGCATGTTTTCTCTTTAGTTGAACCCTTTTTCCACTGCAAGCACCGTAGCTGTCTTTTAAAAGGAGAGATACCCTATTGATAGTAAGGTTGTCTGACTCTTCTAGCTTTGGATAACATTGCTCTTATTAAACAACAGGGTATTAAGCCCCCAGAATACTGAAGAACATCCTTAAATGATATTGGCCTGACTCCACGTAGGAAAAACCAAGTGGATGAAAAGTGTCTATTGGATTAAGACTTCTCTACCTTTTCTTAACCTATTGTTGGCAATATGATGAAGCCTATGAGCCCCTTCTCAGAATAATGCTTTTAACTGCATAAAATACATAAAATTACAATGGAAACCAATTATATCGAAATATTGTTACCAAAATACTTAAATTCTCAGACCCTGGGTTAAGAAAACCTGGTCTAGACTGCTGTGGTTGGATGGGCGGCAAGCCAGTAAGTTATCCTGCCAACCTGTATATCTGGGACAGACGCTGCAGGTACACAATGAGCTAGTTCCACAATTGAATAGGAGGAAGAGTGAATAAGTTGGAATGCATTTGAGAAATTCTGCACTGTATTTAATGGTACCCAAATGTTCCCTGACATATAATCATCTTTCTAACTACAGTGTTCTTCCTGCTGATGACATGGGTTGGGACTGACTCAAACCAGTCACCTGGTCGTTTCTTGTTGTTGTTGTTTTTGAGTCAATTTCCTTCATGCCTGACCCTTTGTGACTCCATTTGGGGTTATCTTGGCAAAGACACTGCTGTGGTTTTCAGTTTTCCTTTTCTAGGTCATTTTACAGAGGAGAAAACTGAGGCAAACTGGATTAATTGACTTACCCAGGGTCACACAGCTAGTAAATGTCTGAGGCTACATTTGAACTCAGGCAGAGGAGTCTTCCTGACTCCAGGTCCTGCATTCTATCTGTCGAGCCACCTACCTGCCCTACTATGTTTGATACTAGAGCAATATGGGACATTCATAGGTGATTCAGCAATTAACAAAAGGAAATTTACTTAGCCATAGCAACAGAAGGATATTCACCAAGGTAATGCTTTGAGGACACCTTGAGTTGATTCAGCCAAACTAAGCTCCCTTGCCTGAATTGCCTATTGTGGTCTGCCAGCCAAGCATCAGCGTGTAGCTGGACCCCTTTGTACCTTTTATGGAAAAACTGCCATAACTTGCATAAGAGCATGGGCTAGGATATTGTTCCTATCACATGTACCATGTGATACATGGAATCCTGTAACTTCTGAAGAATCAACATTATGGGACAAGAGGGAGAAACATATTTGTTTTCTTTAAGATCAAGCTTAAGAGAAACAAACAAAATACCCTTATAACCCAGTGAACACTGCTTTCTGTTCCCTGCCACATGTGACAGAATATACTTTATACCATATCTATACCAAGTCTATCACCTTTCTGCTGAGAAGGGAAAGACATGCTATGCTAGAAGTCCTCTGAAATCATAATTGGTGGTTGACTACAGTGATCGGGATTCTGTGATTCCATGATCTTTCAGTATTGTTTCCCCTTTATTCTATTCACTGGGTAAATTATTCTCTTGGTCCTGTATACTTTGCATCCATTCCCACAGGTCTTCCCAATATTGTCTGAATTTGTCGTATTTGTTGTGCTTTAAAAGCACAGTAATATTCTATTATTGTCCACTTTCTAGTCATCAGACATAAAACTTTGTTTCCAGTACTACAAAAAAAAAAAAGCATATTTCCAATGGTCATCTGAAAATTACTTATGGCATAAAGAATGTCCAGAAAAAAAGGTGGCCTGGGGTCCTTGAGCAAGAGTGAGAAGGAAGGATCTGATGGATAAACCCAGTATTCTACTGGCTTCCACAGAATGTTAAAACACTTAGAATATGAGTAGAGTGTCGGCCCTGAAGTCAGAAGGACCTGAGTTCGGTTCTGACCTCAGACACTTAATGCACACACAGACAAAAACCTAGCTGTGTGACCTTGGGCAAGTTACTTAATCCCAATTGCCCTCCAAAAAGCAAAACAAACCAAACAAACAAACAAACAAGAAAAACCACTTACAATAAGACCCTCCGCTTTTTAAGGGTGATTTCTGAAACAGCTGTCACATACTGAGGATTGCTTGTGATTATACATAGATTACTTGTGATCTGCACTAAAAGAAATGAGATAAAAAAATCTGTTAAAGTATTCACTTGTTCTCTTTGCTTCCATTTAAGTTCTCTTGTTTGTATTTTTTCTGTAATAAAGATACGTCATTTTATACATTTTAATATTCTTAGAGAAGTGGGTGGTTTTTGTTTTTTGTTTGTTTTAGTAGAGACAAAGCTCTTAACATTTTTCTTAAAAATGTATGAATTACCGTGTACTTATCCTCACTTGTTTGTAATAATGATATGGTTCTGTAACCTTTTTTAGTAATTTTTAAAAAGATACAGTGATAATTAAATACCGGTGTTAGTCTCAGTCTTTTGAGTCTCATCAAACAGCCCAGAAAGTGTCTTTAGATTTTTTTTAAATGCTTATCATCTTGTATTGCTTTGAATGTTTTTTTTTTTCTTTTTGGAGGGCAGTTGGGGTTAAGTAACTTGCCCAAGGTCACACGTCTAGGTTTTTTGTTTGTTTGTGTGTGTTAAGTGTCTGAGGCCAGATCCGAACTCAGGTCCTTCTGACTCCAGGGCCGGCGCTCTACTCACTGCACCACCTAGCTGCCCCCTGAATGTTTATTAAAAGTAAAAAAATTTATATGTAATTCTCCATTGTTGAATTATAGCCTTATTGTGGAGGAACTTCAAGGCTTGGACTAGAAAGAGAATCTAGAAAGAATTTAGATACCAGTACTATTATTTATTGACCCTTGTCTCTACCCTTCCACCCAGGTTTGACCATCCTCTCATCCTTTAGCTAATAGGCCTAGGTTGAGGGCTGCTTGACAACTCCCTAAGCTCTTTTCAGCCTGCTGCCCAAAATGGAAATGGAGCTAGGGACCTGAAGATACGAACAAGCAACTGTGTCAGACCTGCTCTTAACAATGTAATTTTCGTTTTCCCGGCAAGAGGAACAAGAGCCAATAAGGCCCTTTGAATGCTCAATAAGAACCCTGTGAGGTTTTGTAAGTTTACAGTTGTTCCCTCTCTGTCTCTCTCTTCCTTTCTCCCCCTCCCTCCCTTCCTCCCTCCCTCTCTCCTCTTCTCTCTCTCTCTCTCCCCTTCTCTCCTTTTCTCCCTCTCCCTTTCTCCCCCCTCCCCTCCTTCTTTCTTGTTCTCTCTGGAATAGATCTGGACCTAAAAAGAGAAAATTGAGAATGAGTAGAGACCCCTAAATTATTACACTTCAATTAGTGAAAATGTACTGATAATACCTATAGTATCTAACTTATATAGGGCTGTTGTGAGAATCAAATGATGTAATTTAGCATTTTTGCCAGCTTTAAAACACTATATAATTGTCAGAGATTATTGAAATGAAACATTCTGATTTTTTAAGGTTAGAAAAGTAATGAGATCATGTTAGGGTAGCTAATAAATAAACCTAAGCAATGTTATAAAAATGACTTTTTTGTACAGCCTTGAGTACAAATGAGTCAAAGGAAGGTAAAACTTTGGTAACAGCTCTCAGTTGGCAGCTGTAAGAACCATGCATCTAACCATACAGACATCTTAACTCTACTGCAACTCAGAACGCCTAACCATACAGTGCTGCCCAGTGTGACTTCTGGCCCTAAAGCAAGATGAAATATGTAATTGTACCTCAACCCTGCCTTGTGTAAAAGAACTGATAGTAGGAGTCCTTGTGGTCTTTGTCATAGCAGCTAACATATATATAGTGCTTAGTCTGTGCCAAGTGCTATGCTAAGTACTTTTTAAAATATTCTCTTATTTGATCCTTACAAAAATCCCTGGGAGTTAGCTGTTATAATTATCCCTGTTTTACAGACGAGACACTGAGGCAAACAGGTTAAATGACTTGCCCAGGGATGCAAAACCAGTAAGTGTCTGAGTCCATTTGAACTCAAATCTTCCTGACTCCAGGCCCAGTGATATATTCACAGCAAAGAAACCTGCTTTATGGATGTGGTATTTTAATCTTAATGTACAGTTGATTTTTTTAAGAAGTTGTGTTTACATTTATACGGTTGAGCTGTTATTTATGAAATATTAAGATCCATGCTTTGTTTTCTTACCTAATATCATTTTTATGTAGCATAGTTTCGCTTTACTAATGTTGCAATGCGGCTTGTGTCTTCTATATTATTTCCTGTATCTAATAATTAAATTTCTTCTACCTTCTATGGTGAAATTTCTGACAGCAAAGCATGTTGCTGCAGTGTATCTTCTCTTTGAGTAGAGATATTACTTAACCTTTATGTGTAATTTTTTTCCAAATATATTGGGTTATGTTAATGCTCATCTTAAAGAATAGAAACATTCACAGACAACTTGGCAGGCATTACAATAATTTTTTATTTGATCACTTCTTACCATCCTCCAGTGTCATCCCTTCCCTCTCAGCAGCATTAATAATAACAAAAATCCTCAAAGTATAATGCAACCCTAAGGATTGGTAAAAGAGAAATTGCTTGATTCGAGAGATCTTTTAGTAATTTCTTCATTTCTAAGCCCTAGTAGATTATGAAACTTATAAAAGAAAAGATAATTTTAATATATTGAATCAATGTTTTCTTTACAAAACCTATGCATTAAATCTTTAAAAGCAATTTTTAAAAAATGCCTACTCCAAAAAGTACCAAGTCACATAAGGCTAATTTTTTAAAAAATATAGCTTTGGATCAGTTTTAAATTTTGCATCTGTTGTAACTTTCATCGTGAAAAGGATTTGATTATTTGTACCCCTTCCCTTCTCAATCGCCCTCTCTCCCGTGGTTGTTGCAGTCATTTTAGTCGTGCCCACCTCTTCGTGACTCCTTTTGGGATCTTCTTGGCAAAGATACTGGAGTGGTTTGTCATTTCCTTATTCAGCTCATTTTACAGATGAGAAATTGAGGCAAATGGGGTTAAGTGACTTGTCCAGGGTCACTAGTTAGGATCCACTACCCTGATTTCTCTCCACCACTCCCTTTTCCTTCCCCCTCTGCCATCATTCCCCTTCTTTCTCTTTGTCCCTCCTCTCATCCTCTTCCCGCTTTCTCCTCTATCTTCCCTTCCCCCTACCCCTCCTCCACTCCCTTGCTGCAAGTACAGTCAAATCCCAGTGCAGATCAGCACCAGCACCGGAGCTTTAGTCTGTTCTGATTTTCTAACCTGCTTGGGTTTGCATCTTTTTAGGAAGCCTGGTGGCTCACCATATTGATGCCAGACAGCTTAACTCTACTGAAACTCAGAACTCCTAAACTCACATGATCCGCCAGCCTCAGCAATCTCAGCAGCAGGGACTACAGGTGTTTGTCACCACAGATTTGCTTTCAGTAAATTTTTTTAATAGGCAATAATGCTGGATATTGTAGCTTACTTTTTATTAGATGCTTTACCACAGTATTCTTTTCCTCCCTGTACTTACAGAAATCAATGCAGATGCAGGAATTGTTTCAATTTGTCATCTTGTTGCTTGAAAGATTTAGGAGTTTGATTTATTTTTTTCCCAATTAGGAGTCTCTGTTGTTGCTAAACACATAATTTTTCTGAACCCATGGAAATTTTTTTTTAATTTAGGGAATATTTCAGGATCATTAGCAATAAACTGACTGGAGATAGCTGTCATCTCATTTGTTTGGGATTTGGTAATCTAAAGAGGTCCATCAGTGTTTCATTGTCAGAGTCTTAGTTGTTAATACTACAACTTTTCAAAGCATCAAAGACTAGTAATAGATACAGATTTTGTTTTTACATACAGTCTGCCAAGACAAACTGACCATCACCTAACTGTGCTTTTCAGTGAATGATTATAAGCCCCCAAAAAGTGCCAGGGTATTTTAATCATGTGAAAAAATTTAGGCTCTCTAAGAATTATAGTTAGTTTATGTCCACTGTCAAATGCTCCAGGCTTAGATGGCATGCTAATCAGATTGTAGTTGATGTGAAGCTGAGAGGATAGCTAACAGACCAAGAATAATCTAAACCTAAAAGAGTACTTAATAGGAATAATAGTACTGATAGTAGCATCTATATGGCATTTTAGGATTTGCAAAACACGTAAAAAATACTATTTCATTTGATCCTCACAACAATCCTGAGAGGAAGGTGCTGTTAATAAGCCCATTTTATATATGAGGAAATTGAGACAGAGGTTAAGTGACTTGTCCAGGGTCACACAACTGGTAAATGTCTGAGACTGCATTTGAACCACAGGTCTGGTGCTCTATCCACTGTACTAACTGTCTGTTGTAAATATAAAGATGCACATTTGTGGGGCGGCTAGGTGGTGCAGTGAATAGAGCCCTGGAGTCAGGAGGACCTAAGTTCAAATCCAGCCTCAGACACTTAACATAAAAACTAGCTGTGTGACCTTGAGCAAGTCACTTAACCCCAAATTGCCCTCCAAAAAGCAAAAAAAAAAGATGCACATTTGTGATAAAATAAAACTGGAAAAATGTCAGATATATGGATACAGAAAGAAGTTATGACTAAATAAGAAATAGAGAAGATCACAGGAAATAAAATGGATAATTTTGATTACATGAAATTAACAAAAGGCTTTGCAGAAACAAAATGAATGCAGCCAGAATTAGAAGGAAAACAGGAAACTGGGGGGAAATTTTGTAGTGGGTTTCCCAGATAAGAGCCTCATTTCTCAGATATATAGGGAATTAAGCCAAATTTATTTTAAAAAATTATAAAAACAATATTTCATTCCCCATTTGATAAGTAGTCACAAAAGATATGAATGGTTTTCAGAAGAAATCAAAGCTACTAATAGTCACATAAAAAGCAAAACAAAACTAACTACTGATTAGAGAAATGCAAATTAAAACAACTCTTAAGATACCTATCAGATTGGCTAACCTGACAGGAAAGGAAAAGGACAAATGCAGGAAGGGAATGTGGGGAAAACATGACATGAATGCATTATTGGTGGAACTGTGAACAGGCTAACCATTCTCATGAACAGTTTGGAACTGTCAGAAGCTATAAAACTATGCACGTTCTTTGACCCAACAACACCTCTACTAGATCTGTATCCAAAACAGATCAAAGAAAAGGTAATAGGACCTATTTGTAAAAATAATTGTAGCAGCTCTTTTTGTGGTGTCAACGAATTGGAAATTGAGGGGATGGCAATCAGTTGGACAACGGTTAACAAGTTGTGGTACATGATTGTGATGGTATGCTGTAGTTCTGAAAGCAGTGACCAAAGGGCATGGTTTCAGAAAAACCTTGGAAGACTTATATGAGCTGATGCAAAGTGAAGTCCACACAGCCAGGAGAACTTTGTAGACATCAGTAGCAATAATCTAAAGATGATCAGCTGTGAAAGACTTAGTCACTTCAAGACAATGATCCACAACAATTCCAAAGGACCCGACCTGAAAATTGCTGTCCAGCTCCAGAAGCAGAACTGATGAACTCTGAATATATGAAACACACTCTTTAAACTTTATTTTTTTCTTGGGGTGTGTGTGTGTGTGTGTGTGTGTGTGTGTGTGTTTTCTTTGCCACATGTCTAACATGAAAATGTTTTTCATGACCACACATGTGTAATCAATATATTGCAATATATTGCTTGCCTTTTCAAGGGGTGGAGGAGGGAGAGAACTTACATCTCAAAATTTTAAAAAGAGAATATTGAGAACTTTACATATAATTAGGAAATATGTGATGAAAAAAAATACATCCAAATAAAAAGAGGAAATCTCTGGTACAAGTAAAAGATGAGTGAGGCTGGCTAAGCTTCTAGGGGGAAAAACCTTGGAGATTTGAGTAGACTTCAAGTTCAGTTATGAGTCAGAAGTGTGACGTGGAAATTTTAGATTTCATTAAGAGAGACTTAGTTACCCAAGGGAAGCTGGTAATAGTTCTTTTCTCAGTTCTAATCAGACTACATCACCACATTTGGGAAGGAGGGATATTTTAGGAAAGACATCCTTCCACATTGGTAATTCCCATCTTCTGTTTTCTTCCCCAATTTGCATGATAGGTGATACCTAGTGTTGTTTTAAATTTGCATTTCTCTTACACATTTTTTTTTTTTTTTGCTTTTTGGAAGGGGGAAGGCAGGGCAGTTGGGGTTAAGTGACTTGCCCAAGGTCACACAGCTAGTAAGTGTTAAGTGTCTGAGGTCAGATTTGAATTCAGGTCCTCCTGACTCCAGGGCTGGTGCTCTTTTCACTGTGCCACCTAGCCGCCCCATTCTTACACTTTTAATTCAGTGATATGGAATGTGTCTTTGTTTGCTCATTTATATTTTGCATTTCTTCTTTTGAAGAATTGTTCATATATTTTGACTACTTACCTATTCGTAGAATGGTTCTTGGTGTTTGTGTCCTCTGCCTGTATGCTTTGGCCATCAGAATTTTATGGGTTATATTTGATGCACATTTTTCTAACACAATATTTTCTCTTCTAATTATCTTCATTAAGTTTGTGCAGAAGTTTTAAAATTTTATTTTGTAAAGTCCTGTCTGTTATCTTTTATGAGCTCTTTTATCCTTAGATCTCTGATCCTCTCTGTGCTTTCCCTTCACCACTCCCCCCAGTCATAGTTGTGAAAGGCATTTAGTCTTAGAATGAATTTTTCATTTGAATGGACGTATAATTTCATTACTATAGGGAATTCTCTGTGATGAACCTCCCTCTCCCAATGCAGGTTAGGCCCTGGCTCCTCGGTTTCATAGTAAAGAGTTACCTGAGACATCAAGTAACTTGACCAGGGTCTCACAGCCAATAATAGCAGAGTCTCAAGTCTCTCTGGACTTCCTAAGGACTTCCAGCAATTTATCCACTATGCCAGGCTCCCTCTCTCAGCATAGATTTTCAGTGTTCTTCATAATGCCATTAAAAGATATGGCTTCATAGACAGCAAATTTTTATAAACAATTACAAAATATCAGGTGACTTAGTTCTCTATATGGATACAAGAAAATTCTATCCTAACAAATAATTAAAGCACTTGTTACGAAGTAGTTTTTAACTGAAAATTACCTTTAATAAAAATCTAAATAAATTGGGGAAAGAAATTTATTTTAACTTTCATATTACTTACAGTCTCAATCTTTTTTCCCCCTAAAGAAAACTGTACAAAGAACCAGTTGAACTAAAACTTTTTTCCTTAGAAATGGAGAACATTTTCTTATATATGTTTCAGATAATTTTTTTCTGAAAAGTTTCAAATGAATTACACTCTTTGGTTAATTATAGTTTTCAGTTTCAGTGACCTTGTGGCTGACAATATTAGTCTTGTTACTTGATGCTATTGTTTTTCACAGAAGCGTGTGCTTTCCTCTGCTATGTTTAGAATGTATGCTCTAATTAGGTCCTAAATTGAAATGATAATTTTTAGCAGAAAGTTTACATATGCTAATAACGCAAACTAAACGTAAGCTTTGGGCATATTTCCTTTAAATCTAAAAAGAAAAATAATTTGCTTTTCACTATATGAATTTCTACAAGATTTTATATAAAATTGCTGGTGAAATAGATTGGCAAACTGCCATGGTGCTACTTTTTTCAGGGGAAAAAAAAACATTTCAGGATGCCCTTTTAAAAATGTATTCCCCAGATGGCTGCTAGTAACCCTTAAGTCGACTAGCTAGAAACAAAAACAGTGATCAGTTGTATTGACGTTACTTTCTGGGTTCAAATTTTATGTTCTGTTCTCTACTCACAATTTTAGTTTTTATTCATTTTCAATTTTAAAAATCTAATATGAATTTATTAAGTTCCTATATTGACATAATTTTAAAGTATCACAGTGGAGGATAGAGATGGTCTTGCAAATGGGCAAAAATTGATAAGCGTGCATTGGCAAAGTGAAATACTTGTCATTTCCTTGAGGCGACTAGAGTGCTGGGCTTGGGTCAGGAAGTTGTTGTTCAGCTGTGTCCGAGTCGTTGTGATCCCATTTGGAATTTTCTTGTCAGAGATGCTGGAGGGATTTGCCATTTCCTTCTCAAGCTCCTTTTTCAGATGGGGAAACTGAAGCAAAAAGAGGTAATTGGCTTACCCAGGGTCACACAGCTGGGAAGTATGTGATGCCAGATTTGAACTCAGGAAGATGAATCTTCCAGACTCCAGGCTCAGCGGTCTATCCACTGTACCACCTACATGCCTCAAGGATGTCAGAAAGACCTGGGTTCAAATCTAGCCCCAGACATTTACTGGGCAAATCACCTAACCTCCGTTTGCCTCATTTTCATCAGCTATAAAATGGGATACTGATAACTGAGAATCAAATGAAATAATAATGCTAAAAGGTGCACAGGACTTACACCTGGCATAGTGATAGTAAGTTCTATGTAAATTCTTACTCCCTTCCTTTCCCGAGAAAAGGCCTCGCTAGTAAAATCTGTTAGCAGGCAAGTGAACATTTTAGTTTAAATCCAAGGAAGGCTCACTTCATTAATATTCTCCTCTGTTGTTCGGACAGCTGACAACCCGAAGGGAGCACCAGGTGGAGAACCCCGAGGGAGGGGAGTGACATCCAGCAGTGAATGGGAACTCTTGGCCAGGACCTGCGACCCTTTTAGAGGGCTACCATTTCATTGTTAACATTTAGCAGAATGGTCTGAAATGGCTCTGTCAAGAAGTCTTTTTCATATTTAACACTTAAAATGCTTCCATTGTTGGATCGCTATTTTTCCTGAATGGTGTCTCTGGAGCTATTGCTGCACACTGTTGGACAAGCAAGACCACCATTTGAAAATGTTCTTTTAAAAAATCCAGTAGGCTCTTTCATCTGAATCAGTTCTTACTTGTTTTTTAAAGGCATATTTGATTAAATTGTTATTTGAATAATTCTTTTTGTCTGACTGGAATGTAACTAGATACTTCAGTGTTAACACTTTGATCTTGACTGAACTATCAAATTGCCCCTCAGGGTAAGGGTTATAATTTAGTATCAGTGAACTCTGGGCTCTTTGTGGGCTTCAGAGTCCCCTGTAAAATATTATTAAAAGACTGAAAATATTTACTCAGGTATCGTGAATATAATGTAGAATATAATCTTCGTTGGTTAGCAAAGACTTTTTGTCAGATTGATTATCTTTATTGGACTTCTTTGTATTTCTGAAATGCTATCTGCAAATCTGTGGTCCTCTTTTTCCCTATGTCTGACTCTTCACGACTCCATTTGGGGTCATCTTGGCAAAGCCACCTGAGTTGTTTGCCGTTTCCTTCTCCATCTAATTTTACAAATGAGGAAACTGAGGCCAAGAATGTTAAGTAATGTTAGCAGACAATCACAACTTCATGAAACTTACTTGAAAACTAGTTTTCTTAAGAGAGAAATGAACATGAATGTGGAATTCAAAGAGTTCACAGTCCATACAGAAGTTTGCATTTTTGTTAACAGCAGGACAAAGGAAGGAGGAGATACCAAAAATCTTCACCCAAAAGGGCATGGCATGGCATGGGAGGGGGAAAAGTGCAGTGAAGGTGGAAAAATGGCCAAACCCCTCCTGAACAGGAGGAATGAGGCAGTGGCAAAAGCAGTTTCTCAGCCTAATGCAGACGACTGTCATCTGCCTTGACTCTCACAGAGTCCAGCTTGGGATAAAAACAACACATTATGTCATTTGCGGGGTGGGTGGACTTTTTTCTTGACATATTCACGGTCTCCTGCATGCTCTGGATCCATTTTTTCCTGGAAAATAATGGCAACTCAAAAAAGACAAGTTTAGGGGACTCTTTAATAGGTCTTAACAGTGACTTGCCCAAGGTCACACAGCTTGTCAGTATCTGAGGCCAGATTTGAACTCAGGAAGATGGGTCTTTCTGACTCCAGGTCCAGCACTCTCTCCACTGTGCCACCTTCTAGTGGCAGCTGTTTTTCAGTAGAGCATTTTGTATCCAGGGTCCCTCACTAAATACCAGATAGGTATTTAAAATAAGGACTATACACTTGACATTTTTTTCATGTAGGTTTTCTCACTAGATTACTAACCTCTTTCCCTTTATATTACAAATGCTAAAAGTGTGTGTGTTGATTGGGGTGGGGGGAGGAGAAACCCATTCCCTGGATTTGACTCTTATCTTCTTATATGTCTTTCATACAAAAATATGTGGTTAAATATCTTGGGATCTCTGCTTTAAAGCTAGAATTTGGGGGTGCGGTATTTAGGGAGGGGTATAGGAAATCAGTAGAAAGATATTTTAGTGCTTCGGGAATTAGTGATTTCATCTATATAGACACTTAAACCAGCACAGATTGTAAAACCTCCCTTGCTATGTAGCTTAGTCAGTAAGTTCCTTTGACCAAAAAGATTTATCACCTGATAGCTTCTTTTAAGTCCCAATTAAAATCCCACCTTCTACAGGAAACCTTCCTCAGCCTCTTCTAATACTAGTGCCTTCCCTCTGTGAAGGATTTCCATGGGAGAGAAGGTAGAGCTGAGAGATCCAACCGAACAGTCTAGGAATAGCACCCAACCTTGAATCCCTAGGGCCAGGGAAGAATGGATGTGTGGTGTCTTAGCAGCTGAGGGAGAGGACGGTATCTCCAATGGGCTGTTTGGCTGATCTCCATCCGCTCTACTAGGAAGGGGACTAAAATGAGTAACTTTTGGTTTCTTCCAGCCAGAAACTCTGCGGTTCTTCCCCTCCCAGATTGATTCATGGGTGAAGGCAAACTGGATCATCTTTAGCCTTGATTCTTACCTATCCTTTAATTATTGAATTGGGTGTTGCCTCCTACAAAGTGGGACCTGGCAAAGACCTTTGCTTAAAAAGGCCATGGTCTCCCACTATTTTGGGGGCCATTATCAGTTTTCTTGATCTGTGTCTTGCCACTGGAGTCCAAAAAACTCTAGAAGAGCGAGGCTGATGACTTTGTATAGCTCTGTGTCACTTAAATCCAATTCACTTGCAAGTCAAGAAGGATGACGGGCAGCTAGGTGGTGTAGTGAATAGAGCATGGGTCCTGGAGTCAGGAGGACCTGAGTTTAAATCCAGCCTCAGAGACTTGACACTAGCTGAGTGCCCTTGGGCAAGTCACTTAACCCCAACTGCCTTGCCTTCCCCCCCTCCAAAATAAATAAATAAATAAATAAATGGAGAGAAAGAATGATGAACAACAACATTTATCGTGTCTATAGCTTGCTTTGTGTATATCTGTCTCCTCATTAGATTTTAAGCTCCTTGAGTTCAGGTACTGTCTTTTGCCACTTTTTGTATCCCCAGCACGGAGCACAGGCCTGGCACACAACAGGCACTGTGATTGGTTAGTCTTCTGATCATGAGCTTATCCAAATTTAGCCAGATTGGCCCTTGGATAGCCCTTCTCTGGTCAGACATTCACAAGTCTCCCTCATCTTTCAAAAGAATCCTGCTCTGATCCTCCCATTCCTCCAGACTCTCACAACATATTTCTGTCCCTTTCTCATCCAGACTCCTAGAAAAAGAGCTGTCCACATTCAGTGCCCCCACTTTCTCATTTCCCTTGCACCCCTCAGCCCTTTGCAGTCTGGTTTGTGACCTCATCTCTCAGACGGAACCTCCTCACTCCGGTGGCAGTAGTCTCTTACCTGCCATCCTGGATGTGCCAGAGTAGCCTTCATCCTTCTTGGCCTCTGCTGCCTTTGAAGCTGTTGGCCCACCTCCCCTTCTGGAAATGCTCTCTGATAAGGTTCCTTCCTCCTGGTTTTTCTGTCTAGTCATTCTTTCTCTGTCTCCTTTGCTAGCTTAGGTATTTACAGAGCTCCGTCCTAGGCCCTCATCTCTCAGGCCCTTCTTTATGGGTGACTGTGTTAACTCTTAGGACTTTATTCTGCTTGCTTTGTATAGGACTCCTAGATAGGCAGTCTTATAGTCAGCCTCAGGTCTCCTTTACATATCGGGGCTGCGTCTCCAGACTGTCAGACCCCTCACCCGTCCTTACCCCAGGTCTGCCCTGACACTGCTGCTCATAGCTGATCTTTTCTACAGCTATCACCTTAATTCAGGCCCTCTTGTCTTCCTTATTACAACATCACCCACACTGGTCTCAAGATTCTCTTTGCTCCAGGCTATCCTACGTGCAGCCACCCAAGGGAGCACAGATCTAATGACCTTGCTGTCCTGTTCAGTGAACTCTGGTGGCCTCTATTGCCCCAGGATAAAATAGAAACTTCTCTGTTTGGCCTTTCAAGTACTTCCTGACTTGGGCCCAATCTATTTTTCTATCCTTACTTTAACCCCCCCTTAGTCTCTGCAATTCTGGCAAACTACCCTTCTGTCTTCCTCACTGACCCTCCATCTTCTGTCTCAGAGCCATTGTAAGGCCGTCCCACGTGGAGGACGTTTCTTCATTTTAAGGTGAAACCCAGGCATCTTCCACATGAAAACTTGGCTAATTCCCCCCAGCTACTTTGCATTTAACTTGCTGTGCGTGTACAAATTCTGGTGCTGTATATATTTTATATGTACTCTTATAGTGATGTTTTTCTTTGTATTTCTGTCTCTAGTGCCTAGCATGTAGTACATGCTTAATAATAAACCTTGTTGATTGGTAATTTAAATCTCACTTTTTTTTCTATTTAAATATTATTTTAAGCCTTTCCATCTTAGGAATACCTATGAGAGTATTTTTTTCCAGTGGCCTAACTGTTGAAAATCAAGTCACCCTCATGCCAAGATAAGGGTTTTAGTTAGGCTTTTGTGGAAATACAGAAAAATTAGAATGGAATCTGAAACTATAAGCTTGTTGGGGGGGGACCTTGGCAGAGAGGGGGGAAAGGTCAAATTTAGCCATTAAATCAGTTAGTTTCAGAATAACTACTGGAATGCCACCAAATATCTCATTGGTTCTGACTTTTTCCTTCTTTTTCTTTTAAATAGATTTTGTGCTGCTATATTACCACATAATACAAATATTCTTGATCAGAATCATCTGTGAAATTTCTGCTGGAGGTGAAAACTGAAGATAGTTCTACAGTTTTGTAACTTCTGAAACATCTTCTGACAGTAATTTTATTAAAGAGTAGTACCTCGTTTTATCAGTCACGTCTTGTAACTGTGTGCCAAAGGTAAGTCAAATTATGCTTTAAAAGCTTAAATGGGTCTTGCTTTTCTACTCTTTCTGTGTAGGGTTTAAACTATAAATATGTTACGATTTAGATTCCTAGCTGCTGAGTTAATTTAACTTTTCAAAAGGCCGGGTTTAAGATGGAGTTATTTTTCTTGTTCAATTTAATTATTTCTTTGCCTATGTTAAAGTAGGTGAAATGATAGGAGTTAAGTCTTTTTCACATTGAACAACTGGTAAGCTTTCATTTATTTTATATTTAAATTATAATTTGTTATTTAAATGTACTTCTTTTATCCATTAGGAACAGTGTCCTGGTCACATCCTAACCCACCACCCCCCTTTGTCCATTAAGACTACTGCACTCTTATAGTATTTATATTTATGTTATAAATTGAATGTGGCCCATGGCTTCTGGAGGTTATAGAGCATATTTGTTCCAATAAATATTGTGAGGAGCATCTTCCTCTAACAAAAGGATTTATTAGCCTCAGCAAATGACTGACATTTCTTATTTTCTGCAGCCGGTAGTAAGCACCAGTGATTACTATATCAAGTTATACTAGATAAAATTTATTTTTAGGGAAGACAAAAGAGTGTGGGTAGTCCTAGGAATTAATTGTAGAGAGATTTGACCTGTATGTTCAGAATTCCTCTTTTATAGATTAAAGAAACTGCCTTGTCTTCAGTTTTATCTTGGTATTCATAAAAATATTTCATGAACACTTTTTTTTTAGGCTAAAAGTATTGACTTGTTAAGGTTTTACAATTGGATTTTCATTATTAGTAGCTGGCACCTGAATTTGGTGAAAATTAATTAGATTCTTGAACATTTGTATTGGAATGTTAGAATTTCCACAATGGTCAGACCAGTGATGATTTCTCTAATAAATCTTTCTTTGACAGGGATATCAATTAATGTTTTGTGGGAAGGCATATTTATTCCTAGCTTCTTTTAATAACCCATTATGAATCTATCTCCAGTGAACTTCTGTGAACCCATCTTCAGCTAGTTATTATTATTATATGATTTCATCTAGTTAATATTTTTATGCTATTACCCTTTTGGGCAGGGAAGGTATAATAAGTTATATACGTTTTCCACCTCAGTGTGCAGTGCTATTTAAACTTCCTGATATTTAGTGAAGAATTCCCTTCCTATTCTCTGTTTCCTTGGATGGACTTGTATCTTTTTACTTCTTTGACTTTCTTCTCTCTAAGTTGAAAAGCATAATGTTTTTTGTATGTCTTTGTGGAAGCCCCTCTGTTCCTTTAAGCATTTTCATTTTCCTTTGTCCAGATTTTCTCAAACTCCATTCAGTCTTTATTCGGGTGTGTAAAAACTGGAGATGCACCTGCCATCACAGATTTTATATAAGGGTAGAAATTGTTGGGGTTGTTTATTTGTTTTGTTTTGTACTTTTCCCATCGGTATTATTTGTGATGATACCTTTTTGATAGTGTTAGCACATTCTGCCATTATTGTCAGGCTCTATATTAAAACTGTTATGCTAAGTTAGCACATTCCTCCTGACGTCTTTCTTCCATTCTCCCTTGTTCTCAAGCTAACCTAATTTCCTATGGCACTTTGAATGTCTCCTTCATCCCATCATTTCCTATCTTGTATTATATCTATATGTGTACATGTGTTCCCCTCATTACAATGTCAGCTCTTGAATTTTGTCATTTCTTCTTTATGTCCTGTTGCCATATAGGCCAGGCTCTTTTTGGGACTGATGGAATGACTTTATACTTAGGGAGGTTTCTGTTTAATGAATCTTACTCTTTAATAACTAGTGTCACCAGGGATGCATCCTTACAGCAAACAAAGGCCATCTTAGTGGCCGTTTTGCCAATTCTGATTCTCAATTTTGTCTCAGTTCTTCAGTGAAATCAGAGGACCTTCCCTTTCCCCCCAATTGGAAAAATCATCTATAAACTATTAACTATAGTTGAAATATTAGTAATATGTAGAAAGATTGTATAACTTTTAATTATTATCTATAAGCAATTATTATTTATTATTATTATTAGTTATTTTATTATAATTTTATTGGTACCCTTTGTTTTTGCGGCATAATTATTTCTATATGATATTCTCCTTTCTTCACTTCCACATCATAATATTACTATTATAATACCTGCATGAAATATACTATCAGTTATTTAGAATTATACTTTCATGATATAAATAATGTTTCACTGGACAAATATTAGATCCTGGGGGATAAAGTGATACTAATATATATTTCAAGAGAAATTATGTATCAGACAGCTTGAATTTTGTGGACTGAGTAAAGTAAAGTAGACTTTTATTTCATAAATATCATTTCAGTTTTCTCCGTAATTTAGTTACCATCATGTCATACTTTCCCATTCTAGCCTGGAAACAACAAGAGCTTTGTTTAATGAAATATTATCCCACTGAGGAGGGAAAAGGAAAGTTAAGCATTATTTATGTAACCCTTTCATTTGCAAAATGCTTTACTCTCATATTTCTGTTGGTAAAGAGAACCAGTTTGCCTCTTAATAATCAATTAATAAGCGTTGATTATATGCCCACCATAAGCATCATGTTAACCTCAGTTCAGTTGTTTTCGTGTCTGACTCTGTGACCCCATTTGGGGATTTCATGGTAGAGATACTGGAGTGGTTTGCCATTTCCTTCTTCCCTTCATTTTAGAGATGAGGAAATTGAGGCAAACAGAGTGAAGTGACTTGCCCAAGGTCACCCGGCTAAGTAAGTGTCTGAGGCTGGATTTGAACTCAGGTCTTCCTGACTCCAAGTGTGACACACTACCCACTGTGTCACGCAGTTGCCCTAAACGTCAATTAATACTTTACCTAAAAAATGATAACAACAATAGCAGAACTAGCATTTAAAAATATTCCTAGTGCTCTATACTCTTGGTGCTTTATAGTCTTTTGGAAACTTCTCACAGGTGTCACGAATACTGGATGGGAAGTCTCATTATCTGATTTGGCAAACTATCTTCCCTTTGTAGCACAGCTACTAGGGCAAGTAGGTGGGCAGCTCATCTTACTCTAGGTAAAAGGCTCATCTTCCTTATTTCGAAACTGGCCTTACACACTTACTAGCTGTGTGACCCTGGGAAAGTCACTTAACCCTGTTTGCCTCAGTTTCCTCATCTGTAAAATGAACTGGAGAAGGAAATGGCAAGTCACTCCAGAATTTTTGCCAATAAAGCCTCAAACGGGGTCCTGAAGAGCCAAGTATGATTGAAAAAACAATTGAACAAAACCATAGCTAGTCTGTGGGAGAGGAACTGTGGTCAGTGCCACGTCTACAGTAGTGAAGGCTATCAGTAACATTCTTGTTTAGATCTTCAGAGACTGACTTGCCCAGTTTCTGCCATTTTGACTATTAGAGGCTGGAGTTGTTCTGGCTAGTTTTTTGAGTTCTCCTCAATTATCGACTATTATAAGTTTCCTCTGCTTTTGTAGCACAAAAACAGAATAGCCTTGTTTAATTGATAACTAAAATATTAAGGATCGGGGGGGGGGGGAAATCACTGGTCTTTCTATAATCCTGAGGTCTGAATTTGATGCCCAGGCCTGGCATTCAGCTAAGTGATGTGATCTAGAATGTGATCATTACAGTAATGATCTTACTTAACCACCCATAGTTTCCTCACCTTAAAATGGAGATCCTAATAATACTGCTTACATTTCATTTCCTACTTCACAGGGGTATTATGTGAAAATATTTTTTATATTTTATTTTATTTCTTAAATTCAGCTTGCTTATGTTAAGCACCTACTACTGTGCTAGGTGGTTGAAATTCTTCATATGTTTTAAAGTACTATTATTAATATGTGTGGTTTGCTATTAATTATTAAGAGAGGAGCTAGGAAGGAAATCCCCAAGTCGTCAGACAAACACAATACAGGTTTAAGTGATCGATGAGTCCAGAATTGGTTGGGACAATATAGACTAGAGGAGTCTTGTATTGTCTCTAACGTCATGAATTGTTAATAGGACAAATTGATATCAGACACCAATAAAACAGGCTCCCATAGAGCCAAGCCATTGGGAAGTTATTCTTAAATCCCTAAACCTTTGATTGGGCCTAAGTTGGAATTAATCAGATGAGAAATGTATTCTCATCTCCTTAAAATTCCATTCAACTCAGGGAATAACCTTTTACAGAGTAATGATAGTAACCCCTAACCTCTAGAGCACTTTGCAGTTTTCTTCCCCCCAAGGCACTTTAACACCCATTATCTCATCTTCTCTGCTATACCCATGGCAACCCCTAGAAGTAATTAAGGGTGGGTAGCCTTCCTATTTTATGGGTGAGATTGAGCCACAGAGGGAGATAAGTTAAATGCCTAATTTGTTTCCCTTTTTACTTTGGCTCTCAGGAATTTCAGAGTAGTAAATTTGTAAATCCTAGAAAAATACATGGAGACTTGCCATAGCTAGTGAAAAGAATGGGGTGAGAAGCAGCGGTGTCTCCAGTCTTAGCAGTTTCCTCTTTCTGCTGATACCAGAGCAGCCTCTTATTATTGGAGAGCATACTTGGACACTGAACAAATGGATGAACTTCCAAGGGGAGTCCAGTGAGCTTGGTTTTCATTGATGGCAGAATTCTAGAATGTGATCACTACAGTAATGATTGGTAAATAACTAAAAGCAGTGATGATAAGGGGCCATCGTGGCTTCTGTAAGAACTTGGACAGGCTAAGGCTGACAAAAGATGGCTAATAATGTTGGAGCACCTATAGAAAGGCAGGTAAACTGCAATTAGTTTTGCTAAACTCCTTTTTTGTCATTGTTATGTGTGCCTAAGAAATTAGGAAAGGGGCACATGTATTCAGAGATGATTGTAATACAAAAGCAAAAGATATAAATATAAGACTTTTTCAATAAATTGACCAGGCTAGACTAAGACTTTTTTTTTAGATGATTGATAGACTAGTATTAAATATCATTTACTTAGATTTTAGTAAAACAGTTAACATAGTTTCTAATGATATTGTGTATTAGATTGAGAA
The DNA here is from genome assembly GCA_011680675.1 of Gymnobelideus leadbeateri. NCBI lineage: Eukaryota > Metazoa > Chordata > Mammalia > Diprotodontia > Petauridae > Gymnobelideus > Gymnobelideus leadbeateri. The sequence continues at coordinate 1,076,920 of WOXC01003582.1, forward strand.
ATGTGTATTAGTAATAGCAAATAAATAATAAATTTACAAATAATAAACCATAAACATAAATAAATAGTAATAAAAAGCATTTATTAAGCATTTAGTGTGCCAAGAACTATTTTAAGTATGGAGATAAAAACAAGAAAAATAAAGCAAGATGATCCCTATTCTCAGGGAATTCACACTGTAATTTTGGTGAGACAGCACATAGAACAGATATAACTGTGAGCCAGATAGAAACTTCCCAAAGTGCTAAGGGTATAGCAATAGGTCAGATTGCAAGGCCCAAAGGTCATTAGGCTACATAACTAGGTCTGTAGTATTGTTGAGGGACTGAAGAGTGTAGCCACAGGTTAGATCCCTATTGTTGACTTTCATCTGATCCAGGCCTTGTAAGCAGTCAGTCATGCTAGACTGGGGAAGAAGTTAGGACAGGCCTAGTGGTGGTGGGGTGGTCTTCCTTCCTTCCTTCCTCCCCAATCTGATGTTTTCTGCGCTGACTTAGTGATAGAAGAAGGGACCAGTGAGAAATACAAGGAAAGAAGATCTCCAAATGGAAGACTTAAATGGTTAGTGCTTGACTGCTGAACACTATTATCAGTAATATAGGTAAAGGTATTTATTTATAGGATGCTCTTCAAGCTTGCAGGTGACACAGAACTGGGAGGAATAAACACAAATGGCAAAGCCCAAAAGATGTTGAAAGGCAAAATGATGGACTGAATCTAATAGGATCAAATTTAGTAGTTGTGTACCAAAGTTAAAAAGAAATCAGCCTCAGAGTGTAAGATGATGGTTGTAGATTCAGATTGCCGTTTATCAGGAAAAGATTTAGAAATTTATATGAACTTCAAGTTCAAAAATGAATCAACCTGACAGCAACTGAAAAAAGTTAGTATGGTCTTCTGTTCCTTTGAGAGAATCATTGACTAGGGTTAAGGGAGGTGATTTAAGGAAGGTGATAATCTCACTCTCCTAGATACTGAATGGATGAAATTTATGTTATATTCCTTTCATATCATTTTTTTAGGAAAGACATTTGGAAAGCTGTGCAGTATTCATAGGAGGTCAGCCTTGATTGTAAAGTATCTAAAGCTTGTGTCATAGTGGAATTGGTTAAATGAATGGAATTTATTTTGTCTAGAGGAGAAACTTTAAATGATGATTGTCTTCAGATCTTTAATGAATTATCAAATTGAAGGGGATTAGACTTGTTTTACAAGGCATCTAGGTAGCACAGTTGATAAAACACTGGGCTTGGAATCAGGAAGACAAACCTTTATGAGTTCAAATCCAACCTCAGACACTACTAATTTTGTGATCCTGGGCAAGTCACTTAACTCTGTTTACAGCTTTAGTTCCTCATCTGTAAAATGAGCTGGAGAAGGAAATGGCAAACCACTTTAGTATCTTTACCAAGAAAACCCCAAAATTGGGTTATGAAGAGTCAGACATGACTGAAATGGCTCAACAACAACAGATTTGCTCTGCTTAGGCCAAGAGGACAGAATTAGAAGTAAGTGAATGGAAGTTTGTAAGCAGCACATTTGTTTGATTTAAGCAGAAGTTTCCCAGTGGATTAGAACTATCTTAAAAGAGGAGCAAACAGTTTTGGGCAAAGAGGGGGTTCCCCCTTCACCAAAGGTATTCAAGTAAAGATGAGATGATAACTTGTTGCTCATGTTGTAGATGGGATTCTTGGTGAGGTCTTGGTTAGGTTAGATGGTCACTAAGATTCTATAATATGAAATCACTTCTGGGGCTGTTGGCTGGCTAGATGTTTGTGTGATTAATAGCAATATGGACAATGGTATATCTGATTTGCAGTTCAGGAGCTTTAATACTGTTGAACATATAGTCAAATAAATATACTTTTTATTGTTTTTCCCTGAGGTTTATGGGAGGAAGGGATTCACAGTTAATTCTCTGGTATTTGGGGGAGGCATAGGCTTAACTAGAGTGCTACAAAGTAAAATACATCTTCCTGCTCTCCCCTCAAAAAGTGTGAGGCAAATCTCATTTGATCCAGGTTATTTTCAAAGATTTTTCATTAAAATTAATGGAAAAGAACTATGGAAAGAACACCAGTAATGAACTTCCTTAATTTATTGATTTCTCTCTTCTATTATCCTCAGTGTTCTATTCTGGCTAAAATATGCTCTAGCCATTTCAGTTAAATGATGAAGGATAGCTTATTTGATAATATCCTACTGAAATTTTTACTTAAAACATGGAGGAAAAAGGGATAGACCCACAATTTTTTTTTTCATTTTGCTTTTTAAAAGGTAGGGTTATGAGTTCTTGCCTTTGAGAGGCAAGAAGTATGTCTATTCTTACTATCCCCTATTTTAGAGTACCAACCACAGTGCTACTTTATAGAGTTGACATTTGCTAAACGTTTATTGATTTGGCTAAATTTAAAATTTTCTATTTATAGATCGTGAAAGAATCATTCCCACCCAAAAGAGAAGGCAATAAAGTATTTTTCTTTTTCTTGCTTAATGGATTCTTGGAAAGCTTGAGAAACACGTAATGCTACTGTATATTTTTCCAGATTATAGGTCATGCATATACAATTCCTTGAACACATACTAAATGGATAATTGATAAAATGGTATAGAGAATCTTCATCTTTGTCAGTATAAAAGTATTTTATTTACATGAAGCAAGCTTATGCCAAAACAAATAAGAATTTGCAAGACAGTATTAAAATTGAACAGAAAAAACACACTTTTCTAAAGGAAGGCATGATGCCACCAAATGTTAAATAGGGAGTAATATTCTTTGTGACACCCCCCCCCCCCACTGTATAGCTTTTTTCAGCCCAGTATAGTGTGTGTGTGTGTGTGTGTGTGTGTGTGTGAGAGAGAGAGAGAGAGAGAGAGAGAGAGAGAGAGAGAGAGAGACTAATGTTCTTGAAGAACAAGTCTGCAGCAAGAAAAATCATTGAATCACTGAATCCCATTCATGGAACTTGAATAGATAATAAGATATGAGTCAGACTCCTAGCATGAAAAGGTATAGTAATTCTAGTATAATACAGTGAACTGAAAGTGGTACAAGAAAGAAATTAGGGTTAGAAAAAGATTTTCATAGTTAAATGTTTACTGAGGTGGAAATTAGTGATGTTACATTAATAAATTTCCCTTCCCTGCCTTTCACTCATATAATATCTCTCAGTAGGCAAATTGGAGTATTTCTTTTAAAACCCATGTGCAGTTCTGATTATGAGATCTGCCTTTCCAATGACTTTAATCATTCAACTGGAAATGAAAAAAAAAAAAACAACCTGTAGTTCTTAGGCATAGAGTCATTCCTGTTGGGATTGTTATGAGGATCAAATAAGGTGTGTGTTTGTGTGTGTGTGTGATCTTTAAAGTTCTATAAGTTAGCTGCTCCTGCTGTTCTTTTCGTAATAAAATTACAGAATGAACTTTCTGAATCTAAAAAATATACACAACAAATTTGAATATATGGAGCGAAGTAAGTATGTTGTTTTAAACTCTCAGATTATCAATCCAGTCACTAATAAACATTTGAAATTTTTCATATGATTATATCCTTAATGGTCCCATTGACGAGGGCATTCCCTCTAACAATGCAACACATAGCTTCAGAAATAATTTTTTATTGATTTCTTTTGTTTTTATATCATGTGCATTTCCCAGCCTACCTGTCCCCCTTCTAGAGAGCCATCCCTTATAAAAAGAATTAAAGGGGGTGGGGGAATTGTGTGGGTAACAGTTCAGTAAAGCTAATTAACACACCACAGAAGTCTGATGTTATTATGTCCTGTTTCACACCTGTAGTTCTATACCTCTGAAGAAAAGCTGGGAAAGGACCTTCTAAGAGCTGTTCTTTGGGACCAAGCTTAGTTGTCATTTTACAGCTAATTTGTAATTTTTTTATTAGATTAGATTAGATTCTAAAAATCTAATTTTTTACAACAATTTGTTGTGGTTGCTGTTTCTTTTTACATTATTATAGTCCAAGTGTTCTTAACTTTTTTCGTGTGTCATGGACCTCTTGGCATTCTGGCAAAGCCTATGAACCCTTTCCCCCCAACCCTACCCCCGGCCTTGGAATAATATTCTTTAAAAGCATAAAATAAAATGCATAGAATTACAAAGGAAACCAGTTGCATTGAGATGGAGTTATGAGAATTGGCTTTGCTCACAAAAAGTCTTTGCGGAGAGTGGGCTCAAACTATAAAGCACAGAAGTATGTGCCTCTCAAACACATATAAAGAAAGGAAAGCTCAGAATTTCTGATTCTCAGTGAAGCCTCATTCTGAAGTTCTGCTTCAGTGTTCCTTCCTGCCAATCTCCAGTGGTTTGTGTCTCTGTTGGGTCTGTAGCTGGGGGTCTTTTGTGATATGAGACCACTTTCAGTAATGATGATGGTGGTGTTTGTATCTCTATAGCGTCTGTCACTCGGGTATCTGTTTTGGTGTAAGGGGCCACTTTCTTATAATAATGTTTGGGCCTCTGTAGCCAGGATGTGTCTTTTTGGTAGAAGAAGCAACTCCTCTTCTTCTTCCTCCTCTTCCTCATCATGAGAAAGATAATAACAATGTTTGGGCCTCTGTAGACTGTATGGTCAGGGTGTGTTTTTTGATAGAACATTCTCTGTAATAATCATGACGTTGATAGCGTTATATAGCACTTTCAGATTTATGCTATGCTCTTTAAATATCATTTAAACAACTCTGGGAGAGATAGGTGATGATGTATCTCCATTTTATAGGTGAGGGAGACAGACATTAGGTCACTTGCCTGGGGTCACAGAGCTAGTGAGTATCTGAGGCTGGATTTGAGTTTAGGGCTTTCTGACTCCAGATTTCTTTTTCTATCCACTGAAGCACCTCTGGCTTCCCTTGGGTGATTGACTGTCTCTTCTCTGCTCCCTGCTAAATATGCTATTACTTGTTCAGACAGTCCGTGATGTAACGTGATGGTGGGAAGAAGGCAATGTAGCACTTCATCAGGTCTCAGTCTTTACACCCTGGAACCTGGAGTTCTCCAGGCCTCCTGAATGAGTGGTCTAGATATCTCTGTTGAAATTCCCGCCATCCATTTAAAGCTCTAGATGCAGTAGTCAGTCACCTCTGTTCCATTCTTCAGTCATAAAGGAATCATGGTATGCTCCACCATATTGTTTACAGTGACCAGACTTGGTGAACCTGCAGCCTCGAGGCCACATGTGGCCCTCTAGGTCCTCAAATGCAGCCCTTTGACTAATCCATACTTCATAGAACAAATCTTCTTAACAAAAGGACTTGTTCTGTAAAATTTGGACTCAGTTAAAAGGCCACACCCAAGGACCTAGGGCCTTGAGGCCACAGGTTCCCCACCCCGTACACATTTAAAACTTCACCACTATAACCGCATTTCACCTGAAGTGACAGGGGAAACTTCCTCTTTTGTACAGGAAAGAACTATGCATGATTGTAGGTACCAGGAAAAGAATCAGTTAAAAGGAAATGATAGAAGCTAGAGAGACAGGGGAATAATTGAGGGAGCAAGGTGCTAGAAGAAGGAAGGCTTGGACACTATGGAAAGCACAAGGCAAGGATTGGCTTTCCCGAGACGAGAGGCAAGAATGACAGCACCAGTACGAGTTGTCTTTTTGAGATGGGAGAATAGATAAGTTAATGAATTTTAGATATTTGGCTTTGCCAGAAACGCTAAGAGTAGGCAAGAACATTTTGTGGAACATATGAAAGTGAGAAGTTCTGGAGACTAAAAATTATGCAGTTGTCATTGTAGAATCCAGTTGTACAAACAATTTTTGTGTCCCGAGCATTCTTCTTAGCCCAGAGAGCAATATTCTGTGGTCTGTAATTAGACCAGGAGAAGCAGATTATATTCTCCATCTGATAAGGCAGACATTGAGACAGTATTTCTAAGTACACTGATTGTTTTCGTTTTGCTTTATTTTGTTTAATTAGAAAAATATCTCTATAAAAATATGAGCATGGTAGTTTTTAGGTCTGTGAACGAAAGGTGTAGTATTCACTAAAGCAAACTTTGTTTTCTGTAACTATCTTCATTGTGAGAAGGTAAACCATGCTGCAACTAATTTCTTTTATAGGATAGTAGAGGTAGAAGGAACCTGAATGAATTTGATTTAGAAGGAATACTAATGTACAGAAGTCCGCCAGACAGTTTCTCCAAAATCTATATGTAGGCATTCTCAGTGTTGACTGTAGACAGATGTTTATGTACTTTTATTTAATGATAGAGAGTTGTAGAAAGACTGCAGATGGCTAAGGGGTGGGGGTGATGGTCCATGTGGGCACACTCAGTGTAAATTTGGTTGACTGGCAGAATTTCTGCAGCACTAAGGATTTTAGGAAATTCTTTGAAAGACTGGGGTTAATATGAACAGATTTTTTTTTTACATTTTTTGTTCTTCTATAAGTTTTCCAATTTTACTGTAAACCATGAATAATCAGAATAAAAGGAGGTCCAGTATTGACTGTGCCATAATTCATTTGCTCATTATAACGTAATAAGTTTATTACATATTAATATGTTCAGGAAATATTTTAAAATTATTTTAATAGTAAATATGTCATTAGAGACAGTGTATTATAGTGATAGAGTATTGACCTTAATGCCAAGGAGCCCTGGGTTCAAGTCCTACTTCTGGCATATTTTGGTTGTGTGACTCTTTCTTAGCCTCTCAGGGCTCTAGGCAATTGTCCAAGACCAATAGTTACAACATAGGTACTGACCAGTACTTGATTGTTGAAGGAATTTCCTGACTCAGGAGTTTCCTGTGCCAATGAAACCAATGAAATGAGGCAGCTGGGTGGTGTAATGGATAGAGTGCTGGTCCTGGAGTCTGGAAGACTCATCTTCCTGAGTTCAAATCTGGTCTCAGACACTTACTAGCTGTGTGACTCTGGCCAAGTCATTTAACTAACCTCTGCCTGCCTCAGTTTTCTCATCTCTAAAATGGGGGTAATAATAACACCTACCTCCCAGGGTTATTGTGAGGCTCAAATGAGGTAATTATTTAGCACAGTGCCTGGCATATATTAAGTGCTATGTAAATGTTAGCTATTATTATCACAGCTCCAGTGCCTGTCTTTATATATATGCATGCCAGTTTGATTGGGGGTTAATATCTGCATCTTTGATTTGATCAGTGTAGAGAACTCCTGGTTTGGAAACTTCCTTCGTTGATACACATCACAACTTAAAATCTTAATTTGTTATCCAGGACACCATGACTTGTCCGTGGTCACACAGCTAACATATGCCAGAGGCAGGGATGGCACCCACATCTCTCTAACTTAAGGATTGCCTCTCTGTCCCCATGGACAAATTGTAATGAACCCCCAGAAAGAATGACACTAATAAGATATCTGCTACCATTAAACCAGATTTACACTGATGGTGCCCATCTCACTCCTCAGCCATCGTGTGACTGACATGTTCATTCATTCTATGAATAATAACCACAACTTATATGCAGTGGTGGATAACGTCTGCTACTCGGAATCCAAGAGTCAATGATAAATGTTCTTTATCCACAAGGAGCTACAATCTGTCATGTGTTAATTAAGAAATCATTTATAACCTCATATTTCAACGGCTAATGAAACATAATTTCTTTTTACCAAAGTTGTGATGTAGCGTGATTTTTTAGCATGTGGATGTTCATTCAACACAGCTCTGAAAATAGCTTGATTTCAGTTTTTCCAACAGATTTCAGGGCATGAAATCATAGTAGTTAGAAGTGGATAAGGGCAAGATGGCTGAGTAGAAACAGCTCCTCCAAGCCACTCTGCCCCCAGATTCCCCCCAAACTATGTAAAAGGGGACTCTGAACAACTTCTGGAGCCCCAGCACCCACAGAACGACAAAGAGAAGCTAACCTCCCGTTGAGGACAGCCCAGCAGCCCGGCAGGAAGGACCAGTGCAGCGGTCTGGGAGCCTGGCAGAGCGCGGGGAGCCGAGCCCAGGTCCGCCTGAGTCGCGGTTTTAGCCCCAGGGCAGCCAGGCCAGTAGCCGGCTGGAGAGACCCCAGAACACCAGCAGCTGTGGCGATTCCAGAATTATCAACATAGACATGCCTAGGACAAAGTAAGAGGTTAGTGTCCTATGGACTTTGGGACCTGTTTTTGGGGGAATGCGTTGGCTCCCTCCCCTGGGGGCTAGAAGCTGCTGAGGAGACACGCCATTTTGTAGTTTTCAGAGGCAGCACCAGCTCCCGGCCTGCATGCTAACTGTAGGGAGATCCAGCGATCAGTCTTGGGGGGTAATCGCTCTTGCTTTAACCTCCCTGGTTCTGGATTGTGATCTAGGGTGGAAGTCGTGGGTGGGTTTACAGCTTGCCAGAAACGGAAGTTGCCCCCCACATGTTTGGGACGAAAATTCCTCTATCTGGCCTTAAAGCCATAGTGTGTCAACAAGCCCAAAAGTCAAGTAATTAAGTGGCAACATGCCAAGGCAAAGGAAACAGAAAAATGCAACCCTAGACTCCTATTTTGGGGGCATAGAGCGGGAAAAGGACTGTGAGGTCAGAAGTCCTGCTCCAAAAGCCCCAGGGGAAAACATGAGCGGTTGCAGGCCATAGAGGACCTTAAGAAGGACTTTAAAAATCAAATAAGAGAAGTGGAGGAAAAATTGGAAAGAGAAATGAGAAGGATGCAGGAAAAGTATGAAATGAGGGTCAACAGCCTGACTTAGGAAAATAACACCTTAAAAAATAGACTAACTCAAATGGCAAAGGAGGCCCAAAAGGGCAATGAGGAGAAGAATGCCTTAAAAAGTCAAATTTGCCAGATGGAAAAAGAATCTCAAAAGTTCACTGAGGAGATTCATTCCTTCAGAGTTAGACTGGAGGAAATGGAAGCTAATGACTTTATGAGAAATCAAGATGCTGTTAAGCAGATCAAACAAATGAAAGAACAGAAGGCAATGTGAAATATCTCATGGGAAAAACCACTGACCTGGAAAATAGATCCAGGAGAGACAATTTAAAAATTATTGGACTACCTGAAAGCCATGATCAAAGAAAGGACCTAGAAATCACCCTTCAAGAAATCCTCAAGGAAAATTGCCCTGATGTTTTAGATCCAGAGGGCAAAATAGAGGTTGAAAGAATCCACAGATGACCTCCTGAAAAAGATCCCAAAAAGAAAACTCCCAGGAATATTATAGCCAGGTTCCAGAATCCCCAGATCAAGGAGAAAATACTACAAGCAGCCAAGAAGAAACAATTTCAACATTGTGGAAACACAATCAGAATAGCCCAGGACCTGGCAGCTTCTACACTGAGGGATTGAAGGGCATGGAATATGATATTCCAGAGGGCGAAAGAACTGGGAATGAACCCAAGGGTCACCTACCCAGCAAAACTGAGTATTTTGTTTCAGGGGAAAATATGGTCATTCAATGGAATAGAGGACTTTCAAGCATTCCTGAGGAAAAAGCCAGAATTGAATAGAAAATTTGACATCCAGATGCAAGAAGCAAGAGATACCTGAGAAGGTAATCAGGGAAAAGAATCAAAAGGAACTTATTAAAGTTGAACTATTTACATTCCTATATGGAAAAACAATAACTGTGACTGATGAAATCTGTCTCAGTATGAAAATAATGGAAGAAGGGGGTATGGTCATTTGAATACATATGTGAATGTGTGTATATATGTTTACAGTTATACAGGGAGAGAGGGCACAGGTTGAATTTGTTGGGAAGGGAGGATACTCAAGGGGTGAAGTTGTGAGGTGAGAGAGGAAAGTGGCAAGAGGAGATGGGGAGAGACAGGGTAGGGTAAACTATCCCATGTAGAAGAAGCAAGGGGAAGTGGTTGCAAGGGAGGGGGAGAATAGGAAGGCAAAAAGGCAAAACCACATTCTCATTGAATTTGGTTTAGGAAGAGAATGACATCCATACTAAATGGGATATCTCAACCTACAGCAGAATAGGGGGAAGGGGGATGAGAGGAGGGATGATGGATGGGAGGGCATCCTTGGGGCGAGGGGAGGTTGGAAGTACCCACTATAGAAGAGGGACAGGATCAAGTAGGGAATGGACCAGGTGGGGGGTGGGATGAGTGGGAGGGAATTATAAGCAGCTTTGTACAATATATCTACTATGATAATGTTTTGCATAGCTAGACATGTACAACATATACTGAATTACTTATCTCCCCAGAGGGAATGGGTGACAAGGGAGGAAGGAAATGGACCTGAAATTCGAGGTCTTAAAATTAAATGTTTCAAATATATATAAATACTATTATTAATACTCTTTTGCTTATAATAGGGAGATAAGATGTGCAGGCATTGGGACACAAAGACTCATCTTCCTCCAATGGACAAGTCGAAGGGGGTATGGGAGAAGGTATGGGAGAGAGCAGATTGGAGGAAGCGATATCTTGTGGGACTGCTATTCTGGGAGGCTGGGTAGGGGAATAATGGGGGGGAAATGATTGTAACTCAAAATCTGGTGGAAATGAATGATGTAAAACCGAAGTTTATAAAACATTTGTTTAACAAAAAAAAAAGAAGTGAACAAGGGTCTTAGAGTTCATCTGGTCCAGTCCTTCCTTTTACAGATGCAGAAACTGAGATTCATTGTGTGACTTGCCTACAGTCACACTGTTATAATAGTGGAGCTGGGATTTATGTTTTCAGTAGTCTCATATATTCAATTCACTAAATATTTAGGTATCTACAAAGTACTAGCACTGGAGATGCAAACAGAAAAGGGGAAGATCCTTTTCTCAAGATGTTCTCTTCATTTATTTTCACTTGTGTTCAACTCCAAACCCTGTTTGGGGTTTTCTTGGCAGAGATACTGTAGTGATTTTCTGTTTCTTTCTCATTTTACAGATGAGGAAACTGAGACAAACAGGGTCAAGAGACTTGCCCAGGGTCACACATATAGTAAGTGTCTGAGGCCAGATTTGAACCAAGGAAGATGAGCCTTCCTTGCTTCAGGCCCAGCACTCAGTCTACTATGCCACCTAGCTACCTTGTCTTCAAGATACTGTATCGCCAAGGCAATATTCACAGCACCAGTGGTAACTATGAATCTGCCAGTGGAGTTCTGAATTGCAAGATATAACAGACTCTGCATATAGAAGACAGATGCAAAACATTTATTCAGACACCAGAAAGCCGAATCCCAATACCAGAAAACCAAATCTATCATAGCAACAAAGAAATTACTATACATTATCACTGCAGGAAGCAACACCATCCCAAAGCCTTCCTCCTGCTTGGGCCTTCCCACAAACAAACACTCTCAATCCTAGCTGTCTCCTTGCCTGTGTCTTCTCTCTCCCTCCATTCTAACTGCTCTGACCAACTTCCTATTCCACCTGTTCAGCAAACTTCTCCCACCACAGGCTCCATGTGATTACATTCAGCCTATTAAGGTGCAGGGCAGATCTTCAAATTCCCTTAGACCTATTAAGGGGGAAGGAAGATCTTCAAATTACCATTACCATTACAGATACTTAAATTTAAAAGGAGGGTGAGGCAGAAAATGTATCCACATGTAAGTGTATATAAAATATTTCCAAGTTAGGGGATTAGGAAAGGTTTCTTTAGGTGGTGACCTTTCAGTTAATCTTTGAGGGAAGCCAATGATTCTAAGATTTGGAGATAAATTGGCAACATAATTCCGAGTGGGAGACATTGCTAGAATTACTTACAATTTACAAAACACTTTATATAGGATAAATTTCAATAATAATAAAAAAGTACTAGATTGAAGGTTAGGAGTCCTGGGCTCCCATCCTAGGTCTGCCTTTGTTACTGAAGCAAACCATTTCCTCTGTCTGTCTCAGTTTTCTTCATCTGAAAAAAAAGGAAGGAATTGGTCAGGATAGTCTCTAAACAACATGAGTCTTTGACTAAAAATACTAAATAGCAGCCCATCCTCTATTTGGATTGTTTATCTTGTCTTTTCATTTCAGAGTTTTTATTCTGAGTTACTTATGAATTCAGAATGTTGAATGCTCTGAAATGTCATGAAATCAGTTAGTCAGCTGGCATTTAAGTGCTTTATGTTTGCCAAGCACTATGCTAAGTGCTGGGCATCCCAAAAAGCACCTCACATTCTAATGGAGACAGTATGCAACTGACTATGAATGTGCAAGGTTTATACCATATAACTGGAAGGTAGTCTCAAAGGGAAGGCTTTGCGGTACATTGAAGGACTGGACTGCAGTGGGGACTTGCGCCGAATCTTGAAGATTAGCCAGAATAACTAGGTGACAGATGTGAAGAGCAAGAGTACTCCAGGCATGGGTTATGATAACCAGTGCAGGACCCGTCACAAAGTGTCCTCTGTTGAATTGTAGATTGTTTGTAAAAACACAATGAAGAAGGGGAAAGATTGCAAATTCAGTGCCATACAGAGGATTTTATAATTGATTGGAAAGGCCATAGGGAGCCACTGGAGTTTGAATAGGCTGAATGGCAGTCAGACTTGGGGGAAATCACTTTGGCTGCTAAGTAGAGGATGGACTGAAGAGGGAAAAGACTGGAAGATAACTAGAAGGCTATTAAAATAGTGTAGAATAGTGTAGATGTGAGCTGGAGATCTGTACAAGGAGGGTGGCAGCAGTAGATGGTGGAAACAAGAAGACTTGAGCAGAGATTAGATATGTGAGGTGAATGAGAATGAAAATGAAGTATGACATCTGGGCTGCAAGTCCTAGGTGATCAGGAAGGATGCTGGTTCCCTTGACAGGAATTAGAAAGTTGGGAAAGATAAGTTAGTAAAACCTACTTTTAGATTCTAGCCAGATTAGGTGACTTATGTTTTGAACTAACCCAAGAATACTTTATTTTATTTGACATAATTATTAATTTATATGACATAATTTATAATAAAATATATGATATAGTATGATATAAAATATAATAAAATTATGACATAATTTATTTTATTTATGACATAATGTGACTAAGTATAAAAGATTTCTGAACTATCCAAAGCATTAGTTATTTGCTGCATTTCACTTAGTCTAATTTGAACTGCTGTGTGGTCTGCACATAAGAATTAATTGATGAATTGGTATGTTTGTGGTCATATTTCTTTTATGACTTAATTTATTATGTGCATTGACCTAGAAGATCCCTGAGGTTTTTTTCCTAAAATTCTTAACTTTTGCCATACTTTAGAACATCAGTTCTTAGAATGTTGGTCTTCAGACCCCAGAGCTGGGGGTCCCTGAAACTCGAGGGCTCTTGGAGGCCAAAATTATTTTCATATTAATACTAAGATGTTATTGCCTGTTTAAATATCCCTCCATTTTCCAACTAACATATCTCTCTGAGGCCTGATTTTCTTCATGCACTTTAACCGAAAACAGTATCACAAAGGGATTGAATTCAGAAGCAGATATAATAATCCAGCTGTCTTCTGTTAAGCTAGACATTGAAGTGATTTGTAAAATATGTGAAACTCTTTTTCTTTGTAAGTTTTTTGTTTTGGAAAATTAGTCTTTTTTTTTTTTTTACAAAAAATTGTATTACTTCTGTTAACATGTAATAGATTTATTGTTATTTTTTAAAGAATTCGTAGATAATACTTTTGGTTTCTAACATCTATAGATATAAACAAAAGTTCTTTGGAGGTTCCTCAATTTTTAAGAATGTAAACAGATCCTGAGACCAAAAAGTTTGAGAGCTGCTGCCTTAGAATAACAGGGAACTTTGAGAAACTTTGTTACTTTATCGTCATAGCAGTTATATGAAGGAGGCAACTTTGGGGATGTTGTCCATATTCTACTATTGAAAAATCCGAGACTTCAAAGCAATACATAGATAATAGTAGTAGTGACATTGGGATTAGAACCCACTTTGTCGGACTCTCCATCATTTCTTTCCTCCACAGCTGACTCCCTCCCAGGAAGAAGAAAAAAGATTCTCTTTTTTAGGGTAGCACAATATTGCTGAACAATAATGTGAAGGCCTTATCAGATCCTTTCCCCCAGACCAAAATAAATGATTGTAGGTTGATTACCAAAAAAGAAGCAGTTTATTTTCTGGTAGTTTTTTTTTTTCCAGTAATTTCTATTTTTAGGATCTAATTTGAAAGCAGATTCAAAGCAGATTCAGTCAAATGATCTGAGAAAGAAAAATAATGTAGCATATGGTTGAAATAATTTTCCCTGTTTTTAATTTCTGCTGAATAATAGATTTGATATAATAGCTATTTTTAAAAATTGCACTCTACCATGAGGTAAAATGAACAATATGCCTATTAATTTGTTTATGCAAGTAGCTAAGAAAATTGTATCCATTTAGCTAAAATACAGTAACAAATAACTCAGTGGGATCAAACTTAGAGCCAAATTAATTGAAATGACATTTAAATCTTACTGTTTTGTTCAAAAAGTATATTATTATTATTTGATATGAACTAATTATGTATTCAAATAAAATCTCACTTTTAATGTTCTATGATAGGTTTTAAAGGCCCTTAAAATTTATACTTAAAATGTAAAATATGTCAAGTGTGATTTTTAAAAATTAGCTCATTTTCTTGAGGGAAAGATGAAAAACTTAAAATATATATAGTTTACTTGGTCATCTCTCTATTGATAGACAGAAAGAAATTTCTGATTTGTCTATTTCAAAATAGCTTAAACATTGTAAAATAGTTTTAAGCAGGAACTTTCAAATCTGGAGTTTATGAAGTTTTTGACAAATATTTTGGATTGATATTTTTGAAAAAATTTCAGTGTAATTGTTTTCTATGTGCTCCTATGTATTTTTATTTTATGAATTTAAAAACATTATTCTGAATTAATTAAAAAAAAAAAAACATTATTCTGAAAAGGGATCCTTCAGCTTTATCAAAGGGGTATGACCACAAAAGGAGGTAAAGAATTCTGATCTAAAAGAAAGGAAACATTTTTATCTGTGGAAGAAAACTTTTAAAACCCAAATAATCACTTTATTGGCTTGTATGTGATTTCTACCAGCCTTTCCCCACTTGTATGAATTTTATTAGCAAAATGTTAAAAAGGCCAGCATAATCCTTGATATATATTATTTTTGTTGATGGGATCAGACTCAGAGACATCATTCATTCATGCCCAGTTCTTTCCTAGAACTTTAGAATAGATCCTGTTAACAGTGATTAGGGAACTGACAGAAATTGAATGAGACATAGTGGCCATCATCTATTTCTATTTATGAATTTTTTCAGAGATAGGTTGTCACAAGGATTTATTGACACAGATATTGTAGAAATCTCTATTCTTTGGCAATATATTAAATTAAATCCATTGTTTTATTAGCAATATGTATGTGTTAATGGAAACAAAAAAAAAAAGAAAAATATGTTAGAGCAACTTAAATTTTTTTTTGAGGGGGGAAGGCAAGGCAGTTGAAGTTAAAGTAACTTGTCCAAAGTCACACAGCTAGTAAGTGTCAAGTGTCTAAGGCCGGATTTGAACTCAGGTCCTCTTGACTCCAGGGCCAGTGCTCTATTCACTGTGCCATGTAGCTTCCCCAACTTAAATTTTTAAAAATTAGCTACTTTGCTACTAGAAGACAAATATTCTGTGTGGTAATGTATTTCATTTATTTTTATTTTATTTCCTTCATTTCTTAGAATCAGAAGAGAAAGGTTTGAATTCCTGTTTCACCATTTATTGTATGACCATGGGGAAGCCATTTAACTTCTCCAAGTCTGTTTCCTAAGTTGTAAAATGGATATAATAATATTTGTCTTTAATTACAATTTTAGCTTGTCTTTCAGCACCCACTGCTCAGGATGAAGAGGTCAAGAAAGTCTATGAAGAACTGAGCAAAACCTTTTAAGCCAAATGACTATACTTTGATCATCAGTGACCTCCTTGGGAAAGTGGTCCTAAAGGAGAATGGAAAACCTTTTTGAAAATGCAGATCAGAATTAAAAAATGAGAGGACAAAGGCTTACAGTCTAAGGCATCTCTGCCACTATTAATTTTCTTAAAGAAGGCATTGGATGTGAGAGTACTGTACATCATAAAAATAGAAGTTAATTATCTCTTAGTACACAAATAACTGATTATAGATGCAGGAGTCTTTTCGGAATCAGTTGTCTGCACTCAATTGACTACTTAGTGCAAACTAAATATTTTTTTAAAGGTTAAAGAACAACAGATACTTTGTGGTTATAGCTACTACTGTGAAATTAATTTCTTTTCCAATTCTGTCCCTCCTACCTTTCCTACTTCCAGAGAAAAAGAAAGCAAAACAAAACCTTTGTAGCAAATGTGCATAGTTACAGAAAACAATTCTCTGAGCTGACCATGTCTAAAAAAGATTTATTTCAGTCTGTACATCGAATCTGTTACCTTTCAGGAAGTGGGTGGCATGTTTCATCTGAGTCATCTGGAACTGTGATTGGTCATTATGTTGCTGATTTGTTTAAACAAGTAACTGACTCTGAAAAATGAAAAATAGAAGTGAAGATATTGATTATAATAACCCCTTTTAATATTCATTTTTTAAAAATTGAGTTCCAGATTTTCTCTTTCCTCCCTCCCTTAAGCTGGTAAGCAATTTGGTACAGGTTATACATGTATAATCACGTAAGACATACTTCCATATTAGTCATGTATAACCCTTTTTAGAAAAGGTCAGCTCTTAGAATATTCATTATAGGGAGAACAGAGGAGGCCAGAAGCCACTTTAGGCAGCAGTCGTTTAATCTCTTTCCTAAGTGAAGCGACATAATGAAGGAGAGCCCTGGTTTAGCATATAAGCTCATTTGGGAAACATGGAGAAAGATGGTGAAAGATTACAAGCAGTATTGCCTTCAAAAGTGGTGAAAAAAAGGTAAAGTGAAAACATACCTTTAAAGAGTTTTCAGCCTAACCCTAAACCTAACCTAACCCTAACCCCTAATCTTTTTAATTGAAAAAACAAACCACGCAAAAACTGGGCATAGACCATTATCTAATACCATATGCCAAAATCAAGTCTAAATGGGTATATGATCTAGGCATAAAGGATGATACTGTAAGCTATCTGGAAGAACATGGAATAGTTTACCTGTCAGATTTGTGGAGAGGGAAAGACTTTATGACCAAACAAGAATTAGAGAACATTATAAAATGCAAATTGGATAATTTTGATTACATTAAATTGAAAAGCTTCTATACAAACAAAGCCAATGTAACCAAGATCAAGAAGGGAGGGGAAATTGGGAAAGAATTTTTACAACCTATATCTGATAAAGGACTCATTCCTAAAATATACAGAGAATTGAGTCAAATCTATAAAAATACAAGTCATTGCCCAATTGATAAATGGTCAAAGAATATGAACAGGCAGTTTTCAGAGAAAGAAATTAAAGATATCTATAAGCATATGAAGAAATGCTCTAAATCACTATTGATTAGAGAAATGCAAATCAAAACAACTCTGAGGTACCCCATCTCTCCAGTCAGATTGGCTAAGATGACAAAACAAGAACGTGACAAATGCTGGAGAGGATGTGGACAAACTGGAACACTAATACATTGCTGGTGGAGTTGTGAACTTATCCAACCATCCTGGAGAGCCATCTGGAATTATGCCCAAAGGATTGTAAATAATTTCATACCCTTTGACCCAGCAACACCACTTCTAGGGTTATATCCCAGAGAGATCATAGAAGTGGGAGGAAGACCCATATGTACAAAAATATTTTTAGCAGCCCTTTTTGTGGTTGCAAAGAATTGGAAACTAAAGGGGCGCCCATCAATTGGGGAATGGCTAAACAAGTTGTGGTATTGCATGTAATGAATACTATTGTGCTATAAGAAATGAGGGCTTCATATTTACCTGGAGAGGCTTATACAAACTGATGCTGAGTGAGAAGAGTAGAACCAGGAGGAGTTTTTATACAATTACAGACACAACATATGTGTGATGACCAACTATGACAGACTGGACTCTTCTCAGCAATGCAGTGATATAAGTCAGTCCCAAAAGACTCATGATGGAGAGAGATGCGACATCCGGAGAAATAACTAGAAAGAACTGAGTTTGAATCCTGACTGAAGCAAACTTCTTGACCTCTTTCTTTTTATTGTTTGGTTTTATTTCCTCTTTACCATTTTCCATTCCATCTAGTACAATCAGCCTTTGTAACCTGACTAATGTCTAATGTGAAAGTATCTGCAGATCCTATACTGGATTGTATGCCGGCGGTTGGGGAGCGGGAAGGGAGGAGAGGGAGGGAAAGAAAATTTGAAACTCAAGGTATCATGGAATTGAATCTTGTAAACTAAAAGTAAACAAACAAATTAATAAAGAGGAAAAAAAAACCCACGAGAGGCAATGTGATGTACAAATACTTAACTATCTGAATGACCGTGGGCAAGTCACAAAGTATCTCTGAATCTCAGTTTTCTCATCTGTACCTGGTGACT